>WBMV01016873.1:443260-898288 GCA_013396655.1 Campylorhamphus procurvoides | reverse complement strand
TGGATGGATGGATGGATGGATGGATGGATGGATGGATGGATGGATGGATGGGCGGGCAGTGCCGCGCCAGGGACGCGGTCGCTGCTGCCGCCCCCTCGGCTGGGCTGGGCGGGGAGCGGGGGGAGCCCCGCGGTGCCCCCGGGCTGGGGGGGCAGGGATGGAGGAGGCACGGCCGCCCCCTGCCCGGGAGTGCCGCCCGCGGGGGCTCCGAGCCGGCCCGACCGCCGCCCCGTTGTGCTCGGATGGCCATGGATGGGGGGCGGCCGGAGCGCTCCCGCAGCCCCCCGGCACAGAGCGCTGGCCACGGGAGCGACCCTTCCCTGCCGGTTGCGGGCTGGGGGGCAGGGGGACACCCCGGGGACGTGGGCGGCTTCTTGCGCTGAATTTCAGGGAGGGCAGACGGTGGAGTCCTGCTGCCCCTTGGGCATCCCGGTCCGAACCGCTCCCTGTGATTCCAACCCTAAACTTGGCTGTTTGCGTTTAGATGGGCATCACTTCTGGCTTTGAAACCACACCGAAAAAACACTGCAGGTACTAGTTCAGCAAGCCCCTTGCTTTGCACCCTCATTCAGGGTAAAGGCCATTTATAAATACAGCAAGCATGCATATATAAATTTATTTATTTATAACTAAGTATATAATTTATAAGCATATCATTTAATAGTGCCCCTNCCTCCCGCCGCGGCCAAGCGCGGCCGCCCCGCGTCCCCCGGCGGAGCCGAAGCGCGGTGGCTCCACCGCCCGGTGCGCTCCGGCTGCTCCCGGGGAGGAGGGAGGCAGCGGCGGAAGGGCGGTGGGTGGATGGATGGATGGATGGATGGATGGATGGATGGATGGATGGATGGATGGGCGGGCAGTGCCGCGCCAGGGACGCGGTCGCTGCTGCCGCCCCCTCGGCTGGGCTGGGCGGGGAGCGGGGGGAGCCCCGCGGTGCCCCCGGGCTGGGGGGGCAGGGATGGAGGAGGCACGGCCGCCCCCTGCCCGGGAGTGCCGCCCGCGGGGGCTCCGAGCCGGCCCGACCGCCGCCCCGTTGTGCTCGGATGGCCATGGATGGGGGGCGGCCGGAGCGCTCCCGCAGCCCCCCGGCACAGAGCGCTGGCCACGGGAGCGACCCTTCCCTGCCGGTTGCGGGCTGGGGGGCAGGGGGACACCCCGGGGACGTGGGCGGCTTCTTGCGCTGAATTTCAGGGAGGGCAGACGGTGGAGTCCTGCTGCCCCTTGGGCATCCCGGTCCGAACCGCTCCCTGTGATTCCAACCCTAAACTTGGCTGTTTGCGTTTAGATGGGCATCACTTCTGGCTTTGAAACCACACCGAAAAAACACTGCAGGTACTAGTTCAGCAAGCCCCTTGCTTTGCACCCTCATTCAGGGTAAAGGCCATTTATAAATACAGCAAGCATGCATATATAAATTTATTTATTTATAACTAAGTATATAATTTATAAGCATATCATTTAATAGTGCCCCTTATCACCATAGATTATGTGCAACATGTATACTGCAACTCTGTAATGTGAGATCTGTTCAGTGGTATTTGATACTTGCTTATAAAAATTGTCACAGCAAGGTTCCCTGAAGCTAAAATAGCTTCCCAGCCTTAAGACATCCCAACACAGCATTTTGTCATTTAATACTGGTAAGTGCTTAGCATTTATTGAGTACAGATTCAGGCCTTTCACATTTCATCAGGTCCTTTCATTTTTACATGCCTACCTATACTTATATGTCTCAAGCCTTTCTAAGAAGAGGCAGCTATTAACTCTATTTTTTAGAGTGAAGCAATGTGCTCATCAAGTGCAAATCTGTGAACAAAGACTGAGGAAAGGAAAAAAAATATGTGCCAACAATAATAACAATAAATGCAAAACATCAGAGATGTGCCATATAAAAAGAAAATCAAAACCAGACTTTATTCCTCCTTCAGTGTCAGTTATATTAAATGCCCTAGGGAGGGGGTATTAGTTATTAATGGCAAAAGCAAAATTACATATTCCCATAAGTGCTGTTGTTTGGAAAAGAAATAAACAAAACCAACATTTATGGTTGTTTATAACGGGCGAGATTTAGGTCAGAGGAGTCTTAACCAGAGCCCTGGGAGCTGCACCTGGAGATGTACCATTTGCTAGGCCAGCTACTGTCTAAGCATGGATGGGTGGAATTAAAAAGCTATCACAAGCCAGCTCCAGGACTGGTAGAAGCAAGGACATATATATTTATTTAAAGGATACAGATCAGATAATAACTGGATTAAGAAGAAAAGAAAGAAGAAAAGAAGCCTCCTCCCCTGCTCACGGTTTATCTGCCGGGAACACTTTAGTGGTTCCCTACAGCCATCCACGAAATCTGATGCCAGGAACAGGCTCCTCTCCTGCTGTGGTGCTGGGAGTTCCCAGGGCCACAGAGGGGTGGGGGAGTCAAGGAAAAAAAATCTCTTTCTAAAGTTCTGGATAAAAATAGCATCTCAAGGAAAATGACATTTATTGGGACACAAGGGCAAGATCCTGCCTTTGAGAGCCTGCCTGGTCAGTCCAGATACACAATGTCCTTGATACCCTGTTAACCTCTGTGTAGCTAAAACTGAGAGAGCAGGACTGTGGTCCAGCCTGCCCTTTCTTCCAAGCCCAGATCCTCACCACTGCACAGGACTGAAGAATGAGCTGACCCCTCCTTCCCTTCTCCCCTGTTTCCCTGAGCTAACAGGAATTTGAGGGCATTTCTTCCCATAGGTAGCACACACTCCCCTATCTCAATGTTAACATCATAAAAATGAACGAGAAGCAACTGCTGACTTGTTGCCTTATTATTTTCTGGAGTTTAAGCTGTGAATGAAAAGTCACCCGAGAAAACTGTATTGAGTCTCAAGAATTCACCTAGCTGATATCCAGACTATACACCGGGCTTTAGCAGAGCAATTATCGCATACTGGCTCCCTGTGAGAAATCAAAGCGATGCCTGAGCGTGCAGTATTTATGAGACTGTAACATCTTCTCTTGTCTCGGTAGAGTGAAGTATGTTTTGGAAGTAAGCTAAATCAACTTCTAATAAAAACAGATTCACACTTGGTGAATCTTTACACTAACCCAGTAATTGCTCAAGCCTTGTAGGGAAGAGTGTTTGGTTTAATAAAGGCTGAGCCCTGCTTAATTTCAGTGTCTCCATTGACCCCCAAGGTACACACAGGAGAACACAGAACAGGAGTACACCTTCAAGTGAGGCAAATTTTAGGAACAAAATCAATTGCTGGAATGACAGCGAAAACACTTACAATGAAATTTGTTATCACAGGAAGGAGAGTGGAGGGGAGAGGATGGGAGGGGAGGGGAGGGGAGAGGAGGGAGCACAGCAGGCTGGTGTATAGTTCTGATGGTGGGGTAAGGGAATGACATAGGATTTTCTTTGCCATTAGGCTTTTATTCGCAAAATGAATTTTTAATGGATCCTATCCTGTTGGCATGCAAAGGAAGACTGTATGAGATCCTTCTGCTCTGACTGACAATACCATGCTCCTAAATTGCAAAGGAGTATTTTCGTTTGAGAAGTGGATTTGAGAGGGTGTGGGTGCTAAACCATTTGGGATTCTGCTTACTAGGATCACAAAGTGAACTTTTTCTTACAAGAAGGAGGAAAAAAATAACAGAGGAGAGGGACAGGATAATAAAATCCCTAGGAAGTATGTGGTTATAGAAGAATCTGCTCCAAAACCAGAAAAATGCTGGAAGTTAACAGTAGTCAGGGAGCAGCTGGAGAAAGCAACAGACAGTGCAAGCAAGAACATGTGGGAAATGATGGGAGATGAAGCATGAAGAGGAAGAATTAAAATCAAGTGAAAAGGAAAGAAACCAATGCCACTAAAGCTGTCAGTTTAGAGTCATTAATTTGGATTTGCCCTTCTTTTTGTCTGTTTTTTTTTTTTTCTAATTAATGCCTAGCCAGAGTCCAGTCATTCAGCTTTACTTATTTCTGTAATCTGCCTTTGCTTGCCTATTGGTATTCCTGAATAAGACATGTACAGGGATGAGGCAGGAGTGGGGGCTGGGATGAATTGCTCTTATTTTCCTGTCAAATATCTATTTTAATGTCTTGTGGCCAAAAAACAAGCTTGGTGTCAGGCAAACCAGATTGAGGAAGAAAATGTTAAAGGACAATATTGTATTGAGCAGGTTGATCTTAACAATATCAGGATAAATTATAAGTGGCTTAGCATTGGTCTGCAATTCTGCAATCTCATGGACCTCCTCACAGATTAGTGCCAAGAGAAATGGAGAAAGGTTGAAGGGTAAGCACAGGCATATTTGAGTACCACAGAAATTGTTTGCAGGCTTCCACTGAATTTCTTGCCCATCAGTAATTTCACTTTCCCCAATCTGTGGGAATAGAATTATTAGATTAAGCTACAAGTGGCTTAATATCCCTAGATGTAAACTACAGTCAAGTAATAAAGTAATTTTACCATGTAAATGAAAATAATTAGTGGTAAAAATAGTCCTAATTTTTTGTAGGTAATAAAAATTCTGCAAATCATGCTGTCATTAGAAGCTGTGATTTGGTAACAGTAGCTGTATGAGTTATTAGTATCTTGCCTGTGCTCCTTATTTGACAGGGACAAAAATACACCCTTAAACATACACTGTTTGAATATAGGTTTCAACCCTTTAAACTGATGTATAGAAGATGACCTATCCTACACAGATGTTAATTTGACAACTGTTTTTAATTACAGAAGCAGCGTTTGGTTGTTCATTTGAGGGGGGTTGTTTGTTTATTTGTTTGTTTAATTAAAAAACCCACAAGATTATTCATAACAGGATTCTGAGACGTTGTCAGTATGAAATACATAGAAGGCATCCTCCCAAGGCAGGAAATTCAAAATGAAAGGGGAAATTCTGCCCTAGAGTGTTTTTTTCCTGTAGAAGGGAAGTTGATGGAGTTATTCTAGCAGGTCTCTTGCTTGAGAATAGCTTTGCCTGGGGAATAAATAGGTTTTTTTGTAGAGGTGTGGAAGTGCAGAGTCTCAGCAGTGCTGGATCTCAGCTCAGTATTGCAGGTGTCTGGCACTAGAGGGCACAGCCTCAGCTCCGCTGGGCCCTGGGACGATGTGGCCACGGCAGCCCTGCCAAAACCCCTTTAGTCTGATTCTTTTTCTCCCCAGTCATTTTTCCCTTTATCTCGAGGTTTTCTTTAGATATTTGTTCCTTTTTATCTCTGTGGCCCAGTATTGGTTTCTAAATAAAAGCTTCCTGTGCTGGTATATAATTAGTCCAATTTTCCCTCTGGATTCACTCGCATCATGAGAATAAACTTCAGTGGTTTATGCCCTGGACAAGAATGTTGCTGCAGCACAAGGGAAATCCTGTCCTTGTCACTATGAGGACAGAGAGATTAAAGAGTTGATTACAGGATGACATTTCCTATTTCACCATTATATGACTGCTTGTGGACATAGTGATGTTCACAAAATGCCGGTCACCTCAGCAGAAACAGGATTTGGATGGCATGAAACATAATTGAAAGGCATCCTAAAAGAAAGGGTCTTAAGCTTTGAATTTTAATACGCAAAAAAATCAGAGTAAGATGACATTATGAATTTTCTCCAGTGGAATTACAGTCTCAATTTTGAGGAGCATCTGACCATTCTTTTCCTCGTTTCTATTCCTAAGGTTGACTATATAATCCACTCTCCAAACCCAGCATCATTGTATGAGGACTAAATCATACAGCCAAAAGCTACTGTTGTTCTGCTGTGGTTAGAGTGGTGCTTCATTTTGGTAGCCAAACTGGAAGCATTGACTGGAGAAGAGTTATTATTGTGACGCCTGGTTTTCTTGCTGCTTTGCAATTGACAAAGCATCATTTATCACGCTTTGCATTCCAATTTTTCTTTGCACGTTTTCCAGCTCATCATAACGTAATTATGTTTCTGTTTCCTTCAGCCAGGAGCCGATACTTTCTTTTACTAAGACAACAGCTGCACTGCACAACCTTGGTGAATCCCCATAAGGGTAAAATGTGTCTGTGGTGCTTCTTTCTGCTTTGGAGACCCAAATGTTCAAGTTCTTTTTTATGACAAATGCTGTTCTAAAATGCACGCAACCCTGATGCTTTCATAGCATTTCTGAAAATGAGTTTTTATATTGCAAATTAGATTTAAAATATTAAACATCCTGACTTGTTTGTAATTTTAAAGTCTCCTTTTGTAACGTTTCTGTTTATAGTGTTTATAGGTTGTAAAAGATGGGATTTAGGAGGCTATAGTTACTGATGTGAAATTTATTTTTTTAATTAAATTGATTTTATGTGTGACAATAAGCACAATCTGGAGATCTGTTTTGTGTCCCTACATGGCATCTTATGGCAGCTTTCATGGTACAGGTCAATCATTTCCGTACTTGGCCTTGGATGTTCCAGGCCCAGTGCAGCATAAAGGTAATTATACAAACCTCAGCTATGAAGTGCATTAAGTGCTAGTGATGGAAAAAGACACACAGTATTTTTATTATTAGTTATGAAAATATTTAATTTAGTACTTTGAATCTGAGATTTCCAAGTACTTGAGAAAAGAAGGGGTTTTTTTATTTTATTTTGCATGGGAGAAATCAGGGCAAAGAAAAATAGGGCTCAATGCTGGAGGCAAGCTGAGGGCAGAATCCATTCTTAATGCTCCTGATTTTGTTTACCCAATTATACCATTACTAATTCCCATTGAATCTCAAAATCTATCCATCAAAGCACTGTGTACCATGGAAGCAGGAACTTCTTCAGTCATTGAAGATTCCTCAGATTTGTAAATATAGGGAATATTGTGTCCTGAAAGAAACCACAGCCTGCATAATTGCATTCTTCAGGGCAACATTTTTGGTACTGTTTTACTTTCTATCCTAATCTAGTGTTATTGCACCGGACACCATTCGAAGATTGTTTGTCTTGATATATAAAAATTACAATAACTCTGTACATGGAGGCAAGAGTTTAACTGACATGATCAGTCCTATCAGTCATATCCATGTGCTCCATGATCTCAGGATACTTTGCCATATTTGAGAGCGTGTTTTAATTTTGCAATGTTTTACTTCTGTCCACCGCATTGGTCACTAATTACTTGCCTGAAAGGCTGGTAGATATTGATGGGAACTCTCCCTGCCCAGCCAGGGCCAACTTTTCTGCATGAATGTTGAGTATGGTTCTGCTGTTGATAGAAAAGGTAGTTGGGCTGCTTGTTTTGGAAAGACATGGCTCACGAGAAGAACTTGCCTCGTGCTGTTCCTTCCTCATAACCCTGAGGCAAATTTCTGGCAGATTTCACTGAGAAATTTCACTGAGAATTTTAGCTTTTTTTCTCATCTATCATCAGTTTCTTTACTCAGTCCACTCACACATGTTCATTGTAAGATGTGCATTTTCTTTCTGATTCATGTACAGTAATTGCTTCCTAACATCTGCTTAACACATTTTTTAAGAAAAGTAAATCTGCAAATATTAAGAAAAAAAATTAATGTATGAAATCTTTGAAATCTCTATTACTGGGGTTTGTTATCCACAGCTGACTGGATTCATTTCCCAGCCAGGAAGCTGCTTCAGCAAAACAGTTGCATTAGTTATTTAGCTGGAGGCCTGATGCTGCTCTTGCTCACAGAGATGTAAATCAGGAATAATACCAGAGAATATAAAGAATATCCCTTGTGTGAAATGCACATTGGAGAAAAAAAATAAGCATTATGATATGGAACAACAAGAGAATTGTAGCAGATACTCTGCCATCCTGTTACAGGTGCTAGGCAGTATCTCAATGTCTTGCAGAAACCTTATCCCAAAAATCACCCCTTGCTTCTGGGAGTGCTCTTGTGCTTGATGGCACCAAGTGACCAACAGAATTAAGGCCCAGTTGTGCTCAGTGTTGTGCCCTAATACCATGAATTCACACATGACTTATTCTGTACTAAGTACCACACTCATTGTTTGCATCTGGTTCATAATTGTTCCCTCTCAGCTATTTAATTTTTACAGTGTAAGCTACAATTACTTTATACTTTCTAGTCCAGAAAAGGACACTCTCTGGTTTTCCTCCTAGGCTGAATTAATGCATGTAATAATTAACCCAGAGGTACAGAGAAAGGAGAAATCAAATGAGCATTGCAGTGAAAAAGGGGACAAAGCTTCTGTAGTCAAAGTATTTTCTATACAGGATGACAATGCTGTATCTCAGGACAACATGGGATTGTTGTCATGTGCTTTATAGATGGATGGCTTCGATTCCCAAGGCCATTAACACACTTCATTTGATCTTGTAAATTAGTATCATGTACTGTTAATAACATCAAAAGTTACAGTGTCCTAGAGTTCACCCCCCAACCCTCATCCTGTTCCCTGCAACAGGAGTTATCCATTATATCTTGGTTACAGTCTCTGGCCCTCATGTAGCAGGGTATCTGTGGTTTTGTTTGTGCTCTGGAGTCATGGGCATCTGCAGTTTCTGTGGGCTCATCATGTCAGTTCATATTCCTGTTACAGTCCTGTCAGAGGGGATTCCTGAACTCCTGCACCTGGGAACCTTCCAGTCCACAGTACTATGCTTTGATACCAGCATGTGTTGATTACTTTTACTTGTTGACTTTTCCTGGTACATTACGGATTCTTCTCTGAAGTTCCAGTAAGTTTTTTAATGGAAACTAATGTCTGGAGATGCTACACTTTCAGATACAAGAGGAAGGACTCAGCTCCTGAATGGAGATAACTACATGAGGCTCCATCATTCCTAGACCTTGGCAAGTTTTAAGGAAGAGGACAGCAGAGGGAAGGCTGCAACATTCAGCATCTGAGCCAGAGACCACAAGCAGCTCTTTCCCTTCTGTGCTGTGTAATGTGTACGAGACGTGCTAAACAATGTGTGTGTTCTCAGTCCCACCCTGAGACCTGTGGCCAGCACCTCAGCATTGGCAGGGATGGGATTACAGCAGCAGCTCTGCTTTGGTTTAAAACAAGAATAAAATCCTAGCCTTTAATTTTGTCTGAAAGGAGGCAGGAGTGCAATGAAAGCAATGATGTCTGCCTGAGTCCAAACCATCCCTCTGCACCCAGTGCAGACACGTGCCCCAGACTGCACCCCAGCACACAGCTCTGCTGTGGCTCCTCTGCCTCCGCCTCTGCCCCCACTTTCAAATCTCTTCAGCAATATGTTCTGTAACAATCAACGATTTCTGGGGCAACTCCAGTAAGATGAGAAAGATATCCGCCTGCTTTGAAATATGTGAGCATGAATGATTCATTCAGCACAGCACCCCTTGGCCATTCATATCTATCTGATGATCAAATATATTTTTAATTATCAATCTATCTGAGAGGATTTTTTTTCACTAGACAATACCCAACTGTATTGTAAGAGCTGTTTGGATTGAGCCAGAGAATTTGGCAGCAAGATAGGGAACATTTGGGCTTTCAACACTTAGGAACATATGGAAAGAGGTTTGGAAGATTGCCACATGGGATGCAACTTGGAAGATGCTACTTTTGTTCATCCTTTTTTTGTGAAGAAAAATACAAGAAATTTTACCTTTTTTGAAGGATCCTAATTCCCGTTTATTTTCTATGATGTACTGATGCTCTAGGATAAACCCCTATGATCAGCTCCAAGGCTTGAGCAAAATCAGCTGCATGTTTATGAGCAACTGTAGGTGGGCAGTTAAAAGGAGACTGTATTTGAGATCTTTTCAAGTTTTTACTTCCTAATTCATGAGATCCCTCGCAGGTGAACTCACAAAGCTGCAGCCTGGTGGGTGGTACCATGGGGTGAAGGAGGGTAGCTGGTGCCCAGGCTGAGTCAGGATGTGCACCATTTACTGAGCTCTGTGAGGATAAGGCCCTGCTGGTGGTCCTTCCTTCTTGCTCCTGCTGTGACCATCTGTCTCTGTATTACCTCGACACCCATGGATGGACAGACAGTTCAGGCTGGCTGTGTGCCTCTGGTACAGAGTTTCACCATGTGGCTTGGAGCTCCAGCATTACATTACAAATGCCAGTCACCTCTGGAACAGCATGGGAATGGAAGAGAGGAATCACCTCCAGCTCAGCGCTTAGGACTAGACACGTGCAGACCATCATCATCTTCACAGAATCACAGAATGGGTCAGGTTGGAAGGGACAACAGTGGGTTACCTTCATATCACTTTAGGGGCAGATGGCTCATGTCCATGATGAGAGCAGTCTGTGTCTCTCAGAGTTATTGCCTCTTTGTTAGAAAAACAATGCATAGTTTGCTTCATATTTGATAAATAATTCACTATAACAACTGTGTAAGAAAGAGTTTAAATGCTTTTTTTTTTTTTGTGGCTCAGTTCTGTGCCAGACTGGGGGGCAGCAGCAAATGCAGAATTTATTGGAATACACAAACATGTATTTGTACAGTTGGCAAGTGGACTCTGCAGCTTAGTAAATGCTAATTAATCCCTCAGACTGGTAGGAAATCATCACCATCCTGGTTTAACGATGAGAGACCAAGACCAAATAGAGTGGCAGGGGCTTGGACTGAGTGACAGATAAAGTCAGAGCAACCAGAATTACGGTCTTTGGTGTCCTGAGTAGTCTGAACAGCAGGGTGGAGTCACTTGGGGCTTTGCCCTCAACCCCTGCCTCCAATAGCTCAGTTCAGAGCAGGCTGCAGCTCTCATCCTACCTGCATGCTTAGGTTTTCTTTCCTCAAGAAGTAAGAGCAATGGGGAGGAGGTGTACACCAGCTCTGCCTGCAGCAGGGAACTGGAAATCAGCCTGACTATGCTTTCACTTCTGGGAATTGGGAAGCACTCACAGATGCTGTGTGTTGGTTACAGTCTGAGTGTTTCTTGTCCATAAATTCATTGTGGCTTTTTATCTTGCATTTTCATGTGAGAGTTTGTTTCAACACATGCAGCCAAATAATGACTAGACAGGACAAGTTCCTGTTAGTTCTTTGCTAATGGGATGCCAAGGGTCACTAACGTATCCCTAGGTTGGGAAAAGTATTAAGTGAAGGCTAAGATGACATCCTGGAACAGGAATTGAGCATGGAGAAGTTGGCAGTGAGGGCAGAGGAAAGAGCATCTTCTCCCCTGTGGCAATAGCTTTCAAGAATGGACCATCTAAGTCAGAAGAGCCAAAAAGATAGGCAAATACCCAAATCATGGGAATGGGATTTATTTTTGAATGAAACCTTTGCCTTTCTGAATAAAACCTGGAAAATATCTGTTGGGTTAAGGTATTTTTTTGGCTTCATATCCAATTCCCTCAGCATTTCTGAGCCAGCTAAAATTTGATTTAGAATGTTTTAACATTTTGCTTCTTCTCATAGAACACACAGTGAGACACATTAGTCACTTCTACTTTCTGTGGCCATAATAGTCCCAAGTTCTGCTATTCTCAGTATGCACTTCCCTTCCAGAGTTTCAGTTCTGGTGTCTATTTAGAAATCTTTTGAGCCTAACACGTTCTATCCATAATTTTCTTAGAGAGATTAAAGAGCACTAAAACTAATGTACAGAAGAACCATACAGTTACAGGCTTCTTTGCATCTCCATTCCCATCTCTACTGATCTAAAAGAAGAAAAATTCTCTCCTATCAGCCTATTCCTGCTGTCTGATTAACTGGCATCTATCACAGCTCTTTCTTTGCTCCATTACAGTTTTGTTTCCAGAGGAAAAAACCCTGATGGACGTTGAGTCTCTGGACTGTGGCACCACTGCAAATAAAATCGGGTTTCTGTTTATACCAGAGGACCAGCAGTACCTCTCTAATCAGGCTGTCTATTCTTTGGATATCAGCAGATATTTTGCCTAAAAGCATCCAGCAGTGCAGTGTAACTCAGCAAGAACTGTTTGCCGGGGTTCAGGAGGGAAACTCCAAAAGAAAGGCTGGAGCTGCAGTTAGAAGCACTTGTGAGTAGTTGACTTCAGGGAGCTTCTTCTGCCTTTTTTTTATTTTATTTTTTTAGAATGCCTGAACTTGATGGAGGCTCTTTCATTTAAAAGCCAGAAAGACCTACAAATTAAGCAACATCTATCTCCTAATGTGTGAACCTGCAATTTGCATACATCATGGCAGCTGCTGAGTTGTTTCTTATTACCTCTGCTGGAGTGTTAATTTAACCACAACTTTCTCATTTATTTAAATGAAAAAGCAGCGGGTGGCTGGCACACCACGTTATCTGTCAGGCAACCTGGGAATCTGTTGACAGAGCCAGAAGGAGATTTCGATTCAAAGAGACTGCAGGGTGATGCTCCCCTGGACCGGTGGTCACAGGAGAGCTCGAGATTGGCCTTGGTCTGCTCTAAAGGTCAACACTTACCCTAAGGAAAAAAAAAAATCAGATCAATGTTGTATTTGGACTGACATAAGAGTATAGATAATAGGATTAAACTGGAAATCTCTGTGTTTCTGGGTTTTTTCTCCCTATGTATCCAAACTGGCACTGTGTTGATAACCAAAACATGGTTACTGATCCTGACATAATACGAATAGAAGAATCACCATTTGTAGAGCACTCAGAGTAACGTGGTCCAACCTCAGCACCAGGGCCTGAAGGCGCTCCAGTTCTCTGCCCAGACAGGAGGATGCCAAAGCTGCCCCCGCAGGATGTCCTGGGAGGAGGGAGCAGCTGTGGCAGGGAGTGGTGCCGGTGCCATCGCTGCTGCAGCCAGCCTGGAGGCACTTCCACACAGGGCTGATGCCAAGTCGAAGAATGAACATGCCAGAACTACTCGTGTGGGAAGTAAAGCAAATGTGACGTACCAGTCATCAAATCAAAGGCTGCCTCACTCTCCAGGAAAAGTCTGTAGAACCCCGAGGAACTGCTGAGATGGGAGGTGGGAAGAGCAGTGGCACAGAATCGAGCATGAGGGTCTCCTGAGCTATGGTGATGTGCCACCATTTAATGACACAACTGGGTAAAACTGTATTTTCCAGCAGAGAATGAGGTTCTGCTCTGAACTATGGCATGAGTGAGAGAGGACATGAGTTCAGGTCAGCACCTCGGCTGGGATGTTTCAGTGACTGCAAAGAAAAACCCTATCCTGGTGCCAGCCAGAGTTTAACTGAGCTGACGTGGGACTCTCCTAAAGTTCAGCTACAACTGACTGTGGCTCATGGTCCTGCTCATGACAAACCACAGAGGAGCTTCACCCATGGACAGTTTGTGTTCACCCACCCAGCAGAGCAGGTATCCTGCTTTTGGATGAAGTGTGAATGTTGTGTAGCTGTTCCCAAAGTCTGTACTGGGATAAACACGCCCTTGGAAACTGGTCAGTTTTTCTTAAAGAAAGGGCTATTTTCCCAATAGGTGATTCACTAGCAGTTGAGGTTTAGGAGGAAGTATCTATGATCACACAGTGCCAGAATGTACTGTATGACTGCTGTATGAAAACATTGTTCTAAAACATTAAATTCAACACATATTTCCTAAACACTAATATAGTCACATCAAATGTGCCTTTTCTGCCTACTCCTTCTCATTGTTTTAAAATACATTGTGTAAAAAGATCACCCATTTGTTGAATTACCACAGGTACTGTTCCCTTTGCCATTAACTAAGATCAGGAAAAACTTTTGTCTTCGCCGACTTCTCAGCCATTCATTTTTATAATTAAAATCGCCATGACAACAGATAATGATATCAGAATGAAAGGATTATGGCTTAATTACATGAAGGTGAAAACAGGCTGGGCTTACAGAAGAGAAAGCTTTTAATTCCAGCAAAAATATGGGGGGCACACTCTCCATTGGTGTCATGATAAAGTGCTGCTGAGAGCTGCCCAGCAGTTGCCCCAAAGCAAGACAGGGTGTCTCACTTAATTCAGTGACATGCAAGAGAAATACTCAGAATTTCAAGAGCTATAAAAAGAAATTTGCCTTAAAAGCATTAGTGTTTTTATGAAACAGGCTCGTTATAGAAATTACCTGAAGAAATGCACCCATAAAAGAAACATGATTATTATTATGGTAGTGGAGTGGTTTCATATAAATAAAATTCATTATGTAAACACTCCATGTTAACCATACTATAAATTGTTCCAAGTTAAAGGAGAACAGGGTAGGTTAAGTTAGGGAATATGGTCCATTTTTATCTCAGCTGTGGCCTTTCATCAGCTCACTGTTCCGTCTTGGCTTCTGTGAAATCTGCGGTATCAGACTGGGTATTTTTATTTCTAAGATAAAGCTGAACTTTTAATAAGAACAATCTGTGAGTTTAGACAATACATATCTTTGTAATCTGATCTATTGAATTTTCTGACATGAGTAAACTTTAATGACTTTGATTTTTTTTCCTAGTTTCACTCACAAATGGTATGAAACATGCTTTTAAAATGATGCACGTTAATTTTCCCCTCTAAACCAAACAAACTGCTATTAACAGCTGAACGTTGCTGCACATTTCCTCTATAGCATTTGGAAAAACTCTGTAATAAAACCATCAGACTAAAAATCTAGATAAGGAAATACATTTCATTTTCAATTTTCTCAGAAGCTATTATGATCAATCAACCAATTAGTAGAGTGAATAAATAAATTAATGCAATTTTAAAAAGAACATTCTGTAAACCCCTTAATGGCTTTCTAAACTAAAAGTATAGGCTCAACTTTAATCAATTTTATAACCCTAAATTTTGTTTAATCTTTTTTCCATTTTGCTTAAACATATGGAGATATAAATAGTGTATTATGGCCCTCTCTGTTCCCCTTTAATTTCCAGAGTACAAGATCTGCAGCTGATGTAAATCAGTGTGGGCCTGTTGTTCTGGACCAATTCAGTAGATCTCTTTCTGATTTACAGCAAAACAAACAAGACAGTCAGGCCTTAAAATATACAGATGACACTGGTTGGCAATCCTTCTTCAATGTACAACATCAGCTCTTGGTGATCTAGCACAAGGGCTACAGGAAAAACAGTTTGGGAAAATTTCTGTCAGCTGTGAAGACAGACAGTGGCCTTGGTTTTGGGAGTGCCTGTGATGGGACCAGTGAGCAACAGCATCTCTTCTGGTTTGGTCCCCTGACCTCAGAGGGAGGTGGGAGTCAGGCTGAGCACCACCTACACTGGAACTGCTCCAGCCACCCAGGAACAGCTGCCACACAGGGACCTGTGGCAAAGTCTGTGGGGGGACAGAATTCCTGAGGTGGGCCACCAACACAAGCTGTGTCTGTGCCATCTCAGAGAAGAACCTGCTGCTCCTTAGCCCTGGCAGGGAGCAGGGCAGGTGGCACACAGACAGGGGGAAGGAGAGAGGCACTGGTGCCAGTCGGCTACGTCCTAATGTGCCCCCATGTGTGACACTGGAGCAGCTTCTCACCCCAGCCAGGAGCCCAGAAGGGGCTATTTATAGCCCTGGCACCTCTCTGCTCACCAGGAGCTCTGTGCTGCTGGGTCAGAGCTCTGTGTCCCTCTTCCACACGCTCTCACGGACACCTCCCATTCCCGCCGTCGGAAAGGTACATTTAAATCCTTTCCCTACTCAGAACAGGAAAGAGAAGGGAGTTCAGTGCTGGGACAGGTGGGCAGTGTGGAATCACAAGGGCCAGCCTGCTTTAGGCTGCTGGTTGCATGGGAAATTTGTGAGATACTTCAAAGTATGTCTTGGGGAACCCTTAAAGGTCCTGGAGAGGGAGCCTCAATACAAGGGTGCAGGGGGGGAGGAGGCTGTAGGACCCTCTGCTGGTGCCAAAACTGAGGCCCTCTCAGTTCCTTACAGCTCCTGCTGTTCAGTTCATAAAGGAAATGTAAGAGATTAATTACAAAGTTAGAACAGGGACCTCTGACCAATATCCAATCTGGGGTATGTTTGCAGCTCTATGGGGTGTGCCAGCAGTGTGGAAACAGGATCAGCCTGCGGATGCAGAAATTCCATGCCTGAGGTCTGTGCATGGTGGGGAGCTTTGCATACACCACAAACCTGCAAACATCTGGATTTGCTTCCAGAAAGGAAGCTCGGAGAAACCCTTGTTTTTCCCATCAGGATATCTATATGTGCCTGATCCCTGCCAGCAAGAGGAGGGTTCAGTGGGGATTGCAGATTTAGCAGGTATCAAATGTGTGTGTCAGTGCAGGGGCCATTTTGGAGGTGGTGCTGTGTTGTTGCTACGGGTAGCTCTGAATTTTTATTTCTGTGTACGTGGACAAACCCAGATGTTTGCTTGGTAGTGATTGAAACTGATACTAGAAAAATTTAAGGGGAAGTCTGGATTCAAACAGTTACCAATGGAATGCTGATGTCAAGTTATAAGAATTTACATTCTGCACTTTATTCTAATTTGGCTGCTGAGTGGCAAGGATATTCAAGTTTTTGCATACTAGCATTTGTTCACCAGAGGGATGAGTGTTCCAGAGTTATGTAAATGTTAGCAATTAGAGCTCACAGTCTTTTCTGTTGCAAGAATGAAAATAAAACCTAATTTATTAAGTTATTAAATTATGTTTAATAATTTAGTGGTAATAAAAAAGTTATTAAATTATGTTTCTTTTAATTGTGATGCAGTCATTTTTACACTGTGTGATATAACTGTTCCAGAAAGTAAGCCTTTCCCATACTCACCAGTATATTTGCAGAAATGCAAAAGGATAAACCTCTAAGACCTTTGCCAGGCTACTTAAA
This sequence comes from Campylorhamphus procurvoides, assembly GCA_013396655.1. Taxonomy (NCBI): domain Eukaryota; kingdom Metazoa; phylum Chordata; class Aves; order Passeriformes; family Dendrocolaptidae; genus Campylorhamphus; species Campylorhamphus procurvoides. Next base: position 881,682 of record WBMV01016873.1, on the reverse strand, counting down.
GAGCTACTGAAATGCATTTTACAAATATCATTTTCCTTCTGCTGGCATCTCTCATTGTAAAAAACTTGTGTATCCTCCTTCTGTGAATGAGCACTTTGCCATTTCAATTAGTTTTTTCATGTAAAAAAAATGATCTGCACAGGTGAACTATGAAAGAAATGGGCACTATATGTCTAGCTTCTAGTCTTCTCATGCAATTAATGCACATAATTGGCTCAGACTGGGCTTTGTTTATAGGCATTTGTTTGTGAACAGAGCTACATTCATTTCCTACTTAAACTACGGGATTCTTTTGACCAGCTTCACTGAGCTTTGAATCAGAGTAAGATTAAGGTCAGGTGAAGACATATTTAAAAAAGATGGTCCACGGGGTTTTTCATTTCCAGCTGCTTTGATTTTTTTTTTCATGAATCTATAACAGTTTAGGGGGAAAAAAAGGCCTGGTATTTGCTGAGATATGATCAATATTAATCCAATCCCACATCTAGGCCTCTGTCTTGGCAGTAAACGGAGCTCAAACTGTCAAATCTTCCCAGAATCAGAAACTACCCAAAGGCTTTGAAAACTGATCAAAGCGTCTTCAGGTCTCCGATGGTCAGTCGTGCTTCCCCAGTTTCTAGAGCTTTGCAGAATGCTTCAAAAATCTTCCTGTTAGGTGCCAAGTTTCTCCTAGCCTAGAGAGCTGTGTCAAGTCCCATTTTGTTTTTATTTTAAATTAAGAGCAATGGAATGAGAAAGAAAATGAAGCTGCTGCAGGAAGGCCGGGCTGTGTCTGTGGCAGTCTGAGTGGAGATGAGCGCAGGTTCTGCTGGCAGTGGGATGCACACAGGGGAACACAACACTGCCTGACTGCCTGCATCTCCAGGAGCAGCCTGCAGGTCAGCAGCCTGTCCTTCTGCACTGAGAGCCTCCTTTTACACCCCTTGCAGACTGGAACTGGCTAAGAAAGCTCCTGTGAGCCTGCTTAGCAGCACATCCCAGTAGGACCTGCCCGTGCTTGGATAGAGTGAGACCTCAGGCTGCCTTGACTCAGGCTCCTCAGTATCAGACGGCATGTGGAAATAAACAAGGTCCCACATGGACAGAGGGAGAAAAATAGTTAAAATCTCCCTCAGAAGGGTTGTCAGACTTTATCTTATATAGGTCAATGGCATAATTTGATTTGTAGTTCTCACAGTTTCAAAACCTCAAAATTCCTCCTTCCCTGGCAGCAATAAATGAATTCAGATCACCTGAACTGTATCAGCTATGGGGCTGATCCTGGGAGATTGGGAGGGCTGAGCAAGGAGGGCTCTTTCTCTGACTTTAATGGAAGGAGATCCCATCATCTGGCAAACGTTTTAAGACTGCCTAAGCTATTTAAGGCTGAAGTTTTACCTTTAAGAGAGATGTAGTCACTTCAGTTCCTAAACTGCACAGTGAGCTTAAGCGGGAGCTGGACTTTTAACTTAATTAGAACCTTTGAAATTCTGATAATCCTAAATCTCTAAGTAACTGGCAGCTGGCAGAATATAGAAAACTCCAGGAAAGGTACCCAGGCTGCTCATAGCTTTGGTGATACCTGAAACACATCCAAGCACTCTATGTCTGCTACAGAGAACCCTTTTTGAAAGGCACTTACCTGTATGTCCATATAAACATACATTTCCTAAAAGAATTTGTTGTTCTCCCACTTAATGCTCTGCCACAAGACCAAATATTTTATCTGGACAGAATGAATGAAATTAATTCAAGAAATAATATCTGAGTCAAAGCAAGAAAGTGTTCCCTGAAACTGTGAGTGACCTTTTCAGCAGAGACCTCCAGCCACAGGCTAGAGATGCTTCCCAGTCTCACCACCAATAACTATTCTTTGAATCTGCTTTTTCAGCCAGCTGGGCAGCTAACTGATGTTCATTTAGTCTGTTGATTTCATCACAATTTGTTTGCAATAATATCACATAGGACCATATCAGTAACTTAAGACAAAGTATCTAATTTATCCCTTATTATCACTGAAAAAATGAAGAAAATGAGATTGGATTTACACAATTTGTTTCTGATAAATAGGTGTTATAATGCTTTTATTACCTTGTTACCCTCTAAATCCTTATAATTCAATCGTCTAGTAATTTCTTCTGGCATCTTTCCAGGTATCAGAATTAAGAGAATAATTCCTGTTATCCTATAGACACAGGAACACCTATAATGCCCTGGAAGCTTCCTTTTTATACCTAATTCTTATTATACCTTTTCCTTGTAGCATTATTATTTGCCCTTTTTGAGCACTGCAAGATCTTTTGCAGCACGGTTTAAAATCTTGATCTTAAATGCCAGCACAGTCTTCATAATTAAACCCCAAGATTATAACATTATTATCATCTGGATACTGATTTCTGCCTTACCGTGGCTGTCAGCCAAATGTCATAATGCATACAATTAACAGATTTGCTTCTCAGCTTACTGATAACAAAGGAAGCACAAATAATTCATAGGCAGAGGCACCGGCTCTTTGATGTGACTGAACTCTGATCCTTTCAGCACCTGAAGAGAGGCAGGCTGAAGGCAGGGCAGCCTCATTAAGGCAAAGAAAAAGAGGCGAAAAAAAGCAGAGGAGGAAGAGGAGGATGCAGGAGGTGCCCCCCACGCTGGGTGCTGTGACCTCTGCTGGGCCAGGTCCTGCAGCTCCCACCCTCCCACCACGTCATGGAAACAGGAGATTTCTTGGGAAAAGACAAGAAAAACCTTTGTCCCAGACAAAAATACAGACAAAATAATGTCTCTAATTACAAGGTAGCTTTTTTTTTCTTTTTCCCAGAGATTGAGGGAAATTCCTCATGAGATACTTCCATCTGGCTTACAGTGCCTTTGTGTTGGGGCAGTTCAAAGAGGCTGCAATGTAACTGAGAATTGAGGACAGCATTTATTTATAGTTTGATAGCCTCATAAAAGCTGCGGAGCTGAGCTCACAGCAGTGCTCTTATTTATGTTTTAAACTGCTCATGCAGCACCCTACTGCCTTGCAAAGCGTATGCTGGAGCTCCTGCATAAAATTATATATGGCTCTTCATAAGGTTCGTGGCACAAAGGCAAAGAAGAAAAAGTGAATCAGACTAACAAAACAGTTGATAAAAAAATTAAAGTAGCAGCCAGAACTGGGGGAAAATTAATAGCCCAGCTCTGAAATAAAGTAACATCCAATGAAGATTTTCACCTGAATCCATTTTTCACAATAGAAGAAAAAAAATCTGAAAACTCTGAATAAGGCAATAACTCTGATTTCAGCTCCTGGTGACATTACAAAGGATTTGAACCTTGTGCTGGGGGTTTTATAATGACAACCCCACCTCTGGCACAATCTCAGAACAGTGTCTCACTGCAAATTATATTTGTATCACATTTATCCTTTCTTTTAATATCAGTGTACCATCTTTTCCCCTCTGGAACCCATAGGGAAAGCAAAGCAGCACGGTTTCATTATTACCCTTTAATAGTCTTTCCAGTGATATAAAGGAGAATATTAATATCCTTCCAATGACCTCACCTAAACACTGCTAAAAGCCAGGAGGGAAGTGACAAGTTTGCAGCTAATGCACAGGGATGAATTTCTGAAGTTAATGAAAGGATTTCACCCCTGGGTTTTAATCCTGTTTTCTTTTTAACCTTTTAACTTCAGTTTCCTCAGCTGTAGAATGGAGAAAGTAGACTTACATACAAGTCAACAGCATGATTTTATTGAGTACAGTTCAGTCAGGAGCTCGCTGTGCTATCAAAGCACAGAGATGAAGAAGGTGCATTCTGACAAGAAGAGGCAAATACTGCTTTCTTGAAAGTGTGAGGTAAGCATGTTTTTCCTATAGCTCTGCCTGCTGAAGCAGCATTGCTCTGCAGAGCTTGCTGAGGTGGGTGAAGACAGGTTGGTGGGTTGCAGGCAATCCTGCCAGCAGGGTGGACACTCCTTGCACAATTCTGCCCAAGGATGAGGTGATGGTTGGGTATGGACCAGCTCTGGGAGAAGAGGGGCCACACCATCTACCATTGCCAGGCTGTACAGAGTTCTGCTGCTGCTCCTGGGGAGGATGCCCAGAGCCCACCCAGCAGCTCTGGGGGCAGCTGAGGAGACCACCCTCCCTGGGAGCAGATGGGCAGTGCCTTCATTGCCTGGGTAGTGGGTATAGGACTTATCCACCAGATAATTAGTACTAAAGTAGTACATCAATGGCACGAGCTCCCTTATTCCTCAAGATTCCTATTGCTAATGTCTTACTCATGAAAGAGAGGAGAAAATGACTGTGAGCATGTTGTGCCAGATATGCTAATCAGGGATGTGAACACTTAAAATTCTCAAATCTGATGAACAGTGTGATCAAAGACAAAAGTGCTGCTCTTTAGAAAGCTAAATTAACAGTTAAAGAAAACTCAAAGGTGACCCGCAAAGGAAATGAAATCATAGCACAGTTCTATACACAGCTTCTTCCTGATCGGTACCAAAGTCTGGGAAAGATGACGGTGATTAATCATCTCACTTGTTCTTCACTTTAGAAATGCACATTTTGACCATTATGGAAGTGCTGAGAGATGTATGATGCTCTGACATCATAGAAGAGAAAGGAGAGAAGTTGAGCATTTTGGAGGAAAAGCCCTGAGTGGCCAGATGGCAAAACAGGATTGGGAACTTGCTGGTAGTTACTACCAATTTTTCACGGTTGGAGAGTGAACAACCTGGTTCAAGACATGCTTAAGACGCTTGTGCTTGCTTATGATCTTTGAGATACAGTGTGGCTCCTTAATCAAAATGCAGTGAAGATCAAATATTATAAGGTGATAAAATAGCATAAGGGGAAAACAATAAACATGTAATTATCATGTAGGATTAAAAAAAGAACTTTTTATCTCAAAAAAGACTTTTACCAACTGTAAAGACTTCTCCAGAGACAGTTGATGCAGGATTAAGACCTGCATTTTCTCAAATGCAGTATTTAATTTCAACAGTGCTGGGGGAGAAAAAAAAAAATCTAGATTTCAAAATGCCATTGCTGTGTTTTTTTGTACCGAACTTGCTGTCTTTGACTGGTTTTTAAAAGTACCATAAGAAGAGCTCAGATCTTGGCCCACATCCAGATTATAAAGTTAATGTTTTGTCTTCCAAATCCATTTTTAAAATCTGGTAATAACCCAACTTCATTTCTCAGATTTGTTGCTTCTAGTTCCAGATTTGGAATATGGAAAGAATTGATAAAATCAAGAAAATGCTAGTCTTCAGCATGCTTGGCTTTTAATTTAGCACTCAAAGTGAGGAATCTATGTAATTTGCAGAGTGATGACTACTTCCAAAAACAACTGAACAGCTAAAAGAGTAGTTTTGAGTTTGATGATATGTAAATTTCCTTTTCACCTGGGAAATAACTATAATATTTTTAAAATTCCATCTATCGAAATCTGTAGAGAAATCTGGACTGTTTGTAAAAATACATTTAGATTGATTTCAAAGAATTTCATATGCTCATTTTTTATGTTGATACATATTTCTTTAATGAAACTGAGACTTCTCTTTGTGCTGCTAGGATTTGAGAAAACCAGTTCAATCTGCCATATAAGCCCCAAATCCTGCAAACAGTTAAGCTGGTGAGGAATGTTCCTCATTCCAACAGTCTCATTAAGCACTTCATAGCCTGTTTACAGTGTGTTTCAAACATGGTTATTCCACAGCTTTAGGACTTGTCCATGTATTGGTGATTCATGGCATGAGTCCTCACTGCATTTCTAAAGCAGAACTGTCTCCTCACCCCATTAGAACCAAAAACAACTCTGGAGAAACCAGTGCCCTTTGCTTTGGTGTGAAAGAGCAAAGAATCTGGCCAATGGCACTAAGATGGTTCCTGCCAATTTGCCACCATCCTTTGGGGGTGGAAATGTCTCTGCCCACAACATTGTCTGGGCTCTCTCAGCTTGGAGCCTGGGGACAAAGCTACTGGTGAAGTGGGGAGTGATGGGACAAAGACAAATCCATTGGTAAAGTAAGGCAGCAGCTTCCAAACTGCTTTGCAAGGGTGTAAGTACAGGGCTTTTGCATCAAAATCCTTCTGCAAACTGGTACCCAAGCCTGTGGTAAGGCAGAATATTAAACATCCACACATCCACTTACAGCTCTGCAAAATGCCAGGGAACTGGGTGGTACTATTTATTTCCCACCTGCTTTGCAGAGGTGTAGATCACTGCAAAAAATAGTGAGAGAAACAAGTCTCGTGTTTTGCCATTTGTTTTTTTTTAGTCTTGTCAAACCCTTCTCTGGAATCTCTTAGACATAACTCCTAGTTTGAGAGGCACTGTGAGCACAGAGAAGGTCCCATTGCAGCAGTCTCACCCAAGGGCCTGTTGAAAATACAGGGTACTTCCAGCACTAAGCAAGGACTGATGTCCCTCGAGTGCATGAGAGACAAAACTTGGATAGCCAAGGGACTAATGGCCTGATCTAGAGTTCATTAAGGTCTGTGGAAATCTTTCCCTCAATTTTAATAGGCTGTGGGTCTGGATCAGGATCAGGGAAAGGAGGGAGAAGACAGTTAAAAAAGGCTGCTTTGAAGGGAAGCCTGTAATTGTCTTTAATCACAAAACTTGGGGGTAGGTATTGAATATTGAAGATCATTTGAAGTGTTGATTTTTCTAGTTCTGTCCCAGAGATCTTGAACCCAAGACCTCAGCACAGTCTTTTTATGCATTACTGATTTATGTCACACCCTACAGAAAGACTTTCTTTAGATAATAACAGCAAAATTCATTTGCCCACTAATTTGTTCCTATTGGACAATGTTATGCTTTTATTTCTAGAAACATTCCTGATGAAGACCTTGAATTCTGAGGACATTTAAAGGGAGGAAGTTTGGAGGTCAACCATGGATCGCAAGGCTGAGGAGAAAAGAAAGCAGCGCCACAGCTTGACTTTACTGGAACAAGTGAAGAGAATGAAAGAATCAACACAGATAACTGATGTTGTGCTGGTGGCAGAAGGTGAGAAATTCCCCTGCCATAAGGTGGTGCTGGCTGCCTTCAGTCCCTATTTCAAAGCCATGTTCACCTGTGGCTTGGTTGAATGCATGCAGAGAGAGGTGGTGCTGTATGACATCTCTGCAGAGAGCGTGTCCACCATCCTCCACTACATGTACAGTGCGGATTTGCTCCTCACGAATCACAACGTGCAGACTGTGGCGCTTGCTGCGTATTTCATGCAGATGGAAGATGTTTGCAATATGTGTCAGAAGTACATGATGGACCATATGGATGCTTCCAACTGTGTGGGCATCTACTACTTTGCAAACCACATTGGGGCAGAAGATTTATGTGACCAAGCAAGGAAATACTTATATCAGCATTTTGCTGAGGTGAGCTTGCAGGAAGAGATATTGGAGATTGAATTCCAGCAGCTGATGGCTCTCATAAAATCAGATGATCTGAATATTTCCAGGGAGGAGAGCATTCTGGACCTCGTCATTAGATGGGTCAAGCACAGTAGAAAGACACGTTCAGAGCACCTTATTGAGCTCCTCAGGCAAGTGAGACTGGTACTCATCAGCCCTTCCTTTCTTGTGGAAGCCCGGAAAAGGAACACAATGATCCTGTGCAATTCAGAATGCAATGATATGTTTGAGGAAGCACTGAAAACCATCAAACTATCCAGCCACCCTTCTCTCAGCCTGCGATATGGCATGGAAACCACTGATCTCTTGCTCTGCATTGGCAACAATTCTCTTGGCATTAGGTCCAGACACGGTAGCTACGCCGATGCCAGTTTTTGTTATGCTCCTGCAACACGGAAGACTTACTTCATTTCCTCTCCAAAGTATGGAGAGGGTTTAGGATGTGTTTGCACTGGTGTTGTCACGGAGAAAAATGATATCATTGTGGCAGGCGAGGCAAGTGCTGTCAAAATGTCTAGACAAAAGACCAGGAACATTGAAATTTATAGGTGTGTACCCTCTGTCAGAAAATCCCTAAGTATTTAAAAATTTTAAATCTAAATAATGTCTCTGGGGACAAGAAAGAAGACCATTAGACAAAAGGATCTTTACTTGAAATTATTTTTCCCATAGATTTTGATTACCTTAATCAGTTTGTCACAATTTATTTTCATGTCACTGAATTATACACGTGCAACCAAATCTTGATATAATTTTTCCTCAAAGAAGGAGGATTTACTCTTATGGATATACTCTTTCTCTCTCTCTGTTTAAATGAGCTTGATTAGATCAATGCATGTGGATTTTATATTCTCCTCACTCAAATCTCAATATTTTCCCAGGATGCTTCTTTTCTAGGTCACTGGCAGGGGGAAATGAGGCAAACAAATGATCCAATGAGTCCAGTAAGACAGACAAAATGTAATTCTCTGTTAATGCTGATGATAGTACTTCATATATTAAAGATAATGACTGATATCTCTAAACCCTCATCCGGTGTTTACTCATGTCTTTTTCAGATGCACCCATTTTAAAGAAAACTAGACATTTTCTGGATTAAAGAAAACTTAAAACTTAAAAATGGTGGCAGCCTTTTCAAATACAAATGCCTAAATTTAAGGAAATAAATCCCTACTGAGCCAGCCGAAATAGCCTTATTTTCAGCAGTGTTGAGCTCTCACTGTTCCCACTAATTTCAGAGGAAACTGATTGAGCATCACACGCAGAAATAAGGGACTTCTTACCTTAATTAGGGTCAAATATCATTGAAAGGACTGCTAGGATTCCTCATACTAAAAATGCTCATTCTTGCTAAATTTGGCTCAATTTTATAACTCCTCTGTGAAGGAGAAAGCTCCTTTTATCATTGTACTGTTGTCTGAGTAAACATTGGTGATTAAGGGGGTAATGCTTCCAAACAAGCTGATGGGACTTCAGTGAACCAGTGCATTTACAACTCTGGCTTTTCCTACAGATACCACCAGCGAGGAAACCAGTTCTGGCACAGCCTGTGCACCACTCAGCTCCGTGAGCTCTACGCCTTGGGCACTGTCCATAATGATCTCTATGTAATAGGAGGGCAGATGAAAGTGAAAAATCAGTATCTGGTCACAAACTGTGTGGAGAAGTATTCCATGGAGCAAGGCACGTGGAGAGGCACAGCACCTCTTCCAGTACCATTGGCCTGCCATGTGGTGGTGACGGTGAAGAACAGGCTGTACGTGCTGGGCGGATGGACACCACAGGTTACTGGGTTTGGTTTGTGCACTAACCAGCAGTGCTGTGCAATTTGACAGTGCTTCTTGCATGGGAAAAGTACATCGGTGACAAGAGAAGAATTAGTTGGTCTCATTCCTCAAACAGGGTGAAGAAGAATAGGATCCATCTATGCCATCCTCACTGTAAATACCTCATTGTAAATAAAAAAAAGACAGGGTCTTTATTCATAGAGTAGTGAGCAAGAGTTTAAAATGCATCTTCCATGTCATCATGGGTACCGGTCTTTTTATTCCTTATTTACCACCCTCTTACTTTTTCTAGATGTCATAAATAATGGCATTTAATCATACAGGCACCCTTAGCTGTGCCCTGTCTTCAAAAAGTGTGTTCACAGGTACACTTCAGGGACAGATTTATATATGACATTTAAAGTTCACCTCGATTTCTCAGGAAGCTTTCTTGGTTAACTAAAGTTAATTTATTCGATTTTAATTATATTACATTTTAAATGAAAAGTCAAAGCATCCTCTGGAAAACAGAGTCCTTCAACTAATCCATTTATTTGTTTTAGTTGTATTGCTTGGCCATGTGAAATTTTTACAGGAATTTCCAGCAGGGCCACAAATATCATGCTCAGTAGTCCAAGGAATATACAGAACTATGCTACAAGGAACATGGATGTCAGGAGCAGTTGCTCCCAGTGCAAAGGATCTTTTTTAAGGGCATAGCCCATTTTTATTTATTGCTCAGTGCAGTTTAAATTTGAGTGTTCAGGATAAGGCTCCACAATTACTTGACAATGAATGGAGCATCTGTAATCCTCATTGCTGACAGCAATATGTTTAGACTGTCATCACAATTCAATGGATTGTGTCCTCTTGAAATAAATTAAAGTATTTAAAAGTGAGATGCATTCAGCTAACAAGACTTCCAGCTCTTTGGATATTTTGAGTGCAGGAGTCCCCAGGGAGACAACAGAAAGATCAGAGAGTATTTCTGATATGGAAACAACTGAGCAAGTGTATCTCACTATTTAAAGAACTAAAATATGAAAACACTTAATGTAGAAACAATCTGTCTCTAAAAAACCCCAAAACTTGAACTGAAATATATGTCATATAACAAAGATAGATGTTGAAGTCAGACAACCAGCTTTGTTAAGCTTTTTTCCAGAACAGATTGTGAGAGGGAAAAGTGGCTTAGAAGCACAAGTCAGGAATATTGAGCCAAGAATGGTTTAAAAAAGACTCCTAAAGTGGATACCTACCCACCAGTACTATCAGTAATAATGCATGGGAGTCTGAGTTTATATATAAATAGATTGGAGATGAGCAAATTAACAGTAATTGATTAAAACCCACAGCTTTGCAAGATTAGGGCGTACCTGAACAAATCGGAATAAATTAGCTAAAGCTCTCCAAAAAGTGCTTTAAGACCAGCACTGTGGAGGGCTGAATTCTTCTGGCAGCATATATCTTCCCCCTGTCAGATGCAGTGATTGTATATGTGGGGATACCACAGCTGCACTGGGAAAGCAAATGAGCTCTCCAAGCAGGGGTTGTCCCTGTGCTTGAACAGCACTGAATGTTCTGTCGATGCTGAACAAACACAAACGACACAGCATTGACAGAGTGCCCTGGGTGCACGTGGCCATTACAGGACAGAGATAAATACATGTTCCCTTCCCATTCAGGCTTTGTAATTGAAACAAGGCAAGACAAAGTCAAGCCAGGACATAAAATGACAGCTTAGGAGGGCAAGGACTCGGCTCACATTAGCACTGCCCTGCTCAGCTTTGGTCTGGCCTCCCTGATGCCAGCAGAGTTAGAATCCCAAGCAACTCCAGCCTTGGTAACTGTGGGCTGCTAAAACAGAAGAAAGTGTTTGGTGAGGCTGAGAGGAAGGTTCCAGACCCCTGAGACACAGAGAAGGGCTGCTGGAAGTTATGTTTTCTGTACGTAAAGTGCACAGGGTACACTCTGAGGCAAATGTTAACCACAAAAATGAGGTTGGATGTGAATATACAGCATGTCAAATGGTGCCTGCTCCTAAGTATATGCTTAGTCTGCATGGAAAATACACAGCTTACCCATCTTTCAGTGAATAAATTAATGTTTCACACCTACCACGGAGAAAGAACATGCCCTGGGCACTTAGGGAGTAACCAAGGGGCTATATATTTACTTTCTAGTTTACCTCCTACTATCTTGTCCATGACATTAGTGTTGGAAAGGTCTTTTGGGAGAGAAAAATAACAAGAAAAACAAGAACACATATAACACCATCACAAGCAAGCAAAGTAGTTCTCTCCTTCTCACTCTTTCTATGTGAAAACTTTCAACCCAAAATATTTCAGGATCCTGCCCCCACATCCCACTGCTTACATTCAAGGGTGTTGTACCCAGAAAACATAATCTGAGTTCCCTGCATCATATGAGACAGGCAGAGAAGGGGGAAGAAGATTAGAGAGAACAAGAGGAGTAGGAGTGAGTATAAAAAGAGTATTATGGCTGCAGAGATATAGAAGGGGGTTAGGAGCTTATTATGAAAACTACTGAAGTTACAGCAGTTGAACAAATTTACTGTGGTTAGACTGACTAAATAAACATGCAAATGTTTATTAGAGTGAGGTATGTATATATACAGGCCCGAGAAAGGTGAGCAAAGTACCCCACTGAGACTCATGGTACAGTCTGAGTAACAATGGGAATAGATTTCAACATTTAGCAGGGAAAAATGACAAATAGACTGGTTTTTCCTCATTATTATTAGGACTGTACAGCAGCCTTGTGAAAGGGGTAGGTCCTTTCAGAGCTGGGGCCATGAATGTATTGTTATTACCTAAATCCTCAGCTCTATTGCTGCAGAAAATAGATGGCCACTTATTCCTTTGCCTGGTACAGAGGACTCCCAGCCACAAGCCATGGGTGCTGTTAAACCCTGGGGAGTACAGTCCCCTGCAGCTATAATTGATGTGTTTATGCCATTTATCTGCTGAGCTGTCTGCTGTGATTCATTGCATGCAGGCATGTGCAGAGGGCTCCAAATGTTGTATTATTATATGGCTGTCATATTTCATACAGATGGATCTGCCTGACGATGAGCCGGATCGATTAAGTAACAGAACGTTTCGGTACGACCCAGGCCAAGACAAATGGACGGAAGGTGCTCCAATGAAGTACTCCAAGTACCGCTTCAGCACGGCCGTAGTCAGCGGAGAGATTTATGTCTTGGGTAAGAGGAAACAGATTTTTAACAGATAACACCATGACTTTTTCTTCTTTCCAGCAATTTGCCTCTGTGAAGTGAAATATCTCACCCTTTGTTATGTGCTGTGGGACAAAATGCAGCGGACTAAATGGGGAGCATTTTTCTAAAGTTATCTGTTCCGCTTGTTATTTCTTCCTTCCTTGATTTATGGAGACTAAATTAAGTGAATGTTTAGTGTTCTGGGTTAATGAAACAAAGACACTTCACTTTTTAAGCTACTTTTCTTTAGGGTATCAGTTTGTGCTATAAATAGTAGTGGATCTTAAAAGGTGAGTAGAGAAGCCTTGTAAGGACCGTCTCACAAGTGAGCAGTGAACAGCTAAGGAACACACCCAGCATCGTGAAGGAATGGCATAGGGATAAAGAAAATTTGGATCTCCCAGTCAAAACCAATATGTATATCCTGACAAAACTCAATGAATCTTTCTTTTCCACCCATCTCAATGCACTGCATTCTTTTGAAAATTTAAATTTCTCATTTTTTCGATTGAGTCTTTTCATTTTTTTTGTTTCAAACAGTATTTTGACCAGAAGTGTCAAGATTTCTGTGAAAAAGCTCAATAATCTCCTACCCCAAAATCTTTTGTCCCCAAACAATCCCCATCCATATCCCTCAGTTCTGCAGTAAATCCATAAAAGGACCCTTTTCCCAAAGACCATTCTTCACGGTTCCATCCCAGCCTCTGTACAACCTAACAGAGAGAACATCATCTGGTTCTGAACACTGGCAAACAGCTCAGAAAGTGGCAAGCAAGGGATTTTTCTGAAGAGAAAATGAAGATGTAAGGCAGGGAAAGGCAGATATAGAAGAAAGGCATTGCAGACATTGGGAAAAAGTTAAAAGGTGCATCTAAGAAGGGGAATGGGAGTTAGAGAGGTGTCCAAGTAACAAAGAGAAGCATTATAGATAGGTGTGTTACTGGAAAGTTCTTGCAGAAGTGGCAGAAAAGTTCACATAGTCAAGTAATCCACAGCTGGGCTGTGAGTGATTCACACCCTTCCACACTCCTGTGGTCTCATGGGCAGCATCACACATGAAGAAGGCAGCAATTGCATCAGTGCTTCAGGACATTTCAGTCCCTTCTGCTTCAAACTACTCCTGCTTACAAGCTTATCACAATGAACCCAAAAAAACAGTCTTATCAACTTAATACACCTCCTGGAGAGGGGTTTTCTGGTTTTGTCTGCGTTGTTTCATTCTGTGGGTAAAGAAGGACTTGTTCCTGGCATGTAATATGGAAAGTGTTTTCCAGGAGGTGTATGTAAGAAAGGTGTCTTTGAAGCAGAAGAGGAAAGTGGCTTTAATGCTGCCTTTGTCTTCTTTTAGAGAATCTTCTTTAGGTGGCTTGAGGGAGGCCCATGGGCACAACCAAGAGGAAGGGTGAAAGAAGCCCATTTGGAAAAGGGAGCTTTGCAACCAGAGAATCATATCATTATTGTCAAAGGTTAGTGATGGAGAATGTCAGTGTGCTGTTAAATAATGAGAGTGTTGGCTGCCCAGGTTCAAAGGTGCTTCAAAAATGTGGAAGCTCCATCCTTTGTAAAAGGTTAAATATATGTAATTATTTATACTGACACTGATTCCCTAATGGGGCAGAAGAAGCAGCTGGAATAGCTGGGAAGAGAAAGGCTGTATTCATGTGTTTCAGTAAGAACTGCTCCAAGATCAAGACCTCGAACACTGTGATGACACAAGAGAGTCAGGGAGCAAAAAAAGGGAGCCGCCTTGGGATGCCTGTGATAAAACAAATTGACAGTCTTCTTCACAGCCAGCCTGACACTGAGACAAGGAAAGGGAGTGGCTAATAGGGAAAACTGCATCCATTTTCTTCCCTCGAAATCTCACCAACCGAGCAGCATATCTGAACAGTTACAGTAATGAAATGTACAGATTGAACACAAAGCTCAGCATTAAATCTGAAAAGTGCCTGTTTAAATGGCATTGAGGCAAGTTCATGGTCTCACAGACCTTCAGAAGCATTTTGCTGTTAAAAAAATAAAAAGCCTTGTTTTATTTTGTATAGCTGCCAGTGCTGCTGTATTCAGGGAGCTGAACACTGACTTGAATTCTTTCTTACATGCTTGCCAATACCAATAATTTCTTTTTTGTGTGTGTGAGAAAATCTTTCCTAATAATCAAATCTGCACATGGGCCATAACAGGCTCTTGCTCTGTCTCCATCATTTTGTTGGTTCACACACCTTCCCATGGCAGTCCTTATTCACGCCTGTTCCTAAGGGAACCAACACACTTAATGCTGAGATTAACAGTGTGCTGCACTGGACCCTTCCCTCTTGCCACTAAATCTAACTAAATGGTCATAAAGGCAATGTCTGTTCTCAGTTTTGACAGGGTAAATCTGGGGTAATTTCACTGTAATGGACAAACTTGCTTGTGATTTATACCAAGGGTAACTAAGCTCACGTGCTGCTCCAGGGAGCAGATTTTTAGGAAAGATTGGAGTATTTTTAATATTACATTTCTGAGCCTGCCCTTCTGACACTCTGTCCACTCAAGGTGAAACTACAGCATGTGTAGACACGAATAAGTTAACATCAGGTAGCAGGAATATCAGTTGCAGAGAAGATATTTTGACCTGGCTCTGGGCTGCTTTCGCAAACTCCCAGTTGCCTGTTTTCACAAATCTTACAACGACTTTCATATCCATAAAACTGCAAAAATTTAGTTGAAACTGGGCAACAGTCACAAAAGTTATGAAAGGCAGAGGTAACAATGTAAGTGCAGATAGAGAACACACATGCAGTGAGGGTAATTGCACGTCTTTTCTTAGGAAATCAAATAATATTACAACTACTTTTTTAGTTGAAAGACAAGCCTGACACTGAGCCAAAAATGATTATTCAACAAATTCTGCCTTTGGATATGCTGGTTTAAATCCATCTGAAAGAGTATGGGTGGAAATGGAGATTTATCTGTTAAAATTAAGAAGACAATGTGGTTGGTAAATGTTAACCATCATTGTCTGAAAACGTTATGGAAGAGATTAAAGCTTTTTCCAAGACCTCTCAAAATGATGAAGCAATTTTCAAACGAACTCTGTTTGGAAACAGTGATACAGTCATGGTATTGGCATCTTACTCTGCTGATATCACACATGGCCTCATGTCCAGCTGTAAACTCACACTCGCCAACTGTAATTAAAACCTCACACAGAAAAGCTGTATTCCATGGTTTATCCATGGTGACAAGTACTTGTTACCCTGTGAGTTCCCAGGCTGCTGAACTGTCAGGTGGGTCCAGTTTTCCTCTGCAATCAATTGCAATGGTAACCCTGGCTGGGTGAGCCGGCAATTCATGGTATTCAAAGGAAAGCAGTGAAATCCTTAATCTGGCTGATGTGGTACTTGATCATGCAGATGACATTCAGGAGGGAGTGGAAAGAACAGGTGTTGATAGTGACAGAGCAAAGAATGGAACTGCTGTGAAGGCAGTAAAGGCATTGCAAGCTTCTCAAAACTGTGGATCCTTTGGATATCACCCTGCTTCATAGTGTCAGGCATCTGGGAGTCTAGAAAGATGCTGTCAAGAGTGATTTGTGCAAAAAGACACATTCTGAAGAGGATCACAGCTCACAGGTTGTTCTCCTGTAGTAGCCTCAGAGATGTCTGTGCTCAGGCATAATGACTAAGCTTTTGTGCTACAGATGGGAGAGAGACTTTTGTGGAGTCTCTACCACGGCTGTTGATGCCCCTCCTCACTCCAAATGGGGGTTCCCCATGGTGAAGTCTGTGTGCACAGAACTGGGACATCTAACAGGCTCCCTCACAGCCCCAGTCAGGGGCAGTGACACTCAGGGGACATTCAGAAGCGTGGAATGGCATTGCTTGGATTCCCACAGGCATCCCCCACTTCTCATATCATACTTGTTCCCTGTGGGGTGCACTGTGTCCACAGGCATCCTGCAGCCTGCACTGAGCTAAGAAGATCCACTGGTGGCTGCTGGGGACAGAGGAAGGAAAAGGAGGGAGGCAAAGTGGAAACAGGTAAATGTGGGACATCTTCAGTATACCTCCAGAACCAAGCCCTGCTTCCCAGAAATAAAAACATGAAATGAAGAACTAGATAGTCTTAGCTTGGTACATAAAGTAGTGTTGCAGAGACATGAGATTTCTTTCAAGCAAGTCATGAAAACAAAGTCCTTAAATGGCATAAGTTTATCAGCTCTTTCCAGTAGGATCTCTGTCTTCCTATACAACTTATATAGGTGTCAGCACACTGAGGACTCTAGAGCATAAATAAAAAATCACTGCAGAGGAAGTTGATCCTCTCTAATATCTCTGATGTATGAAAGTACTTTCTATCATAAATATGAAGCAAAAAGAATAGATGGAATACTAGCTTGGAATAAGGTGCAGCAGCAGTCTCTTTGACAGACAAGCCCAATTTGTGCTCTCATGCATGTAGGTGTAAATCTGTAGTAAGTAGTCTGCTGATGTCAACTGTGTTGTGTCAGGCTCATTTTATTCTAACCCAGATCAGAATCTGATGCTTAGCCTTTGAAGTGTTAATTTCTGGAAAGTCCTATTGGCACAGAACAGAGAGTGTGTAGTCACTGTCCAAAGCCTAATTGCCAGCTCCAGCATGTAAAACTCTAATGACTTAAATGGAGTTGTTCCAGAGTCACACTGATAGAAGGAAAATGAAAGATTAGAGTTTTTGGTCTGAGTAATAACATTGTTCAGAAACCTGTACCGTGTGTCTTAATCAGCCATCCTGCAATGTAATTGTTTGTTGTGTAATGTTCCTAGAGAATCTCATGCTATTTATACACCATACATAATCCTCATAAGTAAATGAACAGCATTTTCTAAGGCTCAAAATCCTTTCTCCTATTCAGCTCATCTGACTGGTCTCAGCTCTTTCTCTCCATATTTTCCCAGGAACATAACTATATTCGTTGAATAGCCCAAGAAAGCACAGTATTGTGTTCTTAATGACAGAGGCAATTGAGACACTTTTGGAAGAAAACCAGATGGGAGGGCTCTATTTAAGGTCATGCATTTCAATCTCTCTCTTAAAAAAATATCCTTTCCAACTAGGTCTCTGAAAACTTATCACAGCCAACATAGAAATTAGGAAAATTTATCCAAATGAATCCATTTGAATGCCACATTCTTTACTTTATGTTAAAACACACTCAGTAGAACTACTGTCTCTGAAATACAGGTCACTGGTAAAAAATGTTGTATCACCATGACAGCCTTAACCATGTGTTGCTTTTATCATTATATAATTCCTACCTCATAAATAAGAATGTATAGAAGGATTTAAATGAGAAATCCTATTAGGGAAGATTTAGGAACTAAAGAATTTTTGGTTATCCCCCTCAGCCTGACATCCCGTCTCTTACAGTTGGGGTTTTTTTAACCTGAGTTCTTGCTGAGAGCTTCTTTTAAAAGTTTTAAGGAGTGAAAGGACGTTCAATTAAATAATGAATGTCTCAATCATAAAATACTCATTGGAATATATACTTTGGGGTCTCTCTGGAAAAGAAAGTGTGTGTGGGAGGAGCTGAAAGAAAGCATTTTAGCTTTCATGCTTGAGTATTGCATTTGAATAACACCTTCTTCTAAAATAAACCTGTCTATTTATAAATTTGCTTTGGACTTGTGACAAGTAACAGCTTATGGGCCTTATTCTCCTCTGTTTTACCTGTGCAACATCCTCCATAGTGCCCATGTGCAGGGAGGAACCAAAACAGGTAAAAAATGGGTCTGATATGATGAGATCAGAAATGCTTTCTACACACTTTATCAAAGGAAATGAGAATAAGGCATTTAATGAGAAAAGAAGGAGCTGGATCTGAAACACTGACCATGTTTAGGAAGACAATCATCTGCTTTTTTCAGCCCTGCTTCTAATCTATCTTTTGTCCTCATGTCTTCTACAACCTGCATTACCTCACCTGCTGCGCTCTGGGTTAGTTAAAGGATGACAGTGCTCCTCAGTTTCATCTTTGGAAGTGCCTGCCAGGGCTTTATGGCTCCCTCATTTCTCTGAGAAACCAGCTATGCAGCCCCACTTTGCAGAGAGCGAAATGTAACTGCTGAGACTCAGCTTGAGTGCTGTTAATTAAGGGAAACGTTACATAAGAGATTAGCACTATTAAATCCATTGTGCATTCCAGAGATCGATTTAGTAGTGAATTATTTTACTGGAGGCAAAGCTGGATTTCATTTGCTTGTTGGAGAATTACTCCTTTTTTATTTTTTTTTCCTTTACCTATTCCCTGGGTTCCTTTGATAAAAATTCAAAGAGGCAAATTCACTTGTAAGAATACAACTTGCTTGGTATTATGATCTGAGGACTTGATTATGTGATAAAGAATAACAGTGTCAGTGCCCTAGGGGCACTAATACATCTTGATTGTCCTGATCAGCATCACCTGGGGCCTCCACCCACACCCTCCACCCATAGGTCCAGGAGCATCATTTAAACACAGCCCTGGGTGGCTGTAGTGGGTCAGTCAGTCGGTCCTCCTGTTTCTCTGACAGCTGCTGGTAGGACCTTCTGCAACTGCCTGTTCTGTGGTGCTGTGCCCTGATGGTGAGTGTGTTACCTGAGTCACCTTCCCTTTGCTCTAGTTGTTTCCTGATATACTGCCCTGGCTGAGAGGCTGTAGTTCATGTCTATATTCAGATGTCTGTTAGTGGGGGAACCAGATAAAGTGGTAGGAAATCTGCTGGCCAGTCTCAATGGAGAGCTCATTTCAGTTCTATCTGAACTGCAAACCCCCTTGTAGGTGTCATTTTGATCAGCCATCCTGTCTATGCAATCAGCAATCCAGACTTGGACCTGTGTGAGTTTTCTGGAGAAAAAGAAGTTTCTCTTGTTGGACTCAGCTGCCTAGCAAACTTAATTGCAAAAGAGTTTTGTGTGGTTGAGACTTACAAGTGGAATGGCTCTGTGCCAGTGCCTACTCTTACAAGTATCAGTGACATGGGTGAAGTCACTGGGTGCATGTAGGTAGGAATGTTCCCTATCTCTTATAACTCAACTGCATGTCAGGCTCACTCCTATGGAAATATTCAGAGGTATTTAAGGTATTATTACTGCCTTTGCACCTGCTGAACTAATCATTACCAGCGACTCTTTACCACTTCACTCTCATTTATAGGCATTTCCCCTTAAGTGCTGGAAGGGTGTGCTGTTATTAGAGCTGATGTGGCTCAAATTGCATTTGGTGCTCTCAGATGAGCAAGGGGCCAGGGAGGCAGCTGACCTGAGTCCAAGCTGTGTGCTTTGCCTTCAGCCAGCCACGAGCAGCATGTGGGTAGAGCTCGGCACAGAGCTGTGCCTCATTGAAATTCTGCAGATGTGCTAATCACATCACCTACCCTGCCTTGCCTTCTTGCATCAAAGACTTGTCGTCTCAATCCTGATTCCCTAATAAGGATCATGTATTTTATTTATATATTTATTTTACTAATGGAGCTTCATGTTAAATTTAAAGTCCATTAGAACCACTGCTTACAGAGTGCCCTTGAAAGTATGTTTGATTGCAGACTCATCCAAGCGTGATATGAAAAGCTCTCAAGCATTAATGCGTTTGGGAACACAAAGGTGGCTTTGCTGGCTTTTTTAGTCCTTTGGTGGCATCTAAAATATTTCCTAGGGAAAGTGCCTAATGTAAAAAGCATAATGTGTTGGAAGGGTGCATTTGGAAGGGGTGGGAGAAGACTAATTTCTGGGATTAAATCCTCTTGTGTATCAATGTGAAAATGACAGAAATGTTCAAAACTCCCAGTGAGAAATACATCTCTCCTGCACAAAAGACGTGTAATTGGGCTTTATGCAGAGAACTAAGCCAGGTGGGGTTGAATTCACCTGCTCTGTTTGAGTGTGGCTTAATGAAGGACCCACCCCAGCATACATGCCAGACCATGGGCATGGAAATAACCATTGCTGCCCTTGGGACACCTTCTGGGACTCCCAGGAGGCTGTGACCACAGCAGGTGCATTTTAATGATCCCATTTATAGCTCTGGGTGGTTTAAGGTACAACTGCAAGTACACAATGCACTGCTGACAGGTCACTTGGCACAAAAGTCTCCCTCAAATGACCTAAATCATCTGCTCCCTTTACAGCACCCTGATTTGGCTTCCTAAACCTTACCTCCAATTTATGTAGAGGTTCCTGTAGGAGCAGAGTATGAGCTCAGTTGTTCTGCTCCTCTGCCCAGAGAACCTGAGACAAAGACAGTCTTTGTGGTCTTAACTGTAATTCCCTATGTCTCCACTTGCACTCCTAATGGTTTCATAAATCTGAATGAAGAAGCCAGTGGGACAGGATGATCTGGAGTCTTGAGAGATGGATCAGAAAGTGGCCTGAGCTGTCTGACACAGCAAGTTTACTTTTTTTCTGCCAATATAAATTCTACATGAATGATGAATAGCCTGGCTGAAGTGAGATTCCTCCACTTGGTTGTAGATGTGAATTGATTTAGATTTGAGAAACTTTTTTTTGCTGATTTGTGTATTCAGTTCTTTGGAAAGAGTCCTGAGACATCCATCTCCATAGAGGAAAAATTATGTTGTCTCAGAGGAGTATTTCTCAACCAGTGCATTGGAGAACACAGCAAAACAGGGCAGATAGTTCAATATCCTCAGGTTCCTTTGTTAACAATATTTCAGTGTTCGCATTATTTTAGGAGAGGAGGTTGAAGTTCTTGATTTCTTGTTTTTCAGAATGCTGTTTTTTCTAAGCTTGAAAATGGAACTTTACTGTTCTGATTTTTTTTTTCTCTGAGAACTTAGCTTTGCCCTCCTAAGTTGAACATGAAACTTGATTTAGCTGAAAAAGCTGTGGAGGGTGTAAATAAAATGGAGATACTTTTTATCTTTGGGACTGTCTCTGATAATGACAGAATAAAAGGATGTTAAATATGTTGCTTAAACTGCCCATTGAAGGTTTTGTAAGTGCCTGAAACCATGGTAGCTCTCGAATTTTTAAGATGCTCTAGTAGGTCCTGGAAAATTACTTTTCTAATAGCTATACAGGAAAAATGTTTGGTGGTTGATCCCCTAGACTGGCAGCTGAATGTCTTTATTAAGATGCATTGGTTGGGATTATTTTGCAAAATGTTACTGACTGCTGTATCATTTTTTACCTGACTATGTTCTTAAGTTACTTTGCCTTACAGTTACTCTATTAAAAAAATTACAGTAAAAATGTGAAGAAATAAACAGCTATTATTCTCCTAGAAGAGTTCTAGGCCACTTTTTTCACCTCCCCCTCCCTGCTGAAATATTGAGGCAATCAGCAGAGCTATTGTTTTTTGACACGCTGCATGCATTCCCTAACTGGTACCATTCATTCCTCCAACTGAACAAAAAGCTCTTTCATTTTTCAGATGAAGACTTTTCTTATGGGTGAGTGCCTGTTCTTCAGTGGGGTACAGCAACACCTGAGCTAATTTTAAAAAACTCAGCTTGATAACCAGCAGCAATCTCTTTGGCACCATGAAGCTGCCTTTTGAAAGGGTCAAATTATTCTGTTGGTAGTTTTAATATTATTGGTTCCCAGTTAAAATTGCCTTGGGAATCTCTCTACATTACACTGCACTCTGTAGACTGTAAATACCCTGGTAGCAAATTGTTTTGCATGTTGTACCCTGTGATTCTACTCATGAATGCTGCAGAATCAGAAAGCCTATGAGATAAGCAATCAATTAAATTGCCTTATTTAAAAATTTTGGTTAGCTTTAAAGGTTTCCTTGATAAATTTAGGGGAATAGTGTCCTGTCCTAAGAGAGGCATCTCTCTTATAAGCCATTAAGGAGTAGTGGAAAATACTATACAGAAGAGAATAATGCTTCTGGCATAGAGAACAATATAATAAGTAAACATCTGAATGGAAAATTATTTTGCTTCAAAATAGCCCCAAGGAATAGCTCAGTGAGATTCCATTGTGAGAAAGGCTCAGCAGGGTGATGCTTCCCTTTTTGGCAAGGAAATTATTAGCAAAATTCCATGACCACAATTAATCCCTACCTCAGCCCTCTTAGGTGAATCAAGCCTCAGAAGAGGAGCCCATTAGTGCAAATACTGCTTGTTTGAGGGTGTTAAGCTAATGCCAAATGCATATGGATGCCAGCCTTGTTTAAGCAAATGGGAAGGGTACCTACTATAAACTGCTAGGACCTTGCTGGTAGGTACTGAGGCAAGTAGAGATTTAATGTGCATGGACAAGGAGCCGAAAACCAAACTCAGAGATGGCTTTCAAATACAGAACAAAACAAATGCTGCAAACTTCAGGTGGAGGAAAACTTCCTGCTGATCATTCTGGACACTGAATTTGGTGCTAATTTTGCTGCAGTGATGTGGGGTTAACTGACTTTATCTTTAGCTGACTCTAAAATACAGATCAGAAACATCATACTAGCAAATATGGAGCATTGTGGTCCTCATTTATATGTAGTTACCTCTTGCAAACACCTTTGCAGAATGGACAAAAGATTGAAAAAATAAGTTTTAAGAGGCAGGTGGCATATCATATGCAAGTAAAACTTGGGGCTCTTGTCTCTGACAGACTAATTTAACAACACTAGGGGCAATATATTTCAAAAGCAGCTGCACCAACCTTGAACAGGTTGCGCTGGCAGTGGTTTCCTTTTGCATGTGCAAGGACATAATTACATTCCATGCAATGCACCTTGGATTTGCTCAATTGAGCAGTCCCACACATGTATCTGGAATGCGAGTCTTCATGTGGGAATTGCTTACATATTGCAGTTGTTTTATATTTAAAAGTGATCACATACACATACATGCACAAAAGAACCTCTTCAGCATGCCATCAGTGCTCATTATGGGGTATTGTGTCCATTGGCAGATGGAAAACCTGCATGGGTACGTCAGCATATTAATTCTGGAGAACCAAAGGCTGTGAATTCAAAATCTGGATTTGATCATTTGAAGGGGTTTGAGAAGGCAGTGTTTACAGTGACTTTTAGTGTTTCCAGCATGCACTGAGATCTCAGGTATATCTGCAGCCAAAGAAAACTGGGATCCATTTCAATCCTGTGTGCTGCCTTCAAGCACCCTAATTAACCCTTCAGCAGTAGGGCTTGTTGCAAATAACTTGGTTGGCATTCCTGTGAATAGGATGGGTTTGTTTCTGGAAGTTCATGTGCCTTAAGAAATAGGTGTAATATTCTTTTATTGAAGACTGCTAATGAACAAATGGGAACGATTGTTGGTTAATGTGTGTGAGGGTCAAATCCACCAACAGTACTTGAAAAATAGTCTTTGATCCATTAAGATTTGTCCAGCAAACAAACAAGTAATTATGACAATTACTACTATATGGGGAGAAAATGAAACAAAATACCTTTATGTTTTGAAGACATGCTGCTTGTTCTTACTTTGATAGAAGACTTCAGAAAGGATTTTGCTTCAGTGTCTGTAGATAATGTGGAATAGCTTCTGCTTTGAGTTTATGTTCTCACAAACTTTTGGAGCTGCAAAAGGGAAAGAAAGGAAGATGAGAGTACGTAAGCAGAAAATGCAGCCAGCATTGTACTTTTCAGAAGAACTTCTACATTTGACCTACATATCTTTTGCAGGAGGAATTGGGTGCCTTGGCTATGACAGAGGACAGACAAGGAAATGTCTTGATGCAGTGGAGATTTATAACCCTGATGGAGACTTTTGGAGGGATGGACCACCTATGCCTTCCCCCCTCCTCTCCTTACGAACAAACTCTACCAGCGCAGGCTCTGTGGAAGGGAAGCTGTACCTTTGTGGAGGATTTCACGGAGCAGGTACTAAAATGAGTGGCGCTTCTTGTGTAGTTAAAATCAGTTTCACTGGACACAGATTGACCTGATGAGTGATCAGCCCTATCAGGTGGCCCTGGCATGCCCTGGAACCACACACCTGATTCTGCCCTTTGGACTGCAAGCTTCTAATGTCAATATGAATTTTGTTCTGTTTGACTTTTGCTTTTTTCCTCAGCAAAACATGAACATTTAAGAATGTTTCCAATCTGCACTAAACCTGTCCAAACCTAAAATTTCAGTAGAATTATTCTGGATTTACATCCAGAGCTGCAGAGATCAGGAGCTTAGTGTTTTATGGGCATTGAAGAACTTGAGTGTATTTGTTGAACATTAAGGTCCTGTCTATCTGTCCTTTGCCATGCTATGTCTGCTTATTTACTTACATGCTTGTGTATTTAATGAGTACTCTGGGTAGGGAATTGAGATATAAAAAGACTAAAGTTCCAGATCTGGTGATTTTAAATAATCCTAGCCCCATGGGCACCTTTATTTTGTCTTCTTTCCTCCAGCTGTGCTCAGCTCTAGCTAAATCTCTAGGACTTATAACCATTATTTTTTTCATTATAAATGTAAAGAGTCACAAAACAAGCCCATTTAAACTCTTCTGCTACATAGAGGTGCTACCCTAATTTTCTTTCTAGGAGAAAGCAATAGCACAGATGTGTTATCCACTTCTAATAAATGCCATGTCAGGCTCACTGTTGTCCAGGAATGGCCATGTGATATCACTGGGAGACATGTCTTCATATTACACTGATTCCAGTTGCACTGACTTGTATAACCTCTCAACTTAAAGCCACTGTTATTTTAGAAGGATGATTTTTGGCAGCTAGTTGACATCTCACCTTTCAATCTCTTCTTTGCCTACTCTTTGAGGAAGCTGCTTCCTGAAAACAATTGTTTGGCAGCCTCTAACAAGCTTGTTCTCCTGTCATCTTTGATGGAGGTTCTGTGACCTCAGAGTAATTATGGTTATGACACATCACTGTGTTTCTGTAGTGTCATCATAGTTGTCTTTTCTCAGCAATATTATGAAAAAGCCTAAAGTTAGTGAGTACAAATCTCCAAGTGGGAAGTGGTTGAGTCACCATCCCTGGAGGGATATAAAAGACATGTAGATGTGGAGCTTAGGCACATGCTTTAGTGGTGGGCTTGGCAGCACTGGGCTAATGGTTGGACCGGATGATCTTTAAGGTCTTTTCCACCCTAAACGATTTTATGACTCTATGATCATTAGCACTGACAAATGAAGCAATTTCATTCAAGATGACTAACAGATTTGTGTGAGATTTTTCTGACTAGGGTAGCTTCAGATCCATAAAAACATTTTCTGTACAATACCACCACGTTGTGTCACTGAGTCATGTATAAAGAGTGGTTGTTCTGGGAAAGGCTGAAAGTTCTCCTGTGGATTTCAAGAAGGCCATCTTTTGTATGTTTGAATAATGACAGCTCAATAGGGTCCTGATTTCTCATTTTATTATTGCAATCTGTATAATTATGTATAGAACTCTCCTGCACTAATATTGTTATTTAGATTGAAAAACAAGAAGTCAAAGTTAAAAAAAATGCCAGTTTTGCAGTTACCTGTGCAGCCTGAATTCTGACCCCCTATGTGTGCATTCTGTATACCAGTAAAGAAGTAGTATCTGATTGTGTCATTAGACATTGTTATAGTCCCCATTTACAGGGGTGCCAAAATAAGGATCTCGCTGTCAACTGGAAATCAGGTGTAACCACGCTTGAGGAGTTGAGAGGAATTTGTGCCTTCAAGACAGGCTTCTTAATGTGACTTTCAAGTTATTGAAGGAAAAGGGCTTTCTAAATCTTGGCAATAATAATAGCTTCCAGCTACCATCATCCAGGAAAAGCCGAGTGGAGGACATAGACTGAACCTGAAGAGTTACCTGGCTGGCCTGTCTCCCTGGCCCCATCTTCTCTGTGTGCTGAAAGGGCTCTTGCCTAATGTGCTCTTTGGGGGTGAAGGGTGTAGTGAAGTGGTTATTACTGTCATATGGGAGTGTGGAAAGGGTGGTTTGACCCTGCACTTTCACAATTACAGCTGCTCAGCAGCTTCAAGGTACAGAACAGCTTGTGCTGCTGCTGCTTGGGTAGCAGATAGGGTTATTTTAAAATGTGCTTGTTTGGTTTTTAGTCTTTTGGGCTTCTTGGCATGCCACTTTGGTTTTTGTGAGAGATGCAACCAAGAGAGGATATTCCAATTTTACAAAACGTTGTAATTTAGTTTCCAGCAAGTGGAGTTCTTGGAACAAGCTGGAGGCACAGCTGTAGTCTTTGGGTTTTCTGCCTGCTGAACACTAAAGGGCTGCTGGAAACACTAAAGAAAAAGTGCTTAAGAGGAAAATAACCAAAAAACAACCAAACCAAAAAAAAAATGAAAAATAAGGCAAAATCACTGCTGCAATGGAAAGTCTTAGCCTAAGGGACTGAAATCAAACCCTTGTGTACTATAGACTTATCTCAAACTCTCCAGCCTCAGCTTGCCTTTGCATTTGCTTAAATCCACTCTTGATCCAGCAGTGTGAAAGTTGACCCACTGAAGAGATTGTTGCATCTTAATTTTACTGGTGTGTCATGGTCTATATGCCTTTCTGCATGACTATAGACCTACATCACAAATGAACTAGGTTGGAAAAGACCCCTGAGATCATGGAGTCCAACCTCTGACTGAATACCTTGTTTACTAGACCACAGCACTGAGTGCCACATCCAGTCTCTTCTTAAATACCTCCAGGACTGGTGGCTCTGCCACCTCCCTGGGCAGCCCATTCCAATGCCCAATCAGTCTCTCTGTAAAGAACTTCTTCCTAATGTCTAAACTGAACCCCCACTTGCACAGCTTTATAGACTGTGCCCTTTCACTCTCCCCAGTATTCCTCAACATTTTCACTTCCATAAACTGTCACTAAACAGAGCAGGTAATTCACCTGATTGCATGTTATGCAGGTATGTTTTGCACTGTATTCTGGTACTAAGGCCAGTGACCTGCACAGCTCAGTCCTTCTTGGGAGGGTTCTGTCTGGGTCACCACACTCCTGCTGGCAGCAGCAGCAATGGCTTTTGATGGTTTCTAAACCATTGCTGGATCTAGTCGTGTTGGAAGGAAAAAAACCCCACAAAACCAGAACAAAAAACCATGCAACAAACCAACCTTGCACAGTTATCACACAACCCACCAGCAGCAGTCGGGGGTGGCCGTGCCCTGTCCGTGCCAACTGTCCCGCAAACGGCCGTGCCAAGCACTGCCCGTTCCTGCTCCCCTAGAGCTGTTTAAATTACCCGCAAATGGGCCTGGCAACACCCCTTGCTCGCCTGATTGGCTCCCAGGAGCTGCCAAGTCCTGGCCACGGGGTCTTTGGAGTCCAGAGGTGTTGTATGCAAAGCTGAAAATCAGCTGTTGATTGCTCAAAGGGATTGGATGGAAAGGTGAGCACTGCTCAGCTACCATCTTTTCAGTGCCATGTGGCAATTGATATGTTATGATGACAGGATTCCTGTTCTGTGTGTATTGCCTCTCACAAATCTTTGTCTGCTTGAAGGGAGAAAAAGTAGCAAAACCAGAACAGCATCCCTGGGAGCAGAGAAAGAAAACCTGCAGTTACTCAAGAGGAAAGTCAGTTTGGCCAGCTGAAAGTAGCAATAGCAGTCTTTCTAAAAGATGAGTGAGCTCCAAAATGTTTTCACACTTCCTCTGAACTGCAAGGCATGTTGTTCAGTGTTGAGGTGTGTTGGTAAAGCCTATAAGGCTTCCACTGCTGAGGCTTCCTCAAGTTAGAAGCTTGCTCAAAGCCTGCCCACAAAAGAGAAAAGGGGATTAATTCATCTGAACCTTAAACACTTCTCTGCAGTGTCTACACTACAACCTTGGTGACCCCAGGCTCCCTGCAGCAGATGGAGAAACACAGATACTTCAGAGGGACGTTCAGGTCCTTGTGCTTTACATCTGCTCTGAAAGACCAGAAAGCAATTCAGAAGCCTGAGGAGTTCTGTCTCTTAAAGCTTTGTGTTTTGATGAGGATCCGAGGAATTCTAACCTGGCTTACCTAAGGCAAACACATCAAGAGATTGGTGTCTATGGTATGATGGTACAAACACCTCTGAGACCTCGGTGTTGCATCACTAGCTGACAAATGTTTTATGCTCTTACAGTCCTTATAACCACCCAGAAACAGCACTTGTTTTGAACTTGTTCCCTCTTTAGCAAAGGAGGAAACTTCATCTGTTAGCCAGCAGTTTATACAAATTAGCTCATTTTCTGCTGAAACTGTTATGGCAAACAGGAACCATTAATCCGTTTGTCTCAGCTCCAGCTCGTGTAGCTTTGTGTCATGAATGTTGTCATTTTTCAGCAATGTTGTAGCATTCATCAAGATCATCAGACCTGTTTTAAATGGCTGATTTTGTCCATCAGTTAATAGTTCTGCACAGAGTGGAAGCATTACCCCTAATGTGAGTACTCAGCAGGGCTCAGTGTCCAACAGCCAGTCAGCTTTCTACTGCGTGCTATAATGCACTCCCTCATTTCCTGCTGTAACTATGGATTTTAAACCAGCCTTTGCAGTCTGACTGTACAGTGTTTTTGTTGACATGTTTTATTTCCTTTGCATCTAACCAAAACCTGTCACCTGCACAGGCTGACAGCTACTGACATCAGCCTGTGCCCAGCAGAAGAAGCCTCATTAGTGTGGCTCCCTGAAGGAGTGGGGAGCAGCTCTTCAGGAATGCAGGATTACACCCTTATAAAATGCCTGCCAGATTGGGTTCCCTTTCTTTTTGACTGCTTCTGAGCATTATAAATATTATTTTTTTTTCTGGTGAAAATAATGAAGGCAAGGGTGTGTGCCTGTTTGCTGAGACCACGTTATCTGCTGTCACTGTCACTTGCCAAGGCAAGTTTCCTGACCTTCTGTTGTTGCTGCACAAATACAGATCTTGTAGCTTGTATCTGGGGGTTGTAGCTTTAGTTTCAGATTATAGAGGTTGGTACAACTGCCTGTGTCAGAGATTTGGAATAAGAAATTGAAATCCAGAGTTGATTATTTTTAATTTGATGCATCCTGGTTTGTACCAGCTACAGCATGGCCAGCAGGACCAGGGAGGTGACCATCCTCCTGCACTCAACACTGGTGAGGCAGCACCTCGAATTCTGTGCTCAGTTTTGGGCTCCTCCTGACAAGACACACACTGAGGTGCTGGAGTGTGTCCAGAGAAGGGCAATGAAGCTGGGGAAGGGGCCGGAGCATGAGTCTGATGAGGAGGAGCTGTGGGTGTTTAGCCTGGAGAAAAGGAGGCCTGGGGGGACTTGATGGCTCCGACTGCTGAAAAAGAGGGTGTAGGCAGGTGGGGGACTGTCCCTCCTCCCAGGTAACAAGTGGAAACAGCTTTGTGTTGCATCGGGTAGGCTTAGGTTGGATATCAGGGAAAATTTCTTCACCAAAAGCACTGTCAAGCACTGGGAGGGGTTTCCCAGGGCAGTGGTGGAATCACATCTGTGGGATCAGAGTTGCTTAACTCCATTTTGTTGTTTAGTTACTGATATCAAGTAGAAATTAATTTTTCATTTAAGTGGTGTTACAGTCAGAGGAAGGGAAAAGGGGGGAATTATCTCTGCAAGGATCTCAATTTTGTTGTGTTTGCAACTGTTAGCCAAGATAGGTGATAGTGATACTGCGTCCTACTGGCTGTAATTCTGATTCTACACACACACACACACACACAAAAAAAGCTTACCTGGATTAATTTTCTAGGCTTTTCTTCCTAATTTACATAAACTGCAATCCATGCATTGGAATAGAACCAGCTCTGCTTGCGGCAGTGCAGAACTGTGTGGTAATTACTGTATTCCAGCTGAGCTAATGAGTTTGCATCTCCACACTGTCCATTCCTGACAGTGGACTAGCTTAATAGTTATTTATTTTGACTAATCTCCCATAAAAGCTGTTCCCCCTAGTCTTCTCCATTATGTGATTTAGATGGAGGATCATTCTAGTGCTTGTTTTTTTATTATAGTGGTTATGGAACATTACTGGAATCAAATTAAATATAGACATATTAAGGAGTCTGGCACAGTAAATACTGCACTTGTGAAGTTTGGGGGTTGAGAGATTGGAACAAAACCTGTTTCTCCAGCACCTTCCCATGTTCCCAGCTAAATAAAGCAGAGGTGCAAACCCCGGGCTGCCTATCTGCAGCACTGTTTGTTTCCCTCTGTTAAAATTTACTGGGCACTGATGAATAATTAAAGTTCTTCTGCCCACAGTTGTTACCATTTGAATAAATATTCCCACCAATGGAAGGGATTCAGGGCCCCTGTGTTTTGCTCAGCATAGAAATCTGCTCAGGGCTGCCTGCTGTGCCTCAGGCATTGCCACAGCTCTCCAGCCCATGCGCAGAGTCCACCTCCCAAAAATGCAGCTTGACCTTTCGCCGAGTTCTCCCCCAGCACCAGCGTGAGCTGCTGGACTGGGAGAGACCCCTGCATGGGGCTGCCTGCCCAGGGAGGGCTGCCCATCTACCCTGCTCATTAGCTGGAAATGTGCTGCTGTAAATGAGGCCAAATCAGGTCAGGGGAATTGCTGGGGAGCAGCACCTGCTCATTTCATATCTAAATTTGACCCCTTGTCCAGCAGCATGGTATTAGCAATTCAGCCCTGCTTCTTACTAAATCTCATTTATAGTTTATAAAGGGTTAATGAATGATTAATAGATATTTTAATGCATTTTAATTAATTGCTGGAAAGGTCAATAGGTTGTTTAGAAACATGGCTTGTAGCCATGTATGACATCTTCTATTGTGTTCATAACTGC
Organism: Campylorhamphus procurvoides; assembly: GCA_013396655.1. Lineage (NCBI taxonomy): Eukaryota > Metazoa > Chordata > Aves > Passeriformes > Dendrocolaptidae > Campylorhamphus > Campylorhamphus procurvoides. The sequence goes on along the minus strand of WBMV01016873.1, from coordinate 850,629 downwards.
CTATCATGCATACAGTCTAAACATGCTTTATATCCTCTATAAATTATGTATTAACTCATTGTAAGGCATTTAGAAACAGTATCTCAGGACAAGCTGAGCCTGGTAGTTCTTATTCTGGCCTTGCAGCTTTTACTCATACGAATGGTGCATTGACTTCAAGAGCACTGACCCTGCTGCCTCTGTCACCTGTGATCCTGCTGTCACCTGTGATCCTGCTGTCACCTGCAGCCCGAGCAGGGCCAGTGCTTGTAACTTGGTCTGAAAGAGGCCTTGTCTATGAACAGCAGGCAAAATCTGGAAAGATTTTAAAAGCTGAAGTAGCTGGATCAATGCCAAGAAAAGCAGTCAAAGTAACTGAATTAGAAGTTCCCTTCTGTAGGCCATCCCATTCTTTGTATATTTTTTTTAATTTTAGTATGCATTGACTTGTGAGTCAATGGGTGCATCGTGAAACTCTGGTCCTGAAGAAACACACAGCAGAACAGGATAGAGGACCTGTCTATGAGAGTGAATATCTTACCTTACTCCAAGCAGGTGCTCTTAAAACAGTAAGCAGCCATAGTTGTAAGTTCAAGCCCCATCCTTCCTCCCAGCTTTGGCTCTTTCTGGTGGATACACTGCCTTGGTACTTCACATCACAAAGGCTGGTCAGCATGTTAAACAGCCGAGCCAAGTTCCCTCTCCTGTGTATTCTCTGCCTGCTTCTGCCCACAGGCACAGATGATGGATGTCCTTGACCCCACAAGGGGTGCTGCCTGCGTTAGGCTGGTGGAGTTAGGGGGCAGCTCACATAAGCAAATGGGATTGAAGGCCACAGGCTTGATGAACTTACTATTTTTCCTACTGCAAATGAGGAGCCAGGACATCTGGTGGTAATGATCTAAATGCACTTTTATCCCATTGCAACACAAACATGAATTCCCAGGTCACCTAAGTCTGCATCATGTAATTATGAAAGCAGCTATTAGTGGTGAGGAAGATAAGTAGCAGAGCCTAGTCCCATATGTTTGAAATCATTCTCTGGGACAGATAATGGCATGAGAAAACAGGTACAAACCAGCAGTGGAGGCTGAACTGCTTCAAGGCCACTCTGAGGTGGCTGTAGGTGTCAGGAACTGGGGAAACCAGTGAAAGAAACACCTGAGTAAGCATTTTGAGGACTGTTTGGGAACTGGCAAGCCCCTTCTGATGTTCAAGTGCTTTTTTCCACGGAAAGAGCAGAGCAGACAGCTAGCAGTTTAACTGCTACAGGTTTTTGGCACTGTGTTTTTGGGGGTTTTTTTATATAAATTGATTTATAAAAGACAGAGCATATTTGGAAGCTGCAAACTGGAAAGGAAAATGTGCTATGACAACCTGAGGACCAAGGTCAAGAGGAGCTCAGGAGAGTGGCCTGTGTGAGGGTGTCCCAGAGCTCAAGGACAGATGTGGCACTGAGCCTACCCCCACCACATGAGGTGGTTCTGTGCTGAGGTACCTGACCCTCCTGCTCTGGATGAAGTTGTTGAGGTGCTGCTGGCCATCCAGTGTTGTGTCCATATGGTTTTGTCACTGCTAGTGGGCAGGTGAGCTTGTCCCCAAACTACTTTGGGTATCTCTGCCCTGCACTGATGCAGAGGTATCGTGACTTGGGACTGGGCACATGCTCTCACCATCTCTACAGCTTTGCTTCCTCATTCGTAAGTTGAAGCAAATATACCAGTTGATGTCAATGGGCTTCTGGAGTAAATAATGACATTTCAACCACATTTCAGCAAACTTGCCATAGATATAACTCCATTTAATGGAATTTCAGCATAAAGTTTGAGTTCAGTCCTCTGGACACTAAACAGGCTACAGCAGAGTGAATTTATTTGTCTTGGCTTACAAACATAATAGCTGCATGATTAATATTCCTAGATGAACTTTGGATTTTCTACCTGTTAAGCATATTGCTTAATTCTTCTACATCTGCCTCCCTTTAACCTTCACAACCCAAAATCTAATAATTGCACCTGAATTTTTGGTTACAAATAGGAAAGAAAGCATGGTTAAAAAAAAGACCAAAAATGGTAATAAATACTACTGTCACACAGAAAGTTCTTCCTCCCCCCCCACCTCCCAATCACAAATGGAATGTGAGTTAAAAAAAAAAGAAAAACAGATGAAAAAGCAGATCAAATATTTATGTTGCCTGCAGTCATACTGGGGGTCTTTCCAAGAATCGTTCATCTTGATTTATGGTCAATTTCCATTCAAATGACATGGGAAAACTTATGGCATAAAATGAAGTCTGGCTGTAGTTGGGGAGTGAATCACAAACCTTTTAAAGAAAAAGCATGATTATGTATATGGAGTGCAGGCAATCACTGAAAATTAATATTTTTGTTCTTTTTCTGCACATTCAAAGAAAAACTTCATATGAAAAATGGTGGGAAAAAAATGGTGTTTTGTTTACAGACCAGAATATATAAGATAATTTGAAGATTAGACTCATTTTGCTTTGACTACTGTATTTGCATATATGAAATACAATTTCAGTGTTTATAAATGAAACGTTTTTAGGTATAATTCAAGTCTTGTCACTGGGAGAAGATGGTTTGTAGGCTCAGTGTAGCTTCAGTCTGCACTTATACATCAAAAAGGCATGACTGTAGCAAGTGTTCTGACTCTTTTTAACTTACCACATTTTCTGGTGGGGATAAATTTATGATTAACATTCCCTATCCTGGTTTAGCCTTTTACTTCCTGAGTATGAATAAATCATGCTGTTATGAACACTATTTTACTGCTAGAAAAGGATCTGCATTACGGTTAGGTTTGTACAACCAGAATAATTTTAATGTGAAGTGGTTTAACTCCTTAGGAGAAAAACAGTGTAAGAAAGTTTTAAGAAACTTCTCACAATTAAACAAGAATGTGCAGAAAAATACTGCTTCATTTTGTAGAAAAAATGAATGAAACCCTTTCCTTTGGTAAGGTGGTCATCTGCTAAGTGAGGCAGAATAATGTTATGATGACAGGGAGTTGTGTGGCATGGCTTTTTAAGCAGGTAGGTCCTTAAATTCTGTAATACAGCCAATTTATTTTTGCAGGTGTCATGTGATTCTCGTGCAAGCAAAATTGGCTGCTAACATATTGCCTTTCAAAAATAAATTGCAATTAAATATTGTGAATGGATGAAACAGAATCAGGGATTACTTGCACCTTCAAGCTTAAAACAGTTTATTAGTATTAAAGCCGAGATCCAGCATTACAGTCTGGACTCAAAGGTGCTGTTCTTTTTGAATTACCTTTTCTGTTGTTCTTACCAAGAAAAATTAAAAGAAAAGGCTGAAGAACTGAAGTTTTAACTAATTTCTCTTTTAAAAAGATGTTTGGGTTTTTTTTCTGAAGTAAGACTCTTTTGAGCAGTGCTTTTCCTCACATGAATTTTCTCGTCTAAAGGGTGCTGTTTCCTTTCATATTCAACAAGATAAGACTAGAGAACCGATTGCTTCTCTCATTTCAAAAACATATACTCTTTTTCTCTCCCAAGGGTTAAGAGTTAACTAACACTCCATGTGCTGGAAAGCAGAATTTGTAGAGTGGAACAAAACCAGTTACAGCATCCCACAGAAAAGGGAAACAAGGGACACCAAAGGTTGGGAGTCACCAGGGTCAGGAAAAAACACAGCAAGGTTTATAAGGAAGGGTTGCTGAATATGCCTTTGATGTTTTAATTATGATTTTTTTTATCTGAAGTGTTGCAATCACTCACAGAATGTCTTGGTTCCAAGGTTTGATTATTTTTCCTCTGATTGTCTCATTTTTGTCGTTGTCCATGCCAAAGAATACCCAGGCATAAAAATTTATTGCATAAAAGAGATGATCTAATTAAAAATTACAGGGACTGGAGCCTCCCATGTCATGGCTTAGGTCTGTTTGTGTCTCTGTATTTCCCTTTTAGGAAAAACCTGATCACTCTTGCAGGGTCATAGAGAAGTGAGCTCTTTGCTGGTACTGGCATGTCATTTATCTGCTGTTTGTCAGTCATGCCTTCTCTCTTCACATGTAACTGGGTTTTTTAGCAGTTTGCTGTTTTCTATCTTAAATGGCTGCAGACTTCCTATGCATTATTATTATTCTCCTTTAATATCCAAGTTCGATATGCAAACTGTTGTAACATGTTTCGCAAAAAGGAAGGTTACTCAGGTGTAACCGTATCATAAATCCTCACCCAAATTTTATTCAAGCAAGCCCCTAGAGTTCTGTGAGGATCTCAGAGGTCTGAGTTTGGACCAATAAAAATTATATCAGGAGTCGCTGTGACACAGGTGAAGGGAAAATGAGTACTGGCTGTGGGTAGTGGGGTAGAAACACTGTGCTGCCCTCCTTTCTCAGGTGAGAGGGGACAGAGATGGTGAGTGGTTTCCTTAGATAAACATGACAGAAATGTGCAGAAATATCCATAAAACTGTAACATCTGCAAATCTCATGCACGTGCAGGATCTGCAGAAAACAGAGGTATTACTGTATCCACTCAATAAGAAAGCCAATACTGGGAGGAAGAGAAGTCTTGTTTCCATCCAACTTCCCCACACCCGAAGCTCCTCCTTGTAGAGGAGTCTTAAAAGTACTTTAAATCCCACCACACAACATCATCATGACACCAGCACCAATTTTGCAGGGAACCTAAACCATGATAGTCTTGGGGGCACTAAATCCTCAGGGTTGCTGTCTTCTGGAAAAATATGTGGTCTGTAAAGTTTATTCTGTGAGCAGTCTCTTACAACTAAAACAGCTTTGAGTATTCAATGTTTTTAGTTATGATGGTTCTTATCCTGGTACCCGTGAAGTGTCTGTTCTTGGAAGTCTGAGAGACCTGACTTATCATGGATCTCTCCAGAAACTCATCTGACAGCAAAGCATGTGCATGTCCTCAGCTCAAAGAAAGAAAAGTTTAGGCTAAGGTTACTTGCTGTGAGAAAGCAACTTTAAGATGGAAAGAAAAAGTGAACAGAAATGAATGATGCTTTTTATTTTTAGGAGAGAACTTGACTTTGAGTAACAATTGTTGCAGAGTTCAGGACTGTTGTTAGCAAAGAAAGGGTTTGTGGTCTTGTAAGAAGTTTAATATAGCAGTGCTGGCGGACAGCTGTGGTTCTCTGCTGCATGGTGATTGTTTCATTTTTTTGTTAGTCTCAGTAAAAAGCTTTTTGTCTGGAGACTGGCTGTGATTTAATGACCTTCTTCTAACCTGACTGTTCATGACAAATTCCTCAGCACTTCAGAACATCCAAAGTACATTTAAAGCCTTGGAGGTTGTTTATTTCTCCCTAAATCACAGGATGCCCAGACTTTGCACCCAAGAAAAAACATAGTACTGGAGTGCTTCCAGCAGCCTCAGAGCTGCATTTTAGGAGGGCAAAGCAAAGACAACATACTGCATGTAGGCATACTCATGAACAAGAGGCAATACTCTGTCTCTAAAAGATGAGTATTTGACAATTGATTGCAGCCTGAAATGCCACCTGCATTCTTGTGCCAAGGTGGAGCACTTGATGCTTTTGTCCCTGCAGCTGCGCCTGGAGCCCAGAGTGTGAGGACTGACTGCACTGGGTAGATCTCCATCTGCACTATTTCATTTGTTGTACATTGACAATTTGCGTTTTCTTGGCACAGTGTAGTCATTAGTACCACAAAAACTACCTTTTTATTGCCCCCTTTCAGAAGGGTCGTAATAACAACTGCAAAAACATGTTTGGTCCTGTCTGACTTGCCTCCTGATTCCTGCTGTTGTTGCTTCTGTTTTCCAGCTCGTCACGAAGTTATCACCAAAGAGATCCTTGAGCTGGATACGTGGGAGAACCAGTGGAATGTGGTGGCCACCAATGTCCTCATGCACGACAGTTATGATGTTTGCCTTGTAGCTCGGCTGAACCCACGGGATCTTATCCCTCCTCCCCCGGATTTAGTGGACCAATAGAAGTTCAATGACTCTCAGTGCTTCCAGATTCTGCAGAACCTGAAGAATCTGGAGAGACAAATGCTGCATTGGCTCTGAGTCCCATGGAGAGGAAATGGTAACATGTGCTTAAGGACAGAATTGCCTTTGAGCTGTGCTTCTTGGACAATGCTTAATTTGCTAGTACTGGTACTCTGGACTTCTGTGGATGAAAGTCAAGGTTGTCCAGCCTTTGTGTGTGGCTCTTCATCTTCAATCTGGCTGTGTGAGCTCCAGTGATGGGCACAGCCTGGGCTGCTGGGCCCCTTTGCCTCACAGGGGCAGCCCAAGGCTCATCTCACAGCTGAGCATGATATGACAGAAAGCTTTAGCCAGGGAAATCCTTCCTTTGATGTTCATCACACTTGGTTCTACTAAGCTACCCAAGAAGCTAAGAAATATATGAAGTCAGCTGATGAAAACAAGTGCCAGACTGTACTTGACTGATACAAAGGGAAGACATTGTTTTAAAAAAATTAGCCAAGTACAGCAGCTACTGCAAACATTATCTAACCCACAGACAGGACAGCTGAGATCCTGTCTTTGCCAATAGAGCTGAACCTGCTAGTAGAAGACTAGCAAGTAACAAGCTACAAGTCACAAGGAAATCTTCCAGCTGGGTTAGTGGGCAGTCTGTACCAGAGACAAGAAGAATCCTAAACTTCCACATAGATCCTATTTGTTACAAGGCCTGGTATGATCAGGATATTAGAGCTCAATTAGGAAACTTCTTAACTGAGAAGATGGAGAAGGGAATGCAACATAATAAAGCAGATCAGTCTTATCTGCATATCAGCTTTGCAGCTACAGGGAAAGGATAGATGTGCTAAATAATACATGTTTATATAATAGGAAAAGCTTTAATGAAGTAGATAAATAAGGTAAATTCTCTACCAACAGAATTAGCTGTAATCACAGGCAAGAGGAATAATTCAAACAGTGCTTCTGAAGGCAGAGTTAGCCTTTGTAGGGCTTGAAGACAGTAGGTTAGAGAAAAATTTTTACTGGCACTGCTATCCTGTTTGAATTACCAATAACTATTCATTTGTTCTCTGGTGCCTACCTAGAGTGTATCTGTCTGTCACTGTCTGGGCAGTGCAGACTGGGGAATTGGGAATCTCAGTTTTGCTCTTGAGCCACAATTGCAAATGACAGCATGCTGCATTGCAGAGTGAATGTCAGAGGCAAACACTAAGAGTATGGTACAGTTATGAGAATGATCATTGTCAGCAAGAAGTTGCTTTTAATGGCTACAAAAGCAGAAACAAAACTGAAAGGAAAAAACTGGCAATGAAATGAGGGAATCCATCAGGTAGTTCATTACAGTTATTTCCAGGATTTGCACTTCAGAGCATCTCCACTTTCTTTTTCAAGCTTGTTTTAGGCTGCAGAAATGCCAGCTAGTTTTTTGGGGTTGGTTTTTTTTTTTTGTTGGTTGGTTTGGTTTTTTCACTTGAAATGCTTAAGGCAGAGAGGGATGGAGAGGATGACCCAAAAGCCCTTTCTCAGTTCTGACTGTTGTGATTTATGGACTATTCTCTAAAATATCCAATGGGAATATTAAGCTGTCGTGTAAAAATTACTAGCATGAAGGTCACTAAATCTTACTTGATAACGCTGGTGGGACACTGAGGAGTGCTCAGATAATAAGGGAGCTTGGGGGAGAAGCTAAGGAAAACATGTAGAAAAGGAGTAAATCTGTGAGCAGCTAATCACTCGTCTCCCTTTGTGTTTTCCACACAGAATGACTGAGCCTAAGCTCTTGTGTTTGTATCATTTCTGTACCATTTAGCCATTCTTTTTTCTTTCTGTTGCTCATATGTAGGTCATCATCTGCCTAGAACAGAGTTGTGACAAGCACGAACTGCAGTGGTACAAATAAGTGTCTGGTTCCTACAATCTTAACCCCTCTGGTTCCTAAGTGCAGTTGTAGGCATAAGGTCTAGGAGGCAAACCCTGCTTTAACATGTTTTTAAACAAAATCAATAGAAAGGTCTTCTAATCAATAACCATGCAATACTGGAAACTCTTTGGCTTTTGTTGTTACTGTGAAGTAAAGGTAATCTTGTTCTAATTTCTCTACAAAGTTCTTAGGGCAGCTGGAAGTGATGCTCTTGAGCATCCCTTTAAGAGTTTCCTTGTAAAACTCCAAATTCTGCGACTGTATCTACTGATTTTGCTTATTTCACCCTTTTTTTGTTTGTTTGTTTGTTTTAAGGAGGAATGTTTTGAAGGGTTTTTTTTTTTGTCTTTGATCTCTGCTCTGTGGTGGATTCTTTACAGTTCCTGTGGTTTAAACTCTGGCTAATCTACTGGATTTTACTCTCTGAAAGACAGTCTACTTGGAATATTTCAAGAGAAGAGAGCCATTTGCAGGCTTTCATTAGTCATATTTGACTGTGTATGTGAAACACAGATGACACTCCTCTATTAAACTTGTATTCCAGTAGTGTGCTGGCCATTTCTTTCCCACTTTGTATGTTTTGCTTTTTCAACTGATACTTAATGAACTGGATGGAAGAAAAATATGTATTCTGAGAAGGTCTGTCTTAATAACTGAGGAGAGTAATGATGTGTATTTTGTACACTGGCCTTGCAATCAGTGAGCTTGAGCTGTAGTGGGCAATTAACAGGTTTATTTTTCATGCAGCACTGGCAAGTGACCTTCCCTTGAGTGAACCAAGCATCACTTTTCCTGCTGCCCACAGGGTCTGACTGTCAGTGGGGACTCTCATGAGTGTGTATCCCTCAGTTTCTGCCCAAGTTGGAATGTCTAGGGCTGTGTATTGGACGGGAGAATGGATTTTTTTCTGGATAAAATATCTAAAATGGGGGCACTATTTAATTTTATGTGAGTCCTGTGTAGTTCATGGGTTGTCTTTGGGGTGATTGCAATTTCTAAACATTTGGAAATGTATCTTGACTGATGAAGGAAGAGGAAGAAAGCATGCTTATTGAGAGTTAGATCTCAACCAAAATCCTTCTGAGACTGTAAGGATACTGCAGGCCCACTGTGTCCATTGGTAATCTCACGTTGCTGGTAATGTCCTTAAGAGTCTTAATTTCTTCTATGACAAAACCTGATGCAAAAAAAATATTAAATAATTACAGAATATGCATTCTCCAGCCTTGTGGGTTTCACCAAAATGATACTTTATTGCAACCCCTTTCTGTCTGAGCAGTAGTTAGCTGAGTGTTTCATCAAGGCTGATTTGACATCATCCATAGCTCTAGGATGTAAACAAAGCAGTGCTGGAAGCCACTAACTGTTTAAATGAATGAGGAGTTATGAAGCAAAGGCATATGCTACAGTTTCACCTGAAGTGCTGAAGTACATAACTGGTTCCCAGATATGAAGAAAAATGTTGGAGAGGTAGCTGGTCATGTGGCACACAGGGAGTAAAGTGAAAAAAGAAATGCTATAAAAAGATAATTGAAGCTCTCCATTTTTATTCCCAGCTAGTGTTTTATTTTGGAATTGTCCATATAAAACTGATTGCATAAGGATCCCTGCAGATTTCTCATCTCTCTTTTCATGCGTGTGGTCACAGAAACTGCCCACATACATAAACCATTGGGTATGTGACTACCCACCCTCACACACCACTGCTGGGATTGCCTATGCCTCAGTCCCTGCCCATGTTAGGCCAACACAAATACATTTTGCATGTGTGCAATACTGAAATTTATGGGGCAGGGTCTGCATTGTGTTCCAGCAGACACACACTGTGCTTGGAAAGCCTTGATTGCCCAAAAGAAAATTGCCTTTGTGCACAAAGAGCTGTCAGCTCCTCTATCAGCACTCCCAAATATGCTCCAGGTAAGAGGCTGAGGGAGTATCAAAACTGAGAGATCAGCAGTAAGACATAAGAAGTGCATCCAGTGTGTTACAAATCACAGTAGAGCCAAGGTAGGATGAATGATCCTCCACATCTCTTCCTAGGCATGTTTCAGATGTAAAAAGGATTTGGCCCTGGATCCTCATCCTGTATTTTTGCCTCCACTTGAAATTTGTAATGAGATCCATGATCATCTGAAAATCAATGAAAAAAATGTTAAAATACATTCATAAATATCTCTGTTTTTCTGCTGATTTGAAAGGTAATGACATTCTTTCAATAAGCTGTTTACTTAGTGATTGCTGTCTTAGCTATGGGTCCTGTGCATAGGCTGCTCTCCTAATGGATTATGCAGCTCCTCTGAAAATATGTTTCATGAATCACAGTGCTTTGAAAAATCACCTGGTCAGAAATTCAGTTACTCGTTTGCAAATGTCTGTGGCTCTCCCTACAGCTCTTCAAGTGGACTTTAGCTCCAGCTTCAAAGGAAAGCTATTTTACCCCCAGTTGTGCTCAGCTGGAACTAGTACATTTGCAATTTGCTATCATTTGACATGCAGAGGTTGAAAGCAATGGAAATATTAGAAAATGGCTAAAATATACCTAGGAAGTACACAGGAGTGCACTTTCCTTCTTTTTTGGTGAATGTCTCCTCGGTGTGCACTGCCCTGCCTGGTGTCTGATGGAATGATTTCCTAATCATCCATGACTGCAGCCACAGCGCACACCAGGCTGGGGCCACGTGTTTGTGCTGCCAGAGCAGAGGGACCCAGCGTGGTGAGAAGCTTGCCATAAGGAATTGCCTTCAAACAAAAATGCATTTAAGTATCCCATGATGTACACTCCTGTGTGTTTTATATACATATGTATAACATTATTTTTAGAAGTTCTTTACTGACAGTGCTATAAGATCCTTTTTATAAAACATACCTGGAAACTGCCTTCTGCATAGCTCATCCAAGTACTTATAAAAATTGCTGGTCTTTAAATAATTGGAACTATTCTGGGCTTCAAGTCAAAAAGAGCCTTAAATTCCTTGCTGAGCTAAGGAACAAATGGGGAAATCTTTTAGCACTGCCCTATGTCTTCTTTCTTCTCCAGCTTTTTGCTGGGTGTAGCTCTCTCCTCAGAAGCTCAGCGTTCTCTTGAAAGCTTTGTACAAGTCTCTTCTGTTTCTCTTCCCCTAGTCCTATTTCTGCCTCAGCCCACTTGTCTGACCAACCCTTAAACTCCTTTGTTTCCCCGCTCTAGTTCCCCAGAAATTGGGAACAGCCACCCAGGATTTATACCAGGCTCCAGACTCCACAGAAACCTTATCACTCCAGTTTCAAGTCATTTTTGAAGAACAGAAGGAAAATCACCCCAGGTCCCTGTATTGGAAGTCGTTCATCTTTGGGCAGGTTCTAGCCTCAGCCCAAATTTTGTTCATTCTCATACCAAATAAAGCCTGCCTGCTCTGCAGTGTCACTGGTCCTCTGATTTACAGCTGGAGTTGGAAGGCAGGTGACCTGTGTTCTACTTGGCCCTGCCACTGTCTCCCTGCGTGGTGCTGGTAAGTTTGACATTAAATGCCTTGCATACTGTGCGTGCCAGAGCTGTAATGACTGCAGGCACAAGCCATTATCATTATCTCTGATTTCTGAACACTAGTTGCAACAAAAACTGTCTGAAGCACAGAGGGAGGTGTCTTCATTATCTCATTATAGCTCACATCTTAAAGGCAGACTTCCTCTTGCATTTTCAGTCAGGCCAGGTTTCATTAAAGAACTGGGTCTCCGATTTATCCAGTTTTAATATTGATATCTTTTCTCCACTTTGTCCTTTTCTAGTCATTCTTTATAACAACACAAGTGACTTCATCAGCTTTCCTATGGAATGCATTATCCAAACTGGCCTCCCGAGGCTGCTGGCTTTTCATTATCAGGGTTGAAGTGCAGCCACTAAAGTGCCAGTCAGCTGCACTACTTTATTTTCTCATTCAGCAACTTCATAGTAGAGGAAATGTATTTCATCCATACATACAGTAATGTGAGAGGAAACCACTTCCCACATACACAAATTCCTGACTCATTCCTTTCAAATGTGGCTGAAACAACTGCTGAATCCAAACATAAAAAGCTATGATACCCATTCAATAGGCTTTTCCAGGCTTTCCAGTATGAGGAGGAGGATCACAGGGAGATGTCTTGTAACTGGATGACAGATTGGAGATTTGAACCTCTGGGGTGTGTTTGCAGTTCAATTACTCCATTTACTAGTCTTGGGCATTTGGTTTCCCTGCCTAAGTTCGCCCATGTGGAATAGTTGGAATAATACATCTCTACTCATGGGTCTGCCTTGCTGTGGTCTTTGAGGGAGTGGCTCACTTGTCTGTAATGCTATTTTGAGATCCAGATATTAAAAAGTGTTATACAATGGTAGAACAATAACATATTGTTGCATCAACTGCTGTCATCTGCCTGATTTTTGGTAACATGGTTGTCCACAGCATTCAGTAACAGAACCTTTCTGGGAAATGAGGTGTTTGCAGCTAACAAGGACATTTTGTTTACTGCTTCACAGAAAAGCAACAACAGATACCTAATTCTGTGATATGTTAAGCAGAAGAAATGTAGGGCTTATTACATGTACCTTCATAGCTAGTCTCAGTTGTACACAGGCAGAACTAATCTCAGTAAATTGAGAGGTCACTAATTGAGGCTAAATTTGAACAGTAGTAATTAGAAGGATGAATGAACCGTATTTTACTGAAAGCAGATTTGATTTAATTCATTATGCATCTTAGATAGCCACAGGTGCTATGAAGGAAAAAAAAAAAGAAGGTGCTTTGCAGAAGTGTAGTAGATTTACTGGGTAACTGAGAGCTGAATTTAGATGATCTACCACACCTTTGATGGGAACATTTCAGCTCTACAGGGAGTTCTGTAACAAATCTGTGATGCATTTAACTAGCCACTAAAAGGCACTGCTGCATCCAAGGAATCACCTATAGAATATGCATAAAAGGGTTTTAGGATATTGCTAAGGTGTAAACCATGTGGCATCTATTTTCTCAGTTACAGAACTGAGTAAAATTTAAAGGGTTCTTAATTTGCTTATTCCTTGAGCATCCTTCAGCAACGACCTTGTAAGGTTGTGTTGCCCAATTAACTATTTCAACAGTCTAGGGGTACACTACAAAATGTATGAGGAAAGGTACAAAAAAAAAGAGGAATGGCCTTTAAAGGCATCTGATAAATTCCAGCTCCTGTTTTCTGTCAGCTGGGACACACCTGCCCTTAAGAAAGTTACAGACATCTTGCAGTTGAGAGATGTGATTTTAAGCTGAGTAAATGTACCCAAACCAGATTAGTGATTAGCAGTGAAGATTCAATGGTCCAGGTGCCAGCTGTCATAGCAATTCAGCAGGATCTCTAGCTGGCTTGGACAGCACATGATGAAGCCCAAGCTGTTACATGCTCTCCGCTCCCATTAATTATCAGGCTCAACTGAAGCCGACTAAGGTATTCACTCATGTTGCAGTCAGAACTACTAAATGAGTATGGAAAAGACTAACTCTGTGGTTCAGCTGCAGGATTTGAGAAAGTCTTTTGCAGCCAGATCATTTTGTAGTCCACGTTGCCATGAAGGTAGAAATTGCTTGTACTGGCACAGCACAGAGAGAGGCCCAGAGAACAAGTGCTCACTAACAGGTGTGTGGAAAGGCAGCCACTTGTGCCAGCACTGCCACTTGAGAATTCACTCATCAAACTGTGCCCTGCTGCACCTCAGCTCTGGGCCAGCCCACTGCAAAGCTGGCTCTTTGGACTGCTCTGAGGGGGCACACAGTCAAAGACAATACAAACACTGATAATTGCTCCCAAGCCTTGTTGCAACTGGTGCATTAACTGCTTACTGCTTGATGGCTTTTAGGGCTCTTACACAAAGATGCTAAATAGAATATGAGCAAAACCACAGGATAGGAGGTTCACCCTCTTTCCAGTATTCACAGCTGATAAAACCTTCCTAAAGGTTTTCATTCGGTACTTTTCAAAATGGGTTAAGAACGCACCCCTGCTCAGCACTGCAGCATCGACCAGTCATCTGACGCCCGAAGTCACAGCTCTCTTGCCAGGAAATTTGCCGTACTAATGCTGTTCTCCTAAGCAGCTCAGTCTTTAATCTGATTTCTTTGTTTCTTATTTCAGGCAAGCCACTGTAACAGCAATGCTCAGTAAAGGCTGCTAAGCCACTTGGCATGTCTATAAAACTCAGGCGTGTTAGCTGTTCTCTTGCTCTTCCCAGTTGGCCAGGGGCCTGCTCACTTGCATTTAAGGAGGACTTTAATGTGTTTGTACTCCTATGATATTGCACAGATCAGTGTGCAGTTACTGTTTTATTTCCCTAGCTGAGCTAGGTAAATATTGAAAAAGACTTATGTGGCATATTTTTATAAGGAAAGTAAATCTTGATAAGTAAAAATTCAAAGTGAAGCTACAGCTTGCTTTTTTTGGAACCATATGTGCTCTGTGTATTTAACCATATTTCTGTTGTTACTGGATTTACTGGATATATTTTATAAACTGCATTAGGAGATCCACAGGGATGTGATCCACTCAGAGGCTGTGACCCAGCAGGATTTCTGGACAATCATTGTAGTAGGAGCAGGCTCAAACCAAGCCTGTCATCCAGTTAGTATTTTTAAAAGTGTTCTCTAAGACTCAGAGATAAATAGTAATCAAAAGTCTATAAAAAGAAGTGGTATGTTGTAATTTATATCTAGTTTGGATTTAAACTGTGATTTTTAGAAGGAAAGAGTTATCAAGGAAGCACTTTGTATGCTCAACCTGAATACAAACCTGAAATTATCCAGCTGCTGAAAGTCACTGTTGTGCTGCTGAAATATAGGGGTGGATCAATTCTAGAGAAGGAATCATCCACTGGCATCAACATAAAACCCATTCATAAAGAATCACCCACAAAGATCATCTGCTCTAGTTAAATTATAGTAGGTGCTTGAGGGCATTTGTTACAGACCTACACCAAATTTCATGTCAGTAAAACAGCAGAGACAAAACTGGAGTCAGAGAACACTGGAAATACGGCTGCCTGGGGACAGCCCCCAGTCCAGCTGCAGAAGTGCTGGTCACTGGGTTAATGACACACTGAAACCCTTTTGTGGTAGGGAAAAGAAAATCCACTAGAAAAACCTATAGAGACATCTAGCTCTATGACCTAACTGCTGCAGTTGTCTTCCATGCAGTTGTATATTACGGAGATAAGCGAGCATGATAAAAATGTTATAATAACCTTTAAAAGTGGGAGACTGGAAATACAATGCTGTTTTTACTTGCAAAGTGTTTCTCATTCAAGTGTCCCTGGGAGATGTTTTATAATAAAGTTTGAATGAAATACAATAAAAATCAAATCAAAGCCCATTCACTACATACCAAATGGAACAGCCCAGGTTTCAGCTTTGGTTTTAAAACCAGGAAGATAATTTACTTGATGAATTTCTGCTGCCGCTGCTCGGAATTCAAAACGAAACAAAAAAAAAAAGAAAAAGACAGTTACTCAAAAGGTGGTTTACAAACAGTTTGGATTTAAAAGCTGATGTTGTCAAGAGATCAAAATTGAAAGACTCACAGAATTATTCACCAAGCTGCAAATATCCATAAAATAAACAGAAATCAGTTCTATTCCAGGATCAAGAGAATTTTACATGTACAGCATTTTCTTTTCAAGTATTCATATGATAATTACTGCATGCAGAAATGTTAATGCATTACATGTTTCATTTGTGTGAAACAGTTATGCAACTGCAATCAGAGCTCAGCCCCACTCTGTGTGCACCTCAACAGTGCAGCTTCATGGACAGGAGAGGGGTGTAACTCCACATCACTGTGTGCATGAGATTATTCAAATTCAGTCTCCAAACACTGATTTGAAAAACAGCAGCTGATGCAGAAGTCCAATGTTCACATTGTAATTTTTTTGACTACTGCCAGAGCTTTCCATATGGACTAAAGGGATCCAGTGTCGTTTAAGATTTGCTGACTTGAAAACCAGACAGCCTCTTATTATAGATGTGTTGCCATTCACAAATATGATTTTATGTGGCATTTTAGCATGTGATTTTAGCATGAAAGGTAATTTTGCTAATGACTCATAAAATTCTAGGTGAAATTAATGCTCTGTGCCAAAATCTGTCTCTGCAAAGGTGTAAAGGCTCTCAGGTTAATAGTGATGATTTCTAGCTCTGGCCAATTTCCACAGGGTGATTGTTCCAATGAAGTTGGCAGTGGGTTTTATGTAAATGAGTCCATTATCAGAGCTGTATGTATCTGGTTACTACCCTTAAGGGAAATTGGCATCAGTATTTCTGAGACAAGCACTTTTTTCCTTAATGTTGAAAACACTGCTACTTGTTGGTTTTGCTTTTGGATAGTTTGGGTTTTTTTGTTTTTTGTCTCTAAACACTGGTTCCAGGTTAATAGCTTGAGGATTAAAGAACAGATTATGCAAGCTAAAGCTAGTCCTTAGTTCCCTAGAAATATAACAAGTTTGGGTTAGTTAGCTCTGTTACAACTTTTGACAGAATCCAGTTAGATAAGCCACAGTAAAGCACGGAGGGCATGAAAATTAACCAAACTATTGGTTGGGATTTTTCTTACGTAAAAAAAGGAACATGTTGAAGACTTCAAAAACCTTTAAAACAATGGAAGAAAAAACATGTGGAAAGCATTTAGATGGTAGAAAGTCTTTACCTTTGTTAGCTATGGGCCTTTCAGTCTGGCTGAAATACTCACCTGTTGGTTCTTCATGAGCAGGTACAATTTGTCAGATGAGAACCAGCCATTATCCCTCTGGTCTGGAGTTCTGTGGCCAACATTAGCCAACACTGCAATCCCTCAGGGAAGGACATAAAACCTCTTTATTCTTCTTGCATATATTTCAACTACCCATATTGCATGTACTGACAGTGGCAAGTATCTGCCTGACTTTTTTTGCTGATCTGCATAATTTTGCCATAATTTTCATAATCTGTCCTTGTGGCATAATTTAGCAAACAGACGGTAGCTTTATTATAGAGGCTTTTCTGTATCATTAGTGCTTCTCTCATTGCAAAACTACATGTTACCATTTGTTTCTATTTGAGATATTGAGGCTTCACTTGAAGATGTGGGATGAAATACTGGTCTTATTGCAGTTTTGTTGTTGTTCTTTGACAAGATCAGGGTTTAGCCACTGACTGACTCTTTGTGTTATACAGAACATCTGTTTTATCAGAGCCAGGAATCAGGATTCTAGTTATTGAGAAAGCAGTGCTGTAATACTGCCAGCTGGTAGTACAGTGTCATTAAAGGTACAGTGTCACACAGTATTTTAGATATCTTATTATGTATTGCCATAAATACACAGAATAAAGTGATGTTCTAGGAGCACCTGGGTGAACAAATTTGAAGAATAGGGATGTAAGTCATAACAGGAATTCAGGATTCAAAACCTTTTATGCAAAGCAGTAGGAAGACATTCAGTTAACCCCTCATGCCCTGATAATGATGTTGAAAATGCTTCTGTTCATTGCAGTATTAGACATGCCTGGAGGGGAAGTTAAACTTCTTTTGATATATTCTCTTTAATCAGTGGTTTGGGTATCTCATTTTAGATACTTAAATGGGATTTTTTTTTTTTTGGCAAATATCCACAGCTCTGAAACACCCAAGTGCAGGACTTGGCACTTCACCTTGTTGAACCCTATACAATTGGCCTTGGTACATTGGTCCAGCCTGTTCAAGTTTCTCTGTAGAGTTTTCATCAGCAGATCAACAGTCCCACCAAGCCTAGTGTCACCTGCAGTGGACTGAGGCTGCCGTCGATCCATTTGTCCAGATCTGTGATAAAGATTTAAACAGAACTGGCCCCAATAGTGAGCCCTGGAGAACACGCCATTTGTGACTGCCACATTGCTTCAGGTTTCTCAGGCAAGCTGGGAGATTGTCTCCTGATCACAGACTACAAGGGAAACTCTGGCTCTGATGAGATCAGTGAAGTTTGGCTGTTGGCTTAAAGGAGCCAGCAGTTAAGTCTTTTAGGTTAGTGGCATAGTAAACAATTTGCTTTAGGAATGTTGTCTGCTCAGGGTTTCTTGAAGGTCATCCTTATGTGTCTGTGCTCAGCTGTCATTTAAACCATAAGCTTCCACTTGTGACCTTGTTTCACACGTGCTGCCGCCTCTAGAGCCCATCTACCTGCATAAATAAATCAGTAAGGACATCTGACAAGCACCTGTCAAGCAGTCTGAGAGACAGCATGGGGGTGGCAGGCAAAGGGGAGGTAAAGCATGTCATGGTTGTGGTTGTTCCCTGGAATGCTGTGTCAGAGCACTGTAAATACGGCTGCTACATCTGAGCATGATCCCATGGAGCTCCCCACGTGCTGGTCTGTTTGGGGAACTCTCTGAAGTGAAGGGATCTCTCACAGTATAGCTGTACTGTGCAGAGAAAGAGCTCACAGTGATCTCCTGGAGCATCGCAGACCTGAGCACTGTGTGGGGCCCTGGGGTCTAGCTGCAGGAAACTCTTTGCAGGACTGTGGACTGTGTCCTATTACACTTAACACAAGGACTTCTGGTCCTGAATGTGGCCCTTGGGCATTGATGCACTGTAAAAATTAAATAATGACAGTAATAAAACTTGCCTACACAGTCGTGTACATCTCATGCAAGCTGAGAAGGCAACACAAGTAAAGCAGTTCTTCCACCTTGTGGTTGGACAGATTGCTACTGGCAGAGCCTGTACCTCAAAAATGAGACTGCATATGAGCACTGATATTAAATACAGCCAGCACACACAGGGCTTTTGCTATTGCAGAACCCCTCTTGCAGACCAATGCTACAAGTATTATCTAGCCACATTTTGTAAAGTGAACATCCATCTGCCTGTGTGTATTTACACATGTGTGTACACACAAATAGCTTTGTAATGCCCTCTGGCGATCCCAGCACACAGGTGCTATGAGACCTGGGTAACAGCATCTCCTTCATCCTCCTTGGCAAGGAAAGGTCTTTATTCAGTGCAACAGCCAAACTTTGACACTCTGATAAAATGTGCTGGTGTGGGAACACGGTGTGAGCATGTCATAGATGTGAAAAATGTGGTCTCTTCAAACAGAGGTTATAGCTGGTTTCTGCAAGCAATGACAGTAGAACAAAAAGGAACCATTTAGAGGGAGTGAAAAAATCCTCTATGCTGCTTTTCCCCTATTCCTTCTCTGGGCCCCTATTTTCTGCTTTTTACCTCTGGCTATTGAAGTAATCATGTAGTCTTTGCTATTTACATCAGGGTGCAATTCAGCACAATTGGGTCCAGTGTCTGTAGTCAGTGGCCACAGAGCAAAGCTTGATTTTAAAAGCAGTAATTAAACATCAGCTTTGCACTAATGCAATAGAGGTATATTGAGATATATAATTTTGCAGTAAATGCTGACGATTTGTACTGTGTGAAACAGTGGAACACACTGGCTAATAAACTTCAGTGCCAGTAAGTGAATACTAATGTTTTTAATGGTCCTAAATTACATTATTTCTGAATCAGGATTAGCTTGGTTATGTAAGAGGGACTGATTTGGTTCAAAGAAGAATAGCAAAACATGAAAGGAACAAGCTGTTTAAAATCTTCATCTGCTTCTCAGATGTTGCTTTTCTCTAAAGAGCAGTTTATTAATTACATGCTTTCCTCCTCCTCATCATCATCATTCCAGTTGTACCAGCTCGCACCACTCTACATGGAGTCTTCTTGCAGTAGTAGGTGCTTCCAAAACAGTGTAAGAATCAGCTCTAGTGTATAAAATTCAATTTTTGTCACACAGTGTGCAGTTGGCTGCCAAAATAGTTCCCCAGGATAAACTGTCAAAGTCAGGATGTTGTTCCGGGCCAAAATTTGACTTGGTGTCTCCCATGGCTTTACTGTAATAATGCCCCAAGAATTGTATTTTCAATTTCTTTTGCTCATCAGTTCTGTAAAGTGACACTTGATTACACAATGGAGCTGAACTTGTCTCCTCTCTATCCATTTTATAAGGTCTGAAGAAAGTTTGCTTTCATCAACCATTTCTTCCACCTAGAATTGAACTTCAATGACAAATGTCACCTCTACGACTGTACTCTCTTCACCCAAAATGTGAAGTTGTTCAGACCCAGAATGGACAAAATAGAGATGCAGGCAAAATCTAATGAGCTTTCATCCTTCACGTCTATGTAATCATAAGATTCACTTTTTTAAAGTACAAAAAAAAATTATTTTATTGTCTAAAATTATTTTTAAAAAAACCCCAGGAACACAAGAAGTCTGACAGGTGGGCTATACAAAGAATAACAGTGTATTGAATATTTTTCCCTGCTTTTATGGCACAGGCAAAGGTTAGTAGCAAAAAGGCATGTGTGACTGTGTGAATCCTGCATCTCATTGCATGCTTCTACCATCGATCCCCTAATCACTGCTGTGCTTCCTTGTCCAGACTTCCACAAAACCACTGCTGGTCCTCCCTTCTTTTCCTCTTATCAGGTCTGGAAAACCAGCAGAGTGACGATGTTAGCAGGTCAAAGAAATCTTATCAAATCAACTCTGCAAGACAGCGTGTCAGCCCGAAAGCAGTTGCTTTATCTCTAATGAGAAATGGGTGCATTAAAACCAGTTTCAATAAACTGGATGTTTTGAAAGGAGCAACTCTGGATAAAAACTGAAATATCCTCTGAACTGTTGGCAGATGTCTTCAGTAACTCAGAGATGAGATGCATGGTCTTGGGAGGCTGGAGGAGGGCAACTATACTGCCCACCAATTTAAAAAAAAAAGAAAGAAGTACGAAATGGGAATTAGGGCTAGTCTTTTAAATTAATCTCAGAAAAGCTGAGATCAAATAATCCAGTAAAGCATACCTAAGCACCTAGAAAACATGAGGAAACCATTATGTATTTTATAGAGCATATACACTGACTTTAATGTTTGTATTAACACCTCTGTTTGCTTCAATCTTTCCTCTGACCTCTGTTTATCTTTTCCTTTCAGACTGCTGCTAATTCCCCCTGGAAAGGTAGGTAAGTGTTTCTCCAGAGGTGTCCACCTGTATCCCCACAGACCACAGGGAGTCCAGACAACTGCCTGCACCCCGAACTTCCAAAGGGCCAGAACAGGCGAGCCATTGAGACAAAATAAACCCACTTTACAATGTGCAACATCCAACATGTGACACCAGGACATGAGCCATCCTCCCGAGGTGCCTCCTGACTATAGAGGGACTAAGGAGACACCTTCAGGACAGGTATGTTAGGTACCTCTGCTTTAGGTACCCCTGCTTAGGTACCGCTGTTTTAGGTACCCCTGTTTAGGTACCTGTTTAGGTACCTCTGTTTTCGGTATCTCTGTTTAGCTACCTCTGTTTTAGGTACCTCTGTTTCAGGTATCTCTGTTTCAGGTACCTCTGCCTGATGTTGGACACCACCCGGTGTCACACAGGAGCCTCGGCGCGCTGGGTTCTTACCAAAAGGCGAGAACTGAAATGCTCCCACACGAGCACACAAATCCAGAAAACAACTTTTAAGCGCTTGTTTGTTTATTTATTTANTGACGTGTCCCTCCGCGGCCGCGCTCGCTGCTGCCCGCGCCGCCATGGGCAGTGAGTACCGGGGGTACCGGGGAATATCGGGGGATATGGGGGGATACCGGGGGATCGGGGGTCGCAAGGGGCGTCCCCTCGGACACGGAGCTCGCTCGCGGCGCGCCCCCCTCCCGGTTGGCGGCGCGGCCCGTGCCCCGCTGGCCCCCACGCTGAGGGCCGGTGGGATCCCTGTGGATGAGCGGGGCCCGCTGGGGCGGTGTTTGTGCCCTCCCCGGCGCTGTGTCACCTTGGGAAGGCGGCACAGCAATTACAGGGCACTGCCGGACCAAACTAACCTGTGTCTGCTGCCCAGAGTGGCCCGAGGGAATGGGAGCCTGCAGAGTCCCTTTCCCCCAGGAAAAGCTGCTTGAAAAGCGCCTCAGTCGATTGCAATATTGTTGTAGGTGCAGAAGGGAATCTTGGTTTGCTCTAAGTTGAAAACCACGATCCAGTGTAATTTTTCGGGGTAATTGCTTGAGGTCGAGTGTATATCTTTTGTATGCTGGTCTTAAAAGTATTTCCAAGTTGCCACTGAAGCTGCAGCCTTCCCTGAAGAAGTGGAGCCACCAGTAGCTTCAGTTTTCTGTGCTGTCCTACTCTTTTGAGTTCAAATCTGTCTAAAATATCAGTGCAGCCTTGGATGTGTCTTAACAAGGCTCCCTTCCACTCTGTTCAAAATCAGATCTTTCTGCTCATGGGTGAACTTCTCACTTTGCAAATACCTTCTTCATTTATATGCTTATTCTGAGACAGACTTTTCTGATCTAAGGATGTGTCCTTTTGACTGGGAGGGGAACGTGGCACCAGATGTTCTGTAAAGTAACTTGAATTGATGCTTATGAACAGTGTGTGGGAATTCTTAAGCTGTGTGGACCAAAAGTAATGTATACACAATATCCAAGGTAGTTTTTTGTCAAATGTCAGGCTCAAGGAAAAGCTAATATGAAGTAAAAGTTCAAGGGTATTGATAACCTCATGCAAAGCAATGACAAGGGGTTTTTTGGTGTTGTCAACCTATACAGTGAAATGCGAAAACTCTTGATTTTTTTTTTTAAATTCCATTTCCAGTCCATATTGTAGTTAAAATGTACTATCTGAATCTCTGTATTTAGAACAGATAGGAATTTTATAATTAAAAACATCAGCATAAAAACTCACCAAAAAAGCCACAAGCAACCAAAAAACCTCAAAACTGGGACTTTTAATGTATAAAGTACATGTCCAAGTTCAATTTTGCTTGAGCTTCTCCCAGTGTTCCTTGTGTATGTACATTCACTTTCTCTTTTAACTTATTTCCACACAGTAAAATTTCTTGAAGTGATCAAGCCCTTCTGTGTAATCTTACCTGAAATCCAAAAGCCTGAACGGAAGGTAAGTTAATAAAATTTTCTTTGTAGGTTTGTATTTGTATAATGTAAAAGGTTTATGGTTTGCATCTGTGGGATTTGGGATTTCTTCCCTGTTGGAAGAATGCCAGTTTTCGGCACAGTTGTTTTGAGCAAAGGCCTTGTCTGGAGCATCCTGTGTTGTGGATGGGGTTGTACAAGAATATAATTACTGGTAAATGAATTTGTGCAGATCTGGTTATGCCACAGCAGTGCGTGGTGAGATGTTGGAACCAGTACAGACTGGAGTGTGAACTAGAGTAGGTTAAGACAGCAACTTGAGAATCTTTGCTTCATAAATTCTAATCTAAGATTATTTGCCAAGAAAAGCTGCTCTGTACTGTTTTTTTTTTTTCATTATAAGCTCTTTCCAATGAAAATATAAGACTCATTTCTGTGGAAGTATTAGAGTTAATTTCCATTGACATAAGCTTGTTTATTTGAATTAAATTTTCAATAAAGCTTTGTAATTTTCTTTGGTCTTATGTGGGATAAAAGGAATGAACAGTAAGTTATTTTCTTTAGGATGTCCTGTACTTTGTTCCTTTACCAGAAAATGAAGTGTGCTACTCTGAAGGTTTGCCTGATTGAGTAGGTTATGTTATCTTGACAGCTTTATCATCTGGTTTTTGGTTTTGTGTTTTTTTCCCTTTAGATTCAGTTTAAGGAAAAGGTACTATGGACAGCCATCACACTCTTCATCTTCTTAGTATGCTGCCAGGTATGTTTCCTTCTCTTGATTTTAAGGAAGAGATGAAGCGCTTAAGGCATGCTATGAAGTGTCTAATTTAATCTCTGTTTGGAAATGCAGATTCCCTTGTTTGGCATCATGTCATCAGACTCGGCAGATCCTTTCTATTGGATGAGAGTGATTTTGGCATCAAATAGAGGTATGGTCAGTCTTTCAGTAGGGCATTTTTTTAGCTTGAATCAACATGGTTTGGAACCTGTTCTTACTTTGCACTCTTATTTTAATGAAGATAAAAACTGAAGTAGAGGGGGAAAAGTCATTTTATATATTATGTAAAATCATACACCCATGTTGCATTGGGAAAGGCACAACTTACTGGACAAAATGAGTTTATGGTTGACTGTGTACACTATTATATGTTAAAAAATTGAGCATTTTTTTGAGAGAAATTGTTAGGAAAGAGACAGTTCCTAATTACCTGTACTGCTGCTGTTGCAGTCTTCTGTAAATATTTCAAGGTTTGGTATTTGTGTTTCAAATCATGTTATGTGTGTGCTGTGGCTTCCTGAGTGACATCTTTGAGTCTGTCACATGGGAGATTAAAATGCATTGCAGTTTATATAAATTTTAGTTTCTTGAGGAGGCTTTCTAGTGCGGGTATGAATTAAGAATGGTGACAGTTCCTTGAATTCATTTTGTCATTCTTTATAATTTGGGCTATCTTATGAGCCTGTATCATACCTTGTTTTATGCAGAGTAAATCTGTTCTTGACAGCAAAAGTCTTTTTCAGTGGACATAGTTTTTGAGGTATCGAGGAGTGCTGCATGTAAGACTGACTTCTAACAAGCTTGTTTTGTCATTGGTACCTTTTGCGTTGATGGAGATTTGGAGTTTTAGGTGTTCTCCATCATGATGTAGAGGGTGGGAAAAAAATGTTGAACTTTAAAAGTGCCTGGATATGGTACACCCCAGTATTTTCTTTCATTGTTCCTCTTGTGTCTGGCAGGCACGTTGATGGAGCTGGGCATTTCACCTATTGTCACTTCTGGGCTCATCATGCAGCTCTTGGCAGGTGCTAAGATAATTGAAGTTGGTGACACCCCAAAGGACAGAGCTCTCTTCAATGGAGCCCAGAAATGTGAGTAACAGCACATACCATGGTTTTGAGTATCTGACTCCAACAGCAGAAGGTGTGAACATACCATGTGGTCAGTGGTGGAGTCAGAAATGTGGGTTTCTGTTGCGGTGTGTTCATGTTGTGCTACACATGTCTGTATTTCATCTGCCTTTTACTGACTGCTCTCTGGCTTGTTGGCTGTTAAGCTTCAGAAAGGTGTGAAAAGGAAAAGTATCTGTGCAATTGGCTTTGCTGCCCTAATCTCCCTGGGTAAGCAAAGCAATATATAGACTGTGAGGACTCCACTTTTGAACTGTGATGGTCAGTTTTGACTTCAAAGAGTTCATATCGATTAAGATGTTTGTTGTAGCTGTTTATATTTTGCAGTTTCAAGCATCGTTCTTTCTCAGCAATAAAGGATCCCCATGCTCAGTTGATAACGAGTTTTAGAAAAAAAATTAGTGTTCTTTAGCTGTTTACTGCTGGACCACACTTCTTAGTGATCTATTTACTGAAAATAGAATCATAAATTGCTGAAGTAATATTTTAACACCCTCAGAGTTTTCAGTATCTAAAGCAGTCTTTGGTAACCAAACCCACTTGCTTCTTAAGTGTATTTGTTTCTGAAGTTTTTGTGTGTATTTCTATTTTCAGAGCCAGATTTCAGACAGCAAACTTAACTTGCACTTGAATTTAAATATCTTGTGACTTATGGATCCCTTCCCAACTGTTGGGGTTTAATTCTGGCTGGCAACTAAGTATCACAGGAGACACTTGCTCGCTCTCCCTCTGGTGGGACTGGGAGGAGAATAAGGGGGAAAAAAAGTAAAACTCGTGGGTTGAGATGAGAACAGTTTAATAACTGAAAGAAAGTAAAATATAATGATAATAACTGTAATGAAAAGGAGCAAGGGAGAGAGAGTTAAAACCCAGGAGAAACAAGTGGTGCACAGTACAAATGCTCACCATCTGCTGGCTGATGCCCAGCCAGTTCCGGAGCACCAGTTGGCCCCTCCTGGCCAAGCCCCCCCAGTTCATATGCTGACCCTGATGTTCCAGGATATGGAATATCCCTGTGGCCAGTTCAGATCAGCTGTCCCAGCCATGGTCCCTCCCAGCTTCTTGTACACCTGCTTGCTGGCAGAGCAGGGGACACTGAAAAGTCCTTGACTTAGGTTAAGCACTGCTGACCAACATTATCGTCATGCTACATCAAACACAGCAAGGTACCACCTAGCAGAAGGAAAATTAACTCCAGAACAAATACATACTTTTTTGTTTTTATTCTACAGTGTTTGGAATGATCATTACCATTGGACAGTCTATTGTGTATGTAATGACTGGAATGTATGGAGACCCATCTGAGATGGGTGCTGGTATCTGCCTGCTTATCACAATCCAGGTAATTTCTAGTCTTCTCCACTTGCACTTCCCCTGAAAGGGCCAAAAAATCAGCCTTATGGACAGCCTGCCCCACGTGCAAAGAAAAAAAGGATCCAAGCGTGCCCTCTTCTTCACATACAGTGTTTTATTATCTTTTGATATACATTATTTTTTAATAAAACGGAACTAATGCTGTATTTCTCTTTCTACTGTAGCTTTTTGTTGCTGGATTGATAGTTCTGCTCTTAGATGAGCTCCTCCAGAAGGGATATGGTCTTGGTTCTGGCATCTCTCTCTTCATTGCTACCAATATCTGTGAGACTATTGTGTGGAAAGCATTCAGCCCTACCACAGTGAACACAGGGCGAGGTAATGTGGCATAGATCCTGTTCTTTACAAAAATTTTGTACAAAAAGGAAACATCCTTATCACTGTGTTAACAGAATGGCCAATGCTGTTACTGGCATCTGAGCTGTGTAGTTGCCATGTAGTGAATCTTGCTAGTGCAGCAAGTGCTGCTGTGCAAAGTGCAAGTACAAAGACATTTCTTCTCAATGTAGTGTCTCACAAGATACTTACTGAACCTGAATCGGAGAAATCCCATTCTGAATCCTGTAGCACAGAAGTATGCCTAATGGAACAAAGCACTGAACTTTGGAGCTAATCACAGCTCACCTGTTTTTTCTTTTCCTTTCCAAGGCATGGAATTTGAGGGAGCCATTATTGCTCTGTTTCACCTTCTGGCTACTCGTACAGACAAAGTCAGAGCTCTTCGTGAGGCCTTTTACCGTCAGAATCTCCCCAACCTCATGAACCTGATCGCCACCATCTTTGTCTTTGCAATTGTAATTTATTTCCAGGTCAGTTGGAGTAATGAGGGTTGTAAAACTGTTTGTATGGGAGCAGGTCCACTTCCTTCTATGTTTCACTTCTATATTTTCACAAGACTCATTTTCGTACCTGCAATATCTGGATGTTTGTTATACCCTGCCTTTTCATAGGCAGTTCCCACACTTAATGTAGCCACATAAAAGACTTGAGTTCTATTTTGGTCTCTGAAAAAAGAAACAAAAAAACCCCAAATGAATGTGTGCATGTGATGTTGCCTAACCAAAATGCTATTGCTTTTTACTGGAAAATACTTTGAGAAGTCTCTAGGCCTGTGTGTCTCTTACTGATTGTTGAAGCAAACTCTTGAAGAGTATAGAACATTTCCCATGGAAGCTTCCCGGGGAGGGTATGTGTACTTGCACAAAATGATTACAGCTTATTTTTCTGTTTCTATTAAGGCCTTGCACTTGCAATTTATGACCTCTGATACAAGTTCACATCCAGATATAATGGGGGACTTTCTTTTGAAATTTTTTCAGGGCTTCAGAGTGGATCTTCCTATCAAATCTGCTCGCTACCGTGGCCAGTACAACACCTATCCCATCAAGTTGTTCTATACTTCCAACATTCCCATTATTCTTCAGTCTGCCCTGGTGTCAAACTTGTATGTCATCTCCCAGATGCTTTCTGCCCGCTTCAGTGGCAACTTGCTGGTCAGTCTGCTGGGCACTTGGTCTGTAAGTATTCCTTCTAATCTTGCACACAGCTTTATAAGAGCATTATTAAAATGTGTGGTTGAAAAGATGGTCTCTGAATATTAAGACACACTTCTACAGGTGGTCACACACACTGAAATTACTAATTTGTAATTTGTTTAAATTAACAGTAGTGTATGAGACCTGCTGTGATGAATGTAGAAGTTAGGTCTCCATTTACCTTTATCCTTGGACTGTTCTTTGTTGCCAGAGGTATTTTTTTCTATTCATTGTTTCCTGCGTACAAAAACTGCTTGTGGTAGTAAATTTGTATCTTTGTGTGCTGCTGGGGTAGTAATGATACACACAGTGACAAGAGGGTGTTACAAACCCAGGTTTAGCTTAATGGCTAAAAAATAACGAGAAGATTGGTGACTGCTTACTTCTTTCTTCCAGGACACGTCGTCTGGAGGCCCTGCTCGTGCTTATCCAGTTGGTGGACTCTGTTATTACCTGTCACCTCCAGAGTCCTTTTCTTCAGTGTTGGAAGACCCTGTACATGCAGTTGTTTATATTGTATTTATGTTGGGCTCCTGTGCTTTCTTCTCTAAGACATGGATTGAAGTCTCTGGCTCCTCTGCCAAAGATGTAAGTTTAAAATGGCAAACTGTGTAAACTTACCTGATGAAAACAGATGGAGTGTTGTAAGAATAAGACTGACTTTCTTCTGAAGTAGCTGTTCTACTGGCAATCTTGTTGGCAATATTTATCATCTGTGTAAACAGGGACTGTGTCTTTTTTGCGAGTGGGGAGAATGAAGGCAGAATAGGGGTCACTTTTTCTTCTAGGTTTTTTTACTGCTTTTTCTAAAACAGCATCAAAACTCAAATAATTGCCTTCATTTGCATTGGGAAGTTTAGAACATAGAAACATCTGATCAATGTGAGAGCAAGCAAGGTAACAGCAGAGGTTACCAGAGAGGAGAGAAACTCCTTCAGTGCCACATGACAGGTGCACCATGTACAAGGCAGTTGCCACTTAAGAACTTGCAGGGAAAGCTCAAATAGCCATTCTTGGCATAGAGAGTTCTGAGCTTCTTTTGTGGGAAGATTAACTACAGGTTGTTATTTTTAACTTGAGAGTGCTGATAATGGAGAATGTAGTGCAGTGCATTAATGTGCCTGAGCCTGGCTTCTCACAATTTCCATTTGCTACAGGATATTTAATATTCAGAAACTATATAATCCTGAAATTGGAATTGGAAAACAAGATGGAAAATAGCTGTCATTGTGGTATGTTTGTATTGTGTGGTTTTGAGTAGGAAATCAAGTTTGGCAGCCATATGGAATGGTTTAATCCATTCTTTAACACATATGTAATAGTTGCACAGTTACTGTAACAGCATGAGCACTCGTGTTTTGGACTTGCATTTTGCTGCTTGTCAGGCATGCAGGAAGGCACTGACAGCCATGTATGGCCAGATTTTTATTTCAGAGTATGCCAACATCCAGTTTTTAACAGTTTAGTTTATTTTCCTGATACGAAGTATAGTTATTTTAAGTTAATGTAAATAAGAACAGAAGTATAAGTTGATAAATCATTACTTCGGTGTTCGCTATATAGTGGAAAACTGGCAACTTAATCATCTGAAAGTGTGTTTTTTCAGTACATGGAATCAATGATGAGCACTTGCAGAAATACTCCTGCTAGAACAGTTTCCCACAGTTGCTCATAAAATGTTTGCAGGGCTCTACTGCAACCATGTACAGTTGCAGGAATCCAATTTAAGAATAATGTTCCAAGTGGGGGTTTTAAGTCTAGTTTCTAGTGTGGCCCCACAGATAAATATCTCGGCTGAATGCAGAAACTGAAATGGAGTGGACATTTCATAGGATGGTTTCACTAACATCTACTAAACCATAATCAGGAGAAGGGTAGGTGGCAAAACATGGGTTGGATTATGTGTATGAAAGCCTACCAATATCCAAATTTTCCTTTTTTCGGTAGGACTAGAATTATCAAAATCTTTGCATAATCAACAGGTAGAAAAGTGCCTGTGACTGCAATCTGTCTGAAGTTAAAATAGTAGATATTTTAAACTCAGCTGAATAATGTAAAAAACCATCCAAAATCCAAAAGAGTACAAAAAAAGCCCAAGCCCACCACCATTTTTTGCAATGTCTTGCTTCTGTTTCCTCACAGTACTGCATTCCCTGACCCTGGCAAATGATACTGAACTTACTTGCTCTGTTCCTTGATTCAATACAGGTTGCCAAGCAATTGAAAGAACAACAAATGGTAATGCGAGGCCACAGAGAAACTTCGATGGTACATGAGCTCAACAGGTGAGCTGTGCATTTCACTGGCTGTTTATGCAAAGTGTTATGGGCAAACACATGGCAAATTTTTCTTTGACTTCCATCTTCTAGATTCTAGAACACAGATATGCTTTCAGCTTCAATGTTGCGTGCATGAGACATAGAATACTGTCTCACTAATGGAAGACTTGTACACTACAGCTTGTTCTTATCTTACAATTAGAGAATTAGTCTTAAATTCTGGAGCTTATATTTTACTGTTGTTAATTTTTTTCATTTATATAATTTTTTCAGGGTTGCTAAGAATGAGCATTTCAGATACTTCACTACTACAATCTGACACACAAGTATTTTCTTACTGGAATTTTTCTTGTATTATTAGCCCTGAGTACTGTTTTTACACAGACCTTTCTTCTAAAACAAGTAGTTACTTAAATCTCCTGTGTGCTGAGGTGGGCAGGCATTGGTGTGTCTCTAGGTTTTCAAATTTCAGGGTAGGACTTATGTGCCCTTCATGTTACAGAAATATTAAAATTTTAGATTTCAGTCACCTGCAGATGACTTAAAGAGCCAGTACCCATAAGCATAATCAGTGTGCTTAGTTGCATGGTAGACTGTAAATACCTTCTCCCCTTAGTATAGCATTCTTTTCCCCTCCTGTCAGGTTGAGCTTTTAATTTCCTTATCCAGTGTACTGGCATTCCTGCCTGTTCCTTACCTTGGATTGTAGACCTGTAAGAGAAGAGAGTATCCTGCCCTTGACTATTTTCCATTCATGTAGTTTCAGTCTTGTTTTTTTAACCACCTGGCTAGATTATCACTGTAGTGAACTTTCTGTTCTCAGTGGGATTGCTTTTCTGGAAAAATTCTGCCTCTGATACAGTTATTTTCCATAGATCTTATATATGACTAACCCTCTATATTTGTTACTCTCCTGAGCAAGCTCTAATGGCTCCTTTTCTGTCCTTGTTTCGTGTTTTGCAGGTACATCCCTACAGCTGCTGCGTTTGGTGGGCTCTGTATCGGTGCCCTGTCTGTGCTGGCAGACTTCCTTGGGGCAATTGGGTCTGGAACTGGAATTCTGCTCGCTGTCACTATCATTTATCAGTACTTTGAAATTTTTGTAAAGGAACAGAGTGAAGTTGGCAGTATGGGAGCTCTTCTTTTCTAAACCTAGCCACTCATGGACCCAGGAAAGAGGAGAGGGACGTTCTCAAAGTGTAGCCAGTCAGGTGAAAAGAAGTATCATAAACTTGATAATGTCATTCTATAGAAACACGTATTTTAATAATGTTTCCAAAGCACATTCCCTTATGTTCAAACTTTTCTAGCATACAGTTTGCATTTTATAAATTGATGAGGAAAATGTGCAAAAAAACTTTTTCTTAGGAAAATTGTTTTTTAATTATGTGTTAGGAGAGCCAGCTTTCTGACTTGGACTTAGTTCAACAATTCTTGAAATTTTTTGAGCCCCTTTCAGATTTAGTAACCTGAAGCCTTTACAGGTTTTAATAAATGTTTGTTAAATGAATGTTTGGAAGGGATTTTTTTCCATTTAACTTGTTTTTGCAGCTCCTTTGCAGTAATGGTGAGAAAAATCTCTCCATTTAATGCTCAAGTTTCCATAATTATGGTTGTAAGCACAAACAGTGTTTAATGTGTTTGAGTATTTTTTCAGTATGGCAGATTTAGAAGGCAGTTGTTTCTTTTTACTAAATGATATCTCTAATTCCAAATGTTTTGTCTTGTAATTATTACACTGGACCTTGTCAGATGTTGAGTATTGGCTTGAGACTGTTGTGAAGTTTCTAAATAAGAAAGGAAATGTGTCCTTTTCCACCACCTCTCGTCCATAAGCAGAAAACTCAGGTCAATCTTGATTCTGCCAGATCCTGTGCCTAAGAGTTGCTGTTTTGAAACTTGGTCAAACCAGCAGCTTTGTAACGCCTTCTAATTAGTTTTTATTGCCATCAGTGGCAGTACTCCTGGTTCTGATGCTGGCTGAAAGAAATGGATTTTATGGCTGCTTCGATGCAAATCTGCTTGTGCTCTTTGCTGGAGTGAAGTTTCTCTCCTTGATAATGAATTCTGGTCTTGTAGCAATCAGGATGTTATCTGACTACTCATATCTAGTGAATTTTGAGTCTCATTACCACAAAGGAGTGTGGAAAGAAAGTATATTGCTTGCCTTGTTTCTATAGAGCTAGATACAAGACCCTTGTCAGATAACCCTACTAATGGGCTTATGTAGAAGGCTTTTCCATCCTGTAATCTCATGGACTTGATTGGTACTTAGAAAAATATTTTTTCAGAAGGTATTGGGACTCCTCCTTTTTGAAGATCACACCTTCAAATTGGAGAGGTTACAGCAAAGGCTTTAATGGACCAGAATAATACTTAATTTTCCATTTTAATTTAGATTGTCAGTACTAATCAGGTGCCTAGGACCAAATGCAAATATTTGTGTATGAGTCTTGTAAATACACTTTTCCTCAGTCAGTATTGGACAACATGGAAACCAAAATGAGGAGTTGTAATGCTGGGATGTTTCTCGACACTGCATCAACATGCATTCTGTGGAATTTTGCATGTTGGGCTGACAGTATATGAGTTGCTATTCCTGCTCAGAGTGGTGGGACTCAAGGAACACAAATGACATTCAGAAGCCCTTGTTAATGCCCTGAGCTCAGATGCCAGATCTGTGAGAAATCTGCAAATGTGGAATGAGATGCACCTATCAATGAAAGTCAAACTCCTGGGCTGAGGATCACAATTGGAGAAGGAATAAAAGTGTTGGGATAAAGTATGCATGTAATTCTCGCTGTCAGCCAGTCACTATTACTTCACACTACGTTCTATCATTTTTCTGGGGTTTTTTTAGGGTACTAGTGCACCACAGCAAAATTGTGAAATGGGGACAGTTAAAGAGTGGCTTTAAAAGGAAAGGGAAAGAGCGTGGTGTGGTTCTGCTTTGGGGATTTTTGTTGTTGTTTTTCCAGGAAGCCCAGTGCAAACTTTGTTTTGATCTAAAAGACTCCTCTTTTTAGGCATGCAGCTCTGGCTGGGCTGGAGCTGTACTTGTATTTTTGGTCATATCATCTGTTTGAACTGATTGCAGTTTAAACCGTTCTCTCTTCAGTGTCTAAGCAGCACTTGTTCTGTGCATCTGTATTTTTGTTGTCTAGTGGTGAAATCTTTGTCTATTATGAGCAGCTATGTCCTTGAAGCAGGACTTTCTGGTCGTACAGTGGGATGTTCACAAAAGGAAATAACGCCTAAAAAATCTGCTTTATAATGAAATAAAATACATCTTTGGAGCTAATGCTTGATTTGTTTGTTTGGGGGTTTTTTTGAGTTGTAATTCAAAGGGCTCCACAAAAATAAATAGTGGGAGAGTGGAATCACGATGTATCAGTTTAACAAAAGCTGTTTCCATGAGAGATACCATGCCAGTCTTTTTGTAGCGTGATAGTGGTAATAGGCTGTTAATTGAAACTACTCAAAGCATCTGATATTCCCAATATGCCCTCTGAGTTTTTGAATTTAGAGTAAGGGAAAATTCTGACTTCCTTCAGAATAGAAATATCTCAGTACTTGAAAGCAGTTTTGCTTGAAATACTGGATGCAAGTAAGTTCAGCCAAGATTTTGATCATGTATGGAATAATTCTAAACAGCAACTTGATTTCTCCGTTGCTGTTTTATTTTTCACTGGGAAACTTGCATTAATAACTGGTTGCTGTAGGAATATTATGTCATCACATACGATCACAGAACTAGTTGGGGTCACTGTAGATGTGATGAGTTACCCACAAGAGAGCTGGGTGAGACACCAACACCAGGGCAAAGCCTGAGATCCTCTTTCTACTGGTGGTATTTTAAGTGAAAAATTGACATGGCCTTTTCTTCTGTACTGCAGGTTTCATGTGAAAGCTTTTGCCATAGCACATAACTGCTGGGTGTTTGATTTTTGTCCCTTTTGCCATTATTCAGGAAGCCTTAAAAATCATATGTTTTATTCTAGTTCAAGTACTCCTAGGGCCTATCTCCATGTAAGTCTGAGACAGCAGTGGACTTTTTTCCCTGGTTTCTCCAACACTTTGTTTGTTGTTGGGTTTTTATATTTAAAAAAAAACAAACATTTGGCTGCACCTATAGAGGTTGTTGCTTTACTCTAAACGTTACATGACTGTGCTCCCGTGATTTCTTCTGATGTTAACCCTGTCCCTCCGCTGTAAACAGCCTGATTTGTGAAGCAGATTTGTCAGCCAGCTTTCTGTAAAGGAGGAAGCCGAGTGTCCTAGGAACTGCTCTCCCTGATTGTCCTCTCTTGCAGCGGGGAATAACGAGCTTCAGGCGGTCTTCAGCTTTACCGCAGCTCAGGGGAATCTCCCGCAGGTTTCTGGGAGCTGTTTGCTTTACAGACATGACGGGACACGCTGTGAGGTCCGCAGTGGCTGGACCAGCGAACCTGCTCCCGGTGTGTCGCAGGTGCTGGAGTCCTTCCCAGGGGCAGTGCGGGTCTGTCCCGGTCCGTGCTGGCAGCGCAGCGTTATCGCCGCCGGAGGGACACCAGTGACAGCTCTGACACTCTGCTTGGCTCGCTGTTTCGGCCGGCCCTCGCCTCCCCTGCCAGCTTTCTGCCACGAAACCGCAGCCTTCGGCGGCTTCCTGCCCCAGAAGGTCGCGGTTTGAAGCGCGGCCAGCGCCGGGCCCCGCGCTCCGGGTGTTGGAACAACGCGGCTGCCAAAAAACCTCCCCCGAGCACAAACCGAACCCTGGCAAGGGGAGCGTCTGCCCGCAGGGTGGCAATGTTACACCGCGGTTCCAGGCGCCGGCTCCGAGGCACTTTGGGTCAGGGAAATGCACATGAAATCTCTTCCAAATGTGTACTCTTTCCTTTCCTTCGCTGCCATGCCGATGGGCGTCGTACGAAGTAAGAAGCTGGGAGCAGAGTTCACCGACATTTATTTGTACTTCCTAGAACTGGGGCCAGGATTGAGGTTGTTTTAAGTTGAAATGCTGAAAATAATCTTTTAGGGAGTTAGTACTATTTATAATACTTTCTAACATTTTTGAAGCATGCTGGGTGTCAAGGGGCAGTTGCTGTTACAACCTCTTAGTCTGCCACTTAAGCCTAGACTAAGCCGGTCTATAGAATTGGAAAGAAGACAAAAAACGAAGCATTTAAAAAGAAAATCAATATTCTAAGCTGGGGACCTAATTAGTCAGTTAGACTTTAAGCTGCTGGTTTATAATATGCCACTGGATGGATCTGCTAAAATTGAAACTCTTCTGTGGGCCAGGTTCTAGCGATTCTCTGGCTATTGCCAACATGACACGAGCCAAGCTGGCAGAGCTTGGCAGAAAGGAAATACCCTGACAATTGGCACCTCCTTTGGCAGCTGTATCAGAGGGACTGGAGACTGAATGAGCACAGACATGATATACTTTGTCAGCACAGAGGGGGCTGTCAAGGTCAGAGATGAGATGAGATGCTGGAGAGCAAGAACACTGGATCAGCCAATTTTCCAGTTACAGGAGTACCTGAAAGCTTAAAAGAGAGGGAACAAATAAGAGAACAGCAAAGATGTAATTTTATTTCATTTTCATATTGCTTTGGAGAAAATTAGGATACATGACATATATATAAAATCCCAGATTCCCCTTCTTAGATATTGAGGCTAAAGAGGATGGTTCCAAAAATGCTGTGGGTGCTGCTGGGGGAGCATTAGCTATCTGAAATCTCAGATGAGTATTATCCACTTTAATCTTCAGTGTGTCTGAAGCCCTCTGAAGTTCTTACGGCTCTGATGTGTCTCCTGTGTACCTGTGGTGTGAAGATTTATAAAAGAAAAATGCAGCTCCAGACTTATGGGAGCAGGGAACAGTGAGCAGTTTTGCCTGATTAACTTGACTAAATAAGTGTGAATTTTATTTTTCTTTAAATAGTTTTGGCAATGCAAGAATATGGAATTGTTGCTGCTGCTGGATTCCCAAGGGATGCAGAATTACACCTAATGCAGGTGGAGCAAGGGCTCCCAGTGACTATAGAAGTGGTCATTTACACAGTGATTTGGGATTGCAGAGCTCAGCTGCAGAGAATAACTGGTGGGTGTGTGGTGAGAAGCCATGAGGGAATTGTGGGAAGAAATAGTGCAGGAGCCAAGGCAGTGAGGATATGTACCTTCCTGAAGCTGGGATGTGGTGGTGTATGGTGTGCCTGTATTTCAGTGTATCCAAGAACGCTCTTGAGCTCCAGGAATTTGAAGACTGCTGACAACAAATTGTGAGTGTGTTTTGCTGCTGGGGACGGTGATTAAAAAGCAAAGGGTCAGCTGCCTGCTTGGATCTCCCCTGCAAGACAAACCCAGAATACCTGTGTGTTACAGAAATCAATGATTTGTTTAACCTTGATATCCCAACCTGACCTGGTGTTCCCTTTGCACTATTCAAAGTTTTCTTTGTGTTCTGCAGATGTAGAAACTTGTAAGATAGGGAAGTGTGTTTGTTAAAACAATTCATTTTCTAAGGATGTTTGAGAATGAAGCTTGGATTGTTGATTTTTTTAAGTTACTAGAACAGTATTTTTTTAACCTATCCCCCCTTGCTTTGAGTAACTCTTAAAAGGAGAAGAGATTTATGAGGGGGACATATTAACTTCTTTAAGTAGGTAGAAAAGAGCTACCTCTTATCTCACTGCCTCCCATTTCTTAAGCAATACTGGCTGATGGAAGCAAGCCAACATTTGGGATAAGGCTTATCTAATTTAATGATGGAACACAGTAACACAAGCCAGGGGGTCTGACACTTCTTCCTGCAGCTGAGGTACATTGAAGTAATTTTTATTTAACTTTAAACATTGGTATCCACTTTTTTGTAGTGGATAGCTGGAAGCTTGCATAATCCTTTAAACTGGAAGGGTGATAGTGGTATCTTGTGTGGAAAGAGAGGAGCCCTAGCTGTAGAGCAAATAAACTAGAAAGGTTTCCATTTATATGATGTGGGTTCTCAGCTGTTACTTGTGTTGTAGGAGTTGTTTGTTTTGCGTGTGAGGTCCTGTTTTTGTGGGTACTGGCTGTAATTACATCATCACAGAGATCTTTTGCTCCAAAGATTGTGCACTCTGAATAATGCCCCCCACACTAAAAAAAAAAAAAAAACAACCCAAAAAAACACCAAAAACCCAAAACAAAACTTTATGTAGAGCAGGACAGGACTTTTCCACAGCCCTACAGCTGGTCACTGCAAGTGTCCTGGTTCAAACAGTATCTATACTGTGTCAGCTCTGTACTTTCCTCTTCCATTGATGTTGCCTGTACTTGAAGAACCAGAAAGAAGTATCAGCTCTGCAGAGATTGAAATGTAGATTCAAACTGCACACATGTATGTATATAAAGTGGGTGTCTTTAAAATAGAACTACAAACAGCTAATTAATGAAGTAATGTGCTTCATTCTGACCTTAATCCCCAAATCAGTGTGTGAGCAGTGAGCTTGTGCCTCTAGGAAAAAGGGGGTCAGAGAATTGAGTGATCCATGTGCCAGTGTGGTCATGTTTTCCTTTGTTCCTGCAAAATTGCTGATATATCACAGTCTTGATGTTATTTCACCCTTGTAGAATATCTCCACTTCTCCAGAGAGAGTTTCCTTTATGCATAATCCATTAAGTGATGGTCACAGCTTTGAGTGCCTGCAATTCATCAAGTTTAACACTTTACCTTTACTATAAGACAAAACCAATTCTCTATGGTTTTGATTGTTAAACATAATAGCTATAAAATCAACTCAAATCTGTGCCTTCTCCCTAAGCAGAGGTGACAGATTGATGCTATTGGGGTTCTAGAAGGTGTTATTGGAGACATTAGGAAATGTGGTTGTAGTTGACCAGGACATCCCTGATGTGAGCTGAGGTATAGGTAGCATCCTCCAGCATTTAAAAGTGACACTGAGGTGGAGGGAAGGTAAGAAAGGAAACCCTCTTAGCCACGTGCAGCCCTCTGGGGGTGCATCTCAGCTCCTGAGGAGCTTGGCTGTGCTCTGGTTCCTGCTTGGCTGGGGGGGAGCAGGAGGGCTCTGAGTGACAGGTTCTGACAGACTTCCAGTGCCTGGCTGGATATCTGTTTGTGCCTGGGGAATTTCCATCTGCATCTGGTGTTCCAGCTATCAGCTGGAAAAGGAACTTGTTTGCTGTTTCTGCAGTATCAGGAAGATGCTGTTATGAGAGGAGCAACATGGGAAAAGTGTGAGTTCTGTCCCTGCCGCAGAGTCACAGTGTTACTTTATGGCTGGGCATCAACCCCTCTCTCTCTGGCTGCCTATTAGATTTTGTCTTACTCATATCAGGATTTGTTAAATGCTCTGAAGCATTTGTACAGGGTAAGACATTCATAAAAGGGTGGGACAGTCTGGAATGAATCACTTGTATGGATTTTGCACCTCTTTCCATTTAGTGTTTCTGTTACTAATAACACTCCTTAAGTTACCTGCTGCCTTGAATAGCAGATAACATCCTACTGGCCCATGGGTTTCCTGTGTAATCTGTCTCACAAACACATTGAGAGACTCAACTGATCAAAAGCAGGGATGGGAGGTCATCTGGAGCATGCAGCCCACCACCATTTGTGTGGGTACTGAACAGCTTGTCAGAGCCAGGCACAAGAACATTAAAAGTGAAAAGCCTCTAAAAGTCACCTCTTCTCCCTGCCAACTGTCATTCACCCATGAGACTGGTGCTTTCCTGCACATGCAGGTGCTCCAAGTCAGCATTCTCCAGACTGAAGCCCATTCAGCAGGTAACTTTGCCATCAGAAAGACAATTGCTTTGTTCCATTACTCTGCAGAGCCATTACTGCAGCAATAAAGTGTGGTTTTGCCTTTTTCTTGTAAATCCTCTGGCAGGAACATGATGTGGTTCTTGCCAAGTACTTCTGTAAGTGGTATGAAGAACCAAGAGGTTTGAGGAGCAGGATGAATGCCCAGAGAGGTGAGAAGTGGAGGTGGCAGATGGACTTTCTTCACTGTGCATCAGAGCTTTGTGTTCTCACAGATGTCTGCTGGAAGGCACAGGAGCCTGGTGCCCTTGGCTGCCAAGTCAGATGGGGCACAGGAGCTTTGTGAGCTTGTCCAACACAACATGTTAACAGGCACAAGATGAGCTTCACACAAGTTGTTTTGGTCTTACAACAACAACAAGAGTACTTGACTGTGTAAAACTATTTTTCTGTATTTCTGTCCAATAGGCTTAGCAACTCTTGGCTGTGAATTTTTAGTTTTCTCACTTTCTCCAGTGTATGTGTTCCATGGGTCTTTACATGCCATTTGATGAGTACGTACTTCCTGTCCCAGCATGGGTGGGATGGGGTTACCCTGCTCTGATTCTGTGTGAGAAAAGGTGGCTGGTGTTTCTGAAGACAAGTGATGATATGTGTGGGTAGTCCTGGCAGGATCCTGCCTTCTGGATTGGACAAAGCAAATTCATCCTCTGAAAAAATCTATCCAGAGGGACAGGGCCCTTTAGGAATATACAGTTATCAGTCTCTCTAATCTTAGGTGCCTATCACCTGTATCCAAGTTGTACGATACAGATGTCCAGAGGGGCTGGAGCCATTCAATAAAGCTGCTGCTATAGTTCTTCACATTAATAGTGAGTTTGAGCACATCACTCCTGTGGTCAGTGGTCTGGAAAACTGCGTACAGCTCTCAGACCTGGCGAGTATCTGGGATGATAAAAGAATGGGCAAGCTGAAGCAGGGCTGAGGATTCTGACAGTCACCACTTGGGACCCAGAAAAGATGTGTCTCTGGTGCTGGGGAATTGTGTTTGGCCTCTGTGGCAGCATTTGGCTTGCTAGTTCCCGGTATTTACCTAAATATATTTTGGATTGTTGCAGCTCCTATTGTTTGTGATAAAGGGTTGGACAAAAGGTCCATTGATCAGGCGGTCCTTGCTATCCATCTCTGTCTGCCTCTTGAGACAGCCAGTTTGTGGTTGTAGTGGTGCTGCTGAGCCACTGCACTACATCAGGCTGGCACAGTGAGTTGTGCTTGCTGGGAGGAAAAAAGGTGTGATAGTATGTGCAGATCCCTTCTCCTTTCTCACCACGTGCATATGTGAATCCATGTGTGAATACCTTGCCATGTGTGACAGGCTGCCAAGTTCAAAGGTGATGGTGATCTTCCTCCCATGGTCTAGTTTAGTGAGGAACAGTCTGCCAGGCTTGAATGTGTGTGATATTCAAGTCCTGCATGAGAGAGAGATTATCACAGACAAAGGTGTTGAAGTGTATATTTTTTTTTAAATGGGGTCAATTATTGAAGAGAGAAAATCTTGTTACTGGAAGAAAACCCTTGTGTTTTTTAGGAAAAGTGAAATATCTTCTGCAGTTGTTGCTTGAGCTAAACTTTGTCTGCTTGTCTAATGATGAAAAATGGTGTTTGGTGCAATTGGATAACATACAGAAAATAGCCATATTTCTGAAATACTAGTTATTTCTTTTACTGTGTCATAGTCGAAATACAGCCATGTTAGAAATGAAATTGCATTCCATGCAAAGATTCTTGCACTGACAAAGAAATTAAATACTTTTAGCCCTAAAATAGGAGGGAATAAGATATTGAAAATAAAAACCATCAATATTGCTAACGTGTATACAGAAAAGAAGGTTATATCTTATGGCTCTGAAGTAGAACTTAAATCCAGATGTAATAATGAAGATACCCAAAAATTTCTGTTTTGAAGAACTAGCTGGGGGAATAAAAGCATTCGAGATTTCAATATAGATTCTTTATAATGTGGTTAGCAGAGTGCAATGTTAGGGACTGACAGTAAGGTTGGCCAGCAATAAATGGGAATTATAGTTACTGTTTTAACTTAAACCAACCCAAATTGAAATATTTATTCATTTTCTAGAGAGCTTTTGTTTTGCCCCCGAGTATTGGAATACAAAAGTAACATTACCACTTTAAAAAATAACGTGTGTAAAAGAATATTAGCATGTTTTCCTACTTTTTCCTTTTTTTTTTTTCTTTAGTTGGGTTTTCCCTGTTTCTGACACCTTCCCTTCTCAGTCCTGCTGTTGGGAAAGATGGGCATGAGGGTCATCTCTCTGGAACCAGGGGACTCAGCCCCGGAATGGTGGAGCAGAAGCTCCAGCTGTTCTGTGTCGGGGAATCCTTAGGCAGCAGGGTGGGAGCGGTGCCTGCAGGGCACAGGCAGGAGCTGCTGGAGCTGCGGGCGATGCCAAGGCAGAGCCCCCGGCTGGGACAGGGGGACAGCGCCTGCCTGGGTGCAGCCCCCAGCTCTGGCTCCCAGCAGGACAGGAGTGGGAGCTCCCTGTGCTCTCCGCAGGCTTTGGATGTGTCCTCTGAACAGGCTCGCTGGTGACAGGAGCCCAAGTGTGGAAGTCATTACCTTCAGCCAGACGGGAACACTGCCCTGTCTCCTGCTCCAAAGGGAGCCCGTGGTGGCTTCCTGTGCGGGACGAAAGCAGGCGGTGGTGGCCGCTCTCCGCCCTCCTGGCTCCTTGCCCGTGTCCCCGCTGTGCCCCGCTCCGCCGGTCCCCTCTGTCACCCCTCTGTCACCTCTCATTTGCCGTCCCTCACATCCGCACGGGCCCCGCCGACGGCTCTCGCCGAGCCTCTCTCATCGTCCATACCCGCACCGGGAAGATCAAGGAGCGCTCTGACAATGGGGACATTGTCCCCTGGTTTCTGTGCCCTGGCTGAGGAAGGCAGCCTGTCCCCCGCAGCCCCTGTCCCTGTGCCTGGCAGTCCCTCAGCCGGATGCTGCAGCTCCGACACTGCAGACGTGCCAATGAGGGGTCGGGGGAGGCTTCGGTGGGAGTGAATTGTCAATTGTGATGGCTTTTGGCTGGTGAGATAATTGAGGAGAACCAAGGTTTTTGGGCAAACAATGCGATAAAAGGAGGTGCAGGATTAAAGGTCCCCCATGCACAGAGATTTGGAAAGCATGTGACCATGGAGGTCTCTCTAATACAAATTGAATACATAGTTTAATTCATAACTTGAGGTAAAACCTGTGCCTGGGGTTTTGCTGGATTTACTTCTCTACTCAGGAATTTTCTTTTTCTGTTTTGAATTCTCCTCTTTCTTTTACTGGCATCAGCTTCCAGGGAAGGGGGTTGCCAGAGAGCCTGCTGCATCCTCACAGGGATCCATCCTTTTCCTTGCCTTCTCCATTTCACCTTTCTACTCTTCCTCTGTCTCTTTCCCTTCTCTTATAATCACAACCTTCTTTCAAACACCACATGTCTCTTGTGCTTCTCCTCCTGCTCTCTCTGGCATTGCATCCACTATACAGAGCGTTTATTCCTCCCCTCTAGTTACACTTTCTCTTGCCTTTGTTAGCATATTTCTGCCTTTCTGTTTTTTTCACCCCACCCCAAATTCTCTAGATTTTCTTTCTTCTTCCTCATACTTTCTTCACCTGTTTTGTGGCATTTTATTTTCCATTCTCTTTTCCCTTGTTCCTCTCTGGTTTGCCATCCTCCCTTGTAATGTCTGCTCCCTGCTTATGAACCCCTTTATATGAGATCTTTCTGCTCTCTCCTTATCCTGCCAGTGCTGTATCCCTGGTGGGGACCTGGTGGTCCACCTCTAGGAACAGCAGGCTGAAAACTCATCTGCTGTGTTGGTTCATTGCAGACCGCCTCTGCTTGGGCTCCTCCTTGGCAGCAGCAGAGCATCAGGGTCTCTGCTTGAGGGCTCAGTGACCCACCCCCACCACAGGAGTGTGGTGGTCCCTTGTGGAGTCACTGGCAGGAGCTGGAGAGGTTGGGTGTTGATTTCTTTGCAGAAATCTGTTGAAATCTCCACTCATGCAACCCCTGGCAGCCCTTGTGATAGTGAGGAACTGAGCTGGGGCACATGAGCCACCCCTCCTTGATTCTTTCAAGTAGCATCATCCTGCTGAGCTCATCCAAGTGAGGTGTGAGTGATTTATCTGAGGGCAGTCTTCATTCCTGTTGGACATGGACAATATTCCTGTACAGCAGTAAGGGATCTGCAGTACTGTGGGCCAGTTGGGATCCAACACCATGGCACTCTCACCTCCACACACCGTGGTGTCACCTGTCCACTCCTATGACCATTCAAGCCCAGCCTTGGTGGTTCAGAAATATTCCATACTTTCTTCTATATATTTGTCCAGACTTTTCTAGAGATGGCTGCCTCTTGATGGCAAATGGAATGATTGAAGCACTAGTAGACTGGCTGTAAAACATTCTTTATCAAAAGTGAGCCTTGCAAAGAGTGCTATAGTTCTTTTGACCCCCTTCTTTTTATTTTTTTTTATTTTTCCTGTAGGAGTATTTCAGCTATTTAAGGAATTTTTTTAATATCTCTCTTTCCAGACTTTTTATTCTAGCCCCACTGCCTGCTATCCCTGCGGGGTGCAAGGAGGAGGGCTGAGTGACAGGCTAATAACCTGCTCTGGCTCTCGCTCCAAGCCCAGTGGCAGGTGTCCCAGCACCCCTATTGAATACCACCATCCAAAAAAAAATTTATCAACAATCTTCCTTCAACGATGATTTATTATTGCCATAATTTGCCTTGGTACAATGAGCTGCAGAGTGTATTTCTGCACCCGAGTGACAGGTATTTGATGGCTCCAGGTTTCTATTTTATTTAGTCTTGAGCCTAATATGATTTGGTTACCCTCACCCCCTCCTTCCCATCCCTCTCCTCCCTCCCCACCCAACCTTTTCTCATTTTGTTTTGTTTTCTATGAGTGTGTTTCGCATAACCCTGGGCTGGCTGACAGCGCTTGTAAAAACCAGAAGTCGATCTTGCAGTGGCTTTTCACCATTAATCAAGCTGCCTGGAATTGGAAAGTAACACTGACAGGCTTTTATCTTGGAGAGAAGGAGGATGGCAGATGTATTTTATGGTGGATGAGCCTTCACGGCTTCTATTAGACTGGGACTTCAGTGGTACAAGGTGGTGGTTTGGGGGAGGAGGGGAGCGAGGGGGAGGAGAAGCCGGGGAGCAGCCTATAGATAAATAGATCCGTCAGTCAGGCGATGTGGAGGTCTCCAGGCGGCCAGCCATTGTAGGTGACAGAAAAGGCAATCAAAGACAAAACAAATCAAAAGGTACATCTTATCAGCAGCAGGCCAGCTGGACTTCCACCGCACTCGGAGGCCCCACCGAGGGCAGGAGAAATTAATCGTGCTGTCGAGGCCAGAGAAATTGTCGCCGCTGAAGGTCCAAGTTCAGGCGAGCAGAGGTGGCCAACATTAAAGGAGAGGGAGAGCGGGGGGTGGGAGGAGAGGAGTGAGGAAGCGAGTGCTGCCGTCCCACCACCTCTCTCCCTCCCTCTCTCCCCCGGCCGCCGCGGGCTCCTGACAAGTGCATTCATCGTGCGATGATAGCTCGGCACCTATGATTGGTACCTTTAATAATATAGCCCTCGCTCAGCTGTCACCCTGAAAGAACAATTTTTCCTCCCGCTTTCCTCGATGCAAAGATACATCTGTAATGAGAAGGGTGACAGAAAGTGGGAGCGCGGGGAGCCAAGGAAAGTTTGGAAGAACATTAATCAAAAAGTGAAGTTGGAGGTGATGCCGGCGGCTTGAGGCGCCCGTGCCTCCAGGAGGGAGCCAGCGGAGGGTTTGAAGCTGCTGTCGTGTTTCCTGGCCCGCAGTGCTTTGAGGCCCCCTTGGCGGGGGCAGAGAGCACCTTCACCCACCCTTGGTGGCTTTCAGAGCTGTTCCTCTCCATCCTCCTGCACGGCAGAGCTGGTTGTGATGGGAGGGACTGGGGAGTAGCCCCATGTGCTGGGAGTCCTTGGTGTAAACCAGCGCCACTCCACTGTGTGTAATGGGTTTATGCTGGACGGGGATCTCTCTTCGCCTCTGCTGCCTGGAGGAAGAAATGTGTCATTACAGGTCCTGTGAGTTCCTCTACAGAGGGGAACTTG
Organism: Campylorhamphus procurvoides; assembly: GCA_013396655.1. Classification (NCBI taxonomy): domain Eukaryota; kingdom Metazoa; phylum Chordata; class Aves; order Passeriformes; family Dendrocolaptidae; genus Campylorhamphus; species Campylorhamphus procurvoides. The sequence continues at coordinate 805,833 of WBMV01016873.1, read as the reverse complement.
ACCCCCAGGCCCATATTTAGCAGCACTGTGCAGAAACTGCCTCCTTTCCTCAGAGGAGTTGTTCTGTCTTCCAGGGCATGACGCTGTTTTCTACAAGCTGAAGGGTGGCTGCTCCTGGTCCCTGTGCTCTTAGGGCTCCTTGTGCAAAAGCCCAAAGCCTCCCTAAAGCCCTGACTATGGCACAAGCTGCAGAGTTGTGCTGCTTGGAGCCACTGCCCACCGCTGCCATCAGCACAGGGTCCTGCAGTGCTGTGCTGGGGCATCACAGGAGCTGCCCAAGGGCTCCCATTGCAGGTGCCCAGCACTGCACACCCACAAACCCCTCCAAGCAATTGTGTGTTTGTGGGGCAGCTGGGGAAGTTTTGGGGAGTGTATTCCACCCCACATGTAAAAGAGTCGTTGCCAGCCCTGCCCTGCATGAGGCACTGAAGGGGCTCATCATGTTTGATGCATTTAAGGAATGTGTCTATTTTAATTTAAGGGATAAGCAGCAACGTCCTCAAACATGGTTATCTCCTGTGGGTTTTAGCAGCTTTCCTGGCTGCCCAGCTCTGCTCTGCAGTTGTCAATCCCTCCCTGGGATGAAGCCCTTGGGCTTGAATTCTTTAGCATTAGCTTTTGGCAGTAAGTTCTCTCATTCTGCATATTCTCTCTCTTGTACCTACAACTGATTTGCTAATCTGCATCTGCTTTTGTTTTCTTCCTAATAAAAGTGGGGATTATATTAAGATCTGGATCAAACAGGTTTGTCTGTAAAATCAAGGGTGCTGGTCTCTATGGCCCACAGCCTCAAATCCCAGAGGATCAGAAGGAAAGCAGGGAGAGTTAGGCAGCATCTTCAAAAAAAAAGTACTTTGTTCTTTTTGGTTTCCAAAATTTGAATGGTGATTTTTTTCCTGCTTTCTCCATGGAAGCAGATAACTTCTGCAGACAGTGGTTGATGGGTGTGTGAACCATATGGATGGGATAAATGTTGGTGATAAGGGGTGGAGAAAGTGGTCTTGGAGGAATGTTTCCCTAATTTGTACAGAACAGTTCAGCCCAGGATGGATAGGCACAGCTCATGCAGGGAAGCAGAGCTCAGGTCTCTGTGCAGATTTCCTTACCAAGAATATACAGGAAGGGAAATGGGTCCTGGAGGGTTGGTTTGGTCTGTCTGTGCAGGAGCTTCAGAGGATACTTAAAAGGATGACCTCTTCATTTATCCTCCACATAAATGATTCAGAAGCATTTTGCTGATGCTAAAATGAGGAAATAATGCTTTTGCCTGGTAACATTTTCTGCAGTCCATGGCCTGGAGCTGTAAGAGCAGGGATCTCCAACTCAAACGCCTGAGACAATTTTGAAAACTGAACAAACAAACCCTGAGTTTCACTAAGCCTTGGGCTCTTCCTAGATGTTGAGATGCTCCAGGAAAAAAATGAACCAAACATCTACATTGCTGAATTTCCACTTATCAACCTTAGCCTGAGAGCATTTGTACAGCTGCAGTTTGGGCTTGCAGAGGTGCTGCACTTTTTTAACCCTTATGTACCTATAATCTCTAAAACATGCGTCCAAAATAATGGATGTTGGGAAACTGTCACCTCAGGGTAACATTGAAGACTGCAGTGCAAATCAGGAATAGACTCAGAACGGGGTCTTGGGAAATCAGGGTATGACTCCTGAATTCATTTCAGTCATTACTCCTCTAGTGGAAGGATGTGCTGTATGTGAGACACAAGCTTGGATTCATAATTTCAGAATTTACCATGAGTAATCATCTGTCTCTCCAAAGTTACTGCATTTACAGGGGCTTATGAGCTGGGAGATGCAGAACTGGCAATGAACTTCTGCCAGGTGATTGTATCCAAATCAGTGGGAACCTGGGAAACAAGTTCTGTTTGGTGCAAACAGTTATGCTGATGTTACTCCCTAGACTTGGCCTGAATATCAAACTTTTGGGACTAAACCTCCTGTCTGTTAGGGAATCCTGCACAAACATCCTACATGCTGCTGAGGAAACTGCCCCATCCCCTCTATGAATGAACCCCAAACTTGCAGTTCTAAGATATATGATGATGCTGACATGCAGCATATACAGTGCAACCTGCCTGCTGAGAAACTGCAATATTATTTAATATTGTATTGCTTGGGCAGGCACATGGGAGGCTGGGCCAGGTACAACAGCCTCAGCTAAAACTGAACAAAATGACATTACACAAAATCCATCTTCACTGTTCTGATCCCCAGCAGACTCCCTGCAATTGGGACAGGTTTGTCATAACCTGAGTGGAGCCAAGGCTTCATTCACAATGTAAATCGGGTGAACTGTAAAACAAAGTAGTTTTCAAAATGCTTTCTTGGCTTGTGGTTAATATTTTGCTAACTTGAATTCAGAAGTATGGAGCCAAAGAACTAGGCTTTGCATGAAGCCTAACCATGGAGGTTTTTGCACAGCCAGCCTTGCTGTCTCCTGTGCTGCTTGAGTTTAGTGTGGAAATTGAGGCACTGATGGGGTTTTATCACAGGGCCTTCAACAGCCCCTGTGCATTCCACCTCCCCACAGGAGACAGGATCTGCACAGGGCTGTGGGATCAGGGGCCATGGTAAGCCCACAGCAAAACCTCAGGTTGTGCTGTTTTCCCACTTTTCATTGCAGACTCAGGAACGTGAGCCCTCTTTGGGAAAGAAAGGAAGCATCTGCTGCAGATGTTGAGAGGCAGATGTGAACGTGCTCTTTGTTTCCTCACTGTCCTTGCACTCCTTCCTATGCCTGGTTTCCAGTCTGAAACGTGCTCAAATCTCTCTTCTTTCTCCTTGTTTGGCTGGTTTTACACCAGAAAACTGTCACAAGCTCCCTCAGAGTCGTGGGGCTGTCAGCCAGTGGAGACAAGCAGTGCAGAGCTCGGAGGTTGGTGCCAGGTTTGGAAATTGGGGCTGGGAGCCCAGCAGTGCTGTGCAGGCTGCAGTTACAAGGTCAAGTGAGTAGTGTCATGTCCTTTACCTCTGGGAATTTTTAATTGGCAGCCCAAAAAAACTCCAAATCCAACCCAAGTGAAGAGTATTGAAAACCTTTTGTAGTAAAAATCAACTAGTTCTTAATTTTTAGTGATTAAAGGACAAAAAAGAAGTCTGCTCTTTCCCTGGCTTGCTCATTCTATCAAAATGTTCCCACTAAATAAATTTTGTGGCTGTAACTCCCAGGGTATCGGTGCTGTCAGTTTGCTGGTGTCAATGACTCACTGGGATGTGCACAATTAAAATATGTACATTGATGCACAGGCTCCAAAGCTATTAATCAGCAGAGGAGATACAGACATTGACCTGAGAACCCAAAGTGTGTTTATGCCCAGCTCCCAAAGCTGGCACAGAGCAGGGTACCTGCATTTGTTCCTTTTAAGGATATCAAAATGTTCGGCAGGAAAAGCTCCTGTTTGCTTCTGGGCAGTCTAAGGCTGGATGAGAACAGTGGAGTTTATTTCAAACTCCAGCTGGTATAATGGCTCTGGATTACCAGGGAGTTTTCTACCTAAAGAAATAAAAAGCAGCAGCAGCATCACTTCTCTGGAGGGTTTCCCACCCTGAGGAACACTGATACACCTCACACCCCAAATGTGCATGCAGGTATCAGTGCAGAGGAGGACTTTCCCAAACGTGTGTTTTGCTGGCCCTGCTCAGTGCTGAGGATGCAGAGAGTAAAACAGGTAACCCCAGCACAGCCTCTGGCTGTCCTGCAGCCCAAAGCAAGGGTGTGCATGTGTCTCGTGCCTCCTGACTCGCAGCAAAGCCCTTGCCCTACTGAGCCACTGCGCTCACCCCAGTGCTGCTCTTTGGGGGTACCCCAATTTCAAACGGTAAAAGCCAATGAAAGAAGGGAATCAAAGTTTTTTCCACTGAGGGCATCTGGAACAATTATTAAGATGGAAAGTTTTCAGGATTTGTGCAGTCTCTGAGTTTTTTTGACCACAGCAGTGGTCTCCTTAGCTGGGTCAGTTTTCAGAGTATCTCCCATTTTTCACATAAAGGTTAATTGTGTTTTAAACGCTTCTGGTCACGTGAAAGACGTGGCAATTTCTGACCTTGGTGTATATAAAGAGGGGGAATCAACTTGCAGGTAGTACCACACCATGGCATCTGCACAGGAAGCACGTACACTGGATTTATGTGTATCCACTGTCTCAGAGCAGGATCCCAGTGTGGCACCACTCCACGCAGAAAGGAAACCACAGCTTATAATATTCAACTGGTTACTATAACCCCCACCCACTCCAGGTTTAATATTAGAACTATTTTTCACGTTGAAACCGAAATAGTACAAAATATGGGCTTGCTGTAATTGTTGTTAGATTATGTGTCACCCTGATAAGATGTAACAAATATTTTCCTACACAGCAGGGCCTGTTTCCCTGCGAGTAATGGATGGAGAAACTTCTCATAGTGTGTAGGCAATCGGTCGTAAAAACTTCGCTGAGAAGATTAATGCATTAAGCGCAACCTTTGTGGAAAATAGGAGGAAAAGAATTAAAATAATACTTTGTTCTTTCGCATTTAATATTAATAACCAAACTTATTTGGTGGGAATGTTCCTTGCTGCGTGTGCCTTCCTCCTTCAAGGGGCAGCTTTGTGTCAAGAGTATTTCTTTTTTTTTAAAGATTTTTCAGCAGCAATATGTTGTATATGGTGCAGTGATTCTTTCAACAGAACTATTTTTATCAGTAATATGAAAGACTTTTTTTCATGGGCAAAGCTTTGACACCAATAAGTCTGCTGGACGTCACTTAATAGGCTAGATAAACATTGGCTCACCATTTAGCGTGGAAGGATTTTCCCTTTCTATCACAGCTCTACATCTTCTGGAGACACTCAATGGTCATCAGAGAGGTGGCACAGCTGGGCAAGGGCTCTGCAGAGCCGGGGCAGGGGATTGTTTGCCATACAAACATCACTGTGCAGAACAGGTACGCGAGGTCCTTCCAGAAGGGGCACACTAGCAGGTAACAGCAGCCCCTCCTGAGCACACCCTGCACCCGGTTCTGCTGTTGCCCATTGGAAGGATCCTTGCTCCTTTCTGGGGATTGTCTGGGACCAGCTCTGCCGCAGAGCAGGGGCTTGGCTGACTTGGCAGGTGTAACAATGGTCTTTATGTGATGATGTAATGATGTTTTTTTTAAATTGCTCAAGGTTTGAGAAAAAGACCGATTTAGATCGATTGCTGCTGCTCTTTCCCTGTGTGTATTTTGAGATCTTGTTTTCTTCCTAAAGTACACTTCTGTACCTGCAGTCAGTCTCAAGTGACAGGGACCATCAGTCATGGAGTCTGCTATGAAACCGGGGTCAGATGAAACTGCTTATTTTCAGTGTGTGGCGCACAGTTCACTTCTTCCCAAGTCTTTGCTTGCATCTGAGGTCTGGTAGGTTATCCAGCTCGAGTTTTACAGAGAACCACTTGTTTTACTACTTGTGAGAACAGATATTTCTTCTCAGTTTTACAGAGCTTGAATTTTTATAAAGAACATTTTGTAAGCAAAGAAACAATTGGTTTGGTAAAGGAGAAATGAGTTTCTGCTCTTTCCTGCTGACAGCAGGCAAGTGGGAACAGTGGTCTAAAGATTGCAGTATTCCAGGAAGCACTGTACTTTGCTGCCCCAGTAGGTCTTTTCCTGACAAGTGAACAGAGATGAATTTATCAGTAAAAAGCCAATGCCATCAAATGTTGATTGGGCCTTTCAACTTCTTTGGCACTCAGAATTATTTAGGGCTTATTACTACTTCTTTCTAAATTGATCTGATATTTCAGAAAACTCATAGAAAAATAGTACTTATGCTCTTAAAAAACTACATTTATCATTGCCAAGAAGGACTTTCAAACTGCAACAGAAAAAAAACGTTCAGTTTGGACTTAATTCACTGTGTCTCTTTCTGTCCTGCCACATCACTAAACAAAATGTGCCATCCAGCTGCAGGGAAAAGACATTTTAGATGCACTGTGAGAATTAGTCTGATGGTGTAATTGCAATCTTTATTCATTTGGAGTCAGTAAGAGAGAGGATTTTTAGCTTTGAAAGCAGGAATGCTCCTTGGCCAAAAATATTCAGATAAACCAAAAATCATTCATTAAATCTCCCTGCCACTATTGTTTAGTTGCAGATGTAGAGAAAGGAGTAGATAGATTATTTAAAGTACAAAAGCTAATTAGGGTTGGCTGACAGAGTACTGAATTTTGCTTTGAAGAATGGGACAGGTTTTTACATGACTGAGATGGTTGAATGTGATCAAAACATTATTAAATCAAAACCATTCAGCTTCCTTCCAGCTTTTTTTTTTTTTGCCCCAGCAGTCTCTGCTGTCCAGTCCAATTTTTGGAGCTGAAAAATCATTAGCAATTTCCACTAACAGCACTTCAGCACAACGAAGAGACAAGTCTCTAGAGCATAAAGGGGTAAGGACAGAGATTTTTAGCAGCTGCACTTCTTCCCCAAAAGGATGATGACTGAGCTTCCATGTTTCAGAAGTCAGAATTCTCTGATTTAACAACAAAGCTTTGTTACTTTTGCTATGTAGCAATTACGCCGTGTATTTTGTACAAACAGGCATGCTATGGCTTTGTGATCATTTTAGCTTTTCTAATGACCACAAAGTCTTAGAAGAAAACCTCTTAGGAAAGCAGAATGAGTAAGAGGTGGTTTTTACCTTTAAAAATAAACAAAAAAAAAGGCAATTGCTCATATCTGCCTACTGTAATATTGCTGAGATTCTCCCCATGTGAGGAACTGATTGATGACTTCCTGTGAAGGATTCGTGGAAGGCTGAGTAGCTTTATGCTTGCTACTTGTGAGAAAGTGTCTCATTTAGGAACAGAGAGTAAAATTTTTGATGAGCTAGAAGTATTAATTGAAAGCTTAGCCTCTTTCACTTTGCAGATGCTAAAAAGGATCTGTTAAACTGGGCTCCTGTGACAAGTTATTATTTCTTCCCTTCCCCCCTTACCCCAAGAACTGTGCTTATTTAAGTAAGTGTACATAAAGTGTTTTAAATCCCTAAAGGTTCTAATATGGAAGGTGAGGTTAATCACTTTATAAAGCTTCTACATTTCCCCCCAATTCAACCCTTTATGTGGTTACAGAGATTTGTATTTCAGTGTTACAAAGACCTAAATCTTTAAATCGTTTATCCTCAGAGCTCTGAAGCAATCAGGTATCCATGCTTGACAAAATAAGGAAGCACAGTTTGTGAATGTGAGACTAAGGCAAAGTTCATACAAAGTCTGTGAAGAGCAGGATTTCATTTTTACTTTGAAAATTTTTCCTGATTCTGGAAATCAATAAAGTGGGGATAATGAAAATATAGCTAATCATGATGGAAAGCAATTTTTATTTAATCTGCCTTAAGAAAACCCAAAGAAAGATTAAGTTACTCTAGGGGAAAGGCTTTAAGTAGGGCTAGGATAATTGCTATTATATATTTCTGCATTCTCCAAGTCTTCAGAAAATAGAATCCAAAACCTACACAAAAGAAAATAGTTTTAAAAGGTCCCATTACTGTTGTTACCGATGTTGCAGATCTATTTTGCTCATATTTAGCTTTGTTAATTCCACCTTATTTTAACCTTTTCTTTAGGCAGATCAAGACTCAGAAAGAATATATGCACACTTCCAATATTCTGACACTTTTTATTATAAAGCACTTCAGACAAACTTTGATCTAAAAAAAAAAAGTTCTCATCTGTGAAAGGAAACTATTTTAAAACAACATTCATAAAGAAAATAGACTGTTTTTAAGCATCATCTTCAGTTAAGAGTTCTTATATAACAAAATCTCAAGACAAAACTGATGGGTCAGGAGCTATTAATTTCATATATACTCATAAAAGGGGAGTCTAAGATGTTACACACACACCATGGAGCATCTTATAGCTGATAAAGAAATAGGAACACTCGATAGTTAATTCTGTCCTGACACAGCAGTCCAACATTTAAATATTTTTCAGTCCCAAAAGAGACAAACCATTAACATTTCTCATTCAGTAACTAAACCAGCCCTGGCTAAGGGTTAAAGCCACTTCAAAGCGTCTAACATGATAAGCTTTTCATTTCATGTACTTCTCCTGTTGATCAGCCAAGATTTTTGCTGAGGATTTAGCATCATAGAAAAGTTCATTTATTTCTTCAATATGCTCTTTCTCAATGCTGTCTTTCCCATTAATCTTGGCAAGGAGGTTAGCTGGGGTCAGCAACTGCACAGCATACCTGTGATCAAACAGAGGCAGATGAATAATTACAATTGAGTGCATCCCAGTGAACTGAAGATATGTAGGGGTGGGACATTTGCTAGGAAACACACAGCTCTACCAGCACTATGAAAAGTCAGCGAGCCCTCCAGCACACACATTCCTTAAAGGAGGAAAGATGAGGATTACCACTCTTTTTTATGTTAGCACTGCTCTTAATAGACCACATCATTGTAAGGGAGAGGTTTGTCTCACTTCCAAGAGTGAGCTGTCCTCCAGTGAGTGCTTTTAGATCCAGTCATGCCTAAGAGAAAAGTGTGCCCAACTTACCTTAAGGTTGTCTTGGTACCAATTTCCCCTAAGTGGTTTAGAGCTTCTTCACTGATATTAATTCCTTCTGTCTGAGCACGAAGTTTTGTGATCTGTTGGGAAGAACAAGTGAGGTACCAGCCCAAAAAATTAACATGCTAAACTACTTAGCTAGAAACTGTCAACTTAGAGATGAGATATGCTATAAAACAAGACGGTGTGAAGTTACCCTGCTATAACTTACCACTAAACCAGAATTTGTAGAATTTTAAGTCTTTGAACACACAAATATAATGTCAAAAATATTATCACAAAAGGCAGGTAAAGTTAACACATCTGGACTGCTAACCCTTCATGGTAACTCTGCATGATTAGTAAAGTTTATCTATTAATAAGGAGCAGAATATGAGAGCTCATAGAAGAAAATGGAAAACGTATGCAGGAAGCAAACAGTAGCTGGAGTCTTGTGGGCAGCCACACCAGTTACTGAATTCTGCCCCGTAACACTGCTGCTATATAGCAGAGCCCTCCAGAAAGCTACACCCTTTCCTTAGCAGCTCACAACACACTTTTTTATTTAATTGACAGGAAGATAGAAAAATAAATCAAAAAGTTACTTTCTGTGATTCACCTATTCCTGCAAGAAAAAAAAAATCACTAAGAATCTAATCTTTCAAGAACAGTCTCAGGCCTGTACCAGTGTGAAGATCTTTACAAAGTTGGAGAGGAAGATATCACCAATAAGCCTGAGCATATAAGGCTGTGACAAAAGTGGCACAAGTCTCTCGGTAGTCCGCATTACCAGCTGAGTGATAAGGGGCAGACTGGATAATGATGTTGTGTTGTAGTGCTGAGATAACTCTGGAACTGCAAGCCTCATATAATACAGGTATTTTTCACTTTGGCAGCTTTGTAAACAAGATATCAAGAAGCACTCGTTTAAATTAAAGCCATAAAAATGCACTTGGGGACCAGGGTAGAGAACAGAGTAAGTGGCTTGAAATGGAAGTTTGTTCTAAGATATTAATACTGAATATTGGCAATCCTGCTGCAAATTGGAATTTCAGATTGAAGATTTTTTTTACTTTTGAATCATCTAAACATCGCTTTCCCTTCATTCAAACAATGCTACTTTGTTCTTCCTCTGCTAGAAACAAGGTGTCTTGATTGCCACATCTTTACCAACCTTTTTAAAATAACTTATCTAGCAAACTGGTAGAATCTTACAGAAAGATTGGAGCCCAAGCCATCAACCCAGCAGTTTACTTATATATGCATTTACTATGGAATAGCAGAATAACTATTTATCAGATAAAATACATTAGGAACAAAATGTCTCAGTTATAACCTCTAATATGTAACAGCAGACACATACACAAAAAACAATAACCCCTGACTAGAATATGCATAAAGTGAATTTTTTTCCTGTTCTGGTTGCACTAAGATAACTGTGGGTCTTGCTCTCAGAGCAGCGCTACACAGTGAGGTTTCTACTTGATCAACACAAAAAGTACTGTTTTGAACTGGTTATGAACAAACTTTCAGTAGATCCACAGATTCTGTGCAGATAATCAATTGTGAAAGACCAAGGCAAAGAGTTTTACACAGAAACAACAATAGCAGAAACCTCTTCCTAATATGAAAGAAAAATGAGAGCAAAAATAGAGAACTAAATTTATGGAGGTCTTATTTTTAAACACCCACCCAACTGTATTTAGTTAGAAACCAAAGTTAAGTGTAATAGCTCCTTCTCTTCTCCCATGAGAAGTCGTCATTTGAAAGCCTTAATTTAAGGGAAGATGAGATTATCTGACTCTGAGAACATGATTTATGGGACATAATGTCTGGTCTCTATTTTTAGCTTGAGGAAATGCTACTGTAAACACTTCCTTTTCTTCATCCCTGGGGAGGGAGGAAATCACAACACTTACTCAGCTCTTCTGAAAATCAGCAGCTCAGAAACCACTCTTCAGCAGTTTATTATCTGCACAGTAATACAGCACTAACTACACAGAATTCACTTACAGTACAGGGAAGTCCAGACAGTCTTTAATATCCCAGACTGAGTAAAAGTCTCACTTTAAAATTTGTTTTGTATAGAGACTAAACCTAATTGTATTGTTAAATCACTGGGCTGCTTCTTCTGCAATCTACATCACAATGCCTTAGAGTGTCCTTTCTAGGTATAAAAAATTCATCCTGCAAACAGCTCACAACGGCATCTGTGAAAAGCTCCTCAAACCAAGTGAAATGAAGCTTTGCCTCTAGGTTTGTGTTCGATAAACGCCTAGGCTTCACCTTGGCACTTATCCAGCAGCAGGAGACTATTATCTTGTGACAAGGCTCTCCTCCATTGACACTATCTCTTAAATAATACAAAGAATTGACATGGTAAACTGTAATGTGTTCTGCATTGTGTCACTTCACAGCATTGAGACGCTAATGAGGGGGGATCTTTGACACAATGCATCATAATGGCACCAAGCATTATAATCGATATACCATACATTGGGATGGCCCCACTGGAAAAGTTCCAGGGATTTGGAAGCCTATCTCTGCAACACTTGCTGTGCTTACATTTCCAAACTTGACTAGGAGCATGAAAATCCTCCCAGTTTCAGGAGACAGCCCCAGAAGGTTAAAGCTACAGTACAGGGCACAGAGGCAAAAATGCAACTGCACTCCTCAAACCCTGTCATCTCTGATGTGAGGGAAAAGCCCGAGGTCTGAGATGAAAGGTCCCAAGATGTGACACTTCATCGCATACCAACTGAAAAAGAACTACCTGCTGGAACCTGCCAACTATGAAAAGCACATTGGTGCAAGAGATCACTTAAGCAGCAGGCATTTAGGAAGCCAGAAGCTTTCTGGCACAAGCCCTGGTGACCACAAACAACTCCATAGTAACAGAATAGGCAGAAACAGAGCAGAACTCTGGGGATTTGTAACAAGTTCTTTAAAATGCTGCATGTACCTGCTTCATTTCTTGGGGTGTGTACAGCATGGTGCGGATAATCATGACTCTATCCAGCAGGTCCAACGGTATTCCATGAGGAGACACGATATCCTCTGTGCCTCTAAAGGAGAAACCAAGCAGAAAGACATCAGATACTATTCTGAGTTCAGTAGAGATTTGACTAGAGTAAGTAAAGAGTGACTACACATCTGCTAGTTTACAACTCCTGTGTATCTTGCACAGCGACACATACACACTCCCTGGACAGAGACAAGAAATGTTCCAGTCTGAAGTTCATACTGGACAGCCCATGGGAAACAAATACTATTTCTGGAGCTCTTAAATATGCTACTCTGATATAGTTAGAGGTGTTTTCCTTCATGCTTTCCTGCACTGTCTCACAATGTATAATATTCCAAGGTATCTTCCAGCAAAGAACAAATCATTCTTACTAAGTTTTTTAGCAGTATCAATAGAAATTATATACACTATCATGCTTTTGGAGAACATCCCCTCTTGCTGGGCAAGCCATTCCTCTGTTCCATCCTTTCCCCCATCCCTCCAGGGAACATTTCAGTAGTTTACATCCCATGCTTGCAATCCAGCAAACTGAGAAGTGGAGGTCTCTGTGTGAAGCACAGATCAGGATCTAGATCCCCACCATTTTATTTGTTTGACATACAACAGAGATAGCAGCAAAAATAGCAAAGTGATAGTAAAGAACATTTCTAAGCTCAATGTTAGTATTTAGGCAGTGCAGCCCCAGCCCTGGTACTCCAATATAAGATGCCACTATTACATGGAAAACTTCCTTTCTTTAAACTGTTTTTTCATAAAAAGTTCTACAGTGAATCCATGCTGACAGATCTCTACTTCCTCTACTTTGACAAGACAGCTTTTTTATGCCTTTGCAAAGAGAACACTGCAATGTCCACCTTAAACATTTCTGAAGGGCTTATCACCTTCACTTCTAAGCAATGCAAACAGAGAAAGATTAATACCAGATGAGCCACTATGAGAGAAAGGCTTGTTACACATCTGAATTAAATTAATTTAAAGAGTAGCAATCATTGTTAATGACAGCTTGTTTAGACATAATTAGACCTAGACCACAAATTAGCAGTAGAACTTACAGAAGGCTCTGAAAGAGGAGAGCACTTTTACTGAACATGCGAAGAACGTATCGTGTGGGTGCAAAATATCAAAGTGGAAGCGTGAAGCAAAGTGGAGATGAAAAACAAGTTAGTTGGTGAGATTGAAGAAACAAAAAGCCAGACCAATGTAGTAGGAACAGGGAGAAGCTGAACTGCAACACGCTTTAACAGGATGAACAAGAAGCTGAAGTCTGATGCAATTAGGATAGCAAATAGCAAAATAATCCGGAAGAAGCAGAAAACTATGGTATTAGAGGTTTGTCGCTCTGGTGTTTTTGATGTCAGGCAACAGGTATGTTGAGGTATGCAATGACAATGGTACAAATCTGTCACAGATCATCCAGGAAGTCAGACAATTCAGAAGCTATTAGAGAAGATGTGTTAGTGGAAATAAAAGGAGTAATTACATCCTGCTTTAACTCAGCCTGGCATTAAATGCTTGTCCCATCATGAAGCTCACGAGCACTTTTTGAGCACTGATGCAGCTTGCAACCCATGCGGGGGAATTATCACAGGTGTGTCAGAGACAAAAAGCCTTCAAAGACTGTAATTCTACTGATACAGCTAATTCCAAAGTTTGTGGACCAATGCAAACTGGAAGATTCAAGTTTAGACTTCATACCTGATAATGCAGTTCCCTCTGTTGGAAGCAAAGATGACAATGGGGGAGATAGAGGATTCCAGCGCTCGGTGCAGGTATGTGAAACATTCAATATCCAGCATGTGAACCTCATCCACAAAGAGCACACCTGGGACTAGCTCTGCAATGCCTTGATCAATGTATTTGTTCACCACCTTATTTATCTCTCCTCGCAGTTTGTCTGGGAACAAAAAGAAACTGTTAGCAGTTCTGCTGCTGAACTGTAGATCAGTAGATAAGGTTTAAAGCAAGGAAAATTCTCCTTGAATTTTTATATTGTTTAGTATTCTACTGCCACAAAGAGAACCTCCATGACAATAAAATTCTGTGGCATTTAGTACCGTTTGGGGAGACATCTGTGCAACAAAATATTTCTAAACTGAACTTCTCACACTTAACTGGGGTAGTGTCTCCTCACAAGGCTTGTGAGAAATTGATTGTTGTGGATTTGGGGAGTTTGGTAGGGGGTGGAGAAATCAGTCAAACCTCAGTTTAAAAACATGAAACTTACTAAAGTTTCCAAGCACAGCTGGAAAGAACCTCACAATGAAATCTTGCTACTGTATTTCAGCAAAGAAGTTGTACTTAACCAAAAAAGAAAAAAAATGGCTATGTAAGTTTCTGCGAACATATGGATCCCAAAGCTATGCAAGATATTACATTGATAAATCTGGTATTAGAATAAACAAAGGAACCTCTGGGACAGACTAAATACTTCAAAATACCACCATTCAACTAGGTATTGAAACAGATTTTGACCTAAATTCAGATAGTCACTCAGTGAAACAACATTTCTTTCAAAGCCAAAGGAGAATAAATCTCTGTAGATATTATTTCCTCCAACGATCTGTAGGTAGGAAGAGCAGCAGTGCACGTGGAGCATCAGGTCCACAGACAGCTGCTACAGAGGTGCCATTTCTCTACTCCACTGAAATTCAGTATGGTTGTTTCACATAAGAATACATCCTAACATTTTTTTAGATTTTGTGTATTATTACTGTTCCATTTGGCTCTTTGTTGAAAGTGTGAACCTCGCCCTCTGTGGCAGGAATGTTGTGAGAAGGGGGAAGGCACTGGTGTTCTGGCCTCTCTCCCCAGGAAATGGGGGCATAGCACAGTATATATCTCACCACCATATGCACAAAACAATAACTTGTACTGTCTCCAGCTATTGCAATTCTAGCAGCTGTATCACTGCTTTTTGAAATCTGAATATTTATGAATAAATATTATACAGGCATACATTTAGAGATGCTGCAGGAATAACCCTCTTTTCAATCCTTTTCTAACACATAAGTTATATTGGTCTAAAGATACCATGCAGGATTCATACCAGTAATTTCAGTTTTCTTCGGCTTCATCAACTGTCCCATCATAGAAAGGATGTCTTGCCCTCCCTAGGAAAAGAAAGTTACAGATGAGCTATGAGATCATGTAGTGAGGACATAACATGAAAATTTTATTGGTTAAAGTTTTATTGGTTTCTTACAGTTACCTTAATACTTTATATCAGCAGTTTTTGATAATCTGTCAAAGTTTGGGTCACTTCACCACAGCAATATTCTAGAAATATCACCTAGCTACCTCCTCAGACTTGCTCATTTGGAGAGTAAAAAAACCCAAAATGAAATACTTTCTTTAAAAAAAATTGTCACACAGAAACTCATAAGGAATTAAATTGTCAGGGAACAGACTTAGATTGCTTGCATGCATAGTACGTGTTCAACCTGTTAACACAGAAACAATTATTCTGAGTTTTTAGATTTTTGAATACCATGATTTTTATCAGATAAATGATTCTGTCAATAAGGAAGTTTATTTTGAAATTGAGTAGGTTATGGGGTTGTACTATTGTACTGTAGGGATTCCAGCCTTTAAACTTGTTAGTGGCTTCTGTTTCTGATATAAAATTCCCTAAAAGTGAATTTATGTTAAGATACAGCAAGGAGTAATTTTCCTATTTTCCAATTTTTTTTGCTGCAATACATGCAGAGCTCTACTCTAATTCACAAAGAAGTTTAACAAGTGGTTATGAAACATTTCTGAAGGAAGCAGAGACATCAACAGAACCCACTACAGTCAAAAATACTTAGTCACCTTTCATCATAGTGCTTGCAGTTTTCATTTCACAGCCACAGAACCATAAACACAGAGCAGAATATATTAATCTGCATTCAGAACTTTTGATAAATGAAAGGATGCAGGTCTGGCTGCAGCTATCTCACATTTGTAGGTAGCTTTCCTTCTGGAGAGAAAATAATCATCTCTTTTCCTGGTCAAGGGGAGCAGCCCACATTGCCTTTTTTCTGCAAGGCATGGGGCATAGTGGTGGAGGAAAGGAGAGGCTAGGTCTAGATTATACATTTAATTGTGGAGATAACAGATCCCAAATAGCTGTGTGGAAGCTCTGCTATGTCTCTAAGACTGTTCTCTGTAGTGCCAGGATAGGTATTCTGATAAATATTCCCTGACCAGGTGCAGGAACCCTAAGGTAGCAGCTGCCTCTTGAACCTGTAACCAGCTGCAGCATCACCTCCCTGAAGAGAGGTAGACTGGCCTTCAAGGTCTAACACCTCCTGCTTTTCCTACAGTGGAATCCTTGAGGGTGAGTTAGGACAGCTCAGCTTTCTACACCTCAATTACTCTCATAACTATCACATTTATATTAAATAATTTTCCCGTAAAGTCTTAATCTGTGAAGTCAGATACCTGAGGTCGAGCATTGGCCACATCCAAGTCATGCAGGGTGACATCCTGAATAATTTCCTTTTTCTTGTGCACATCACCTTTAGGCAGGGGAACATACTCTTCAGCTTCAAGGTCAAATTCCGTAGCATAGATATCACACCTGCCTTGCCTCTGAGGAAAAGCAAAGAAGAGAAACCCAGGTATAGAATGAATTTCAGTGCCCAAACCTTGAATGACACAAACTTGATAAAGGGCTTAGTTCACAATTCCAGCTCTGACAAGCTTCAGCTGACAATTCAGACATCCCACTCCCTACTCAGCAACAGGCATACCCTATCTACTGATCAAAGCTCGAAAACTCTGTTGAAAAACACCTGATATTTTCAGTGGCAAGAATATTCTACTCCTCTCTCCCCTTCTTTTAACCATATGCAATTCTTGCTAAAGGACAAATCCAACAGATTAACTAGAGATTGGGAGAACTGTTCAAGACTCTTTTGTAGGTGGTGATTTATTATATGATACAAAATATTATGCTCATCCATTAAACAGCAAGTATCACTGTACACTACTTTCTAAATCAGATATGAAAAGAATGCTAACTAATGCAGTAGTCCCTTCTACATGTATATATCTTGTGGAGAAAATACCACAGCGATAAAAGAAAGATTAAATACACCGCACATGTCAGCCTGAAAATGACTAAAGTTGCTTGGTTTTTCCCCTCTTCCCCTAAAGATGTCTTGATCTTACTGAAAAGAAACCTCATCCAGACAGCATCAGTGATAGCTTCCTTGCCAGATGACCTTAATTGTGAACCAGATCACCACGTTCTTTCAGTTCAAAAGAGACTTTTTTCCCCAGATAAGGAAAGCACTGGGCTCTTTTTAAAATTTTACATGTAACAATTTCATGTCAGTTAAGGTTAATAAAACGGGAGAACCTTCTGACAAAGGCAGAGAAAGGTCTGCAAGAAACATACACCTGCATAAAAGCAAAGAACTTTTCTTTTACCTTGACAGCTCCACTGTTTGCTTCGATATAAATAACGTCACCAGTTTCCACTCGCTCCTTCTGCAAGCTTTCAAATATGCTTGGGTCCAGCTGGGGACAAGCAAACAACACAGTTGGTCAGAAAAGTTCCATATTGTTATGGTAATCAAGGTAAAGAAATTTAGTCTGAAGCTCACTCCCACCAGACAAAATTAAACTGCACCTCACCCCAACAACAGCTCTAGGATTTTATAAAGCTGTAACACCTGGAGTAGGGATGGAGAATAAATCTGAAGGACACACAGAACTTACTGCCTTACCAAAAAAATCTGAAGTGACAGTGCCAGAAACATAATGTTACCAGTTACTATTACAAAATATACCTTTGTGTAATGTGACAATATATTTATACTTAGGAAGCAGCACTTCTCTGGCTTTTAAACTTTATAAAAAAATCTGGCTATAGCACTGAATTATGTTACTTGATTTCTCGAGTCCTTACACTCTGTGGAGCTATGCGAGGGAGAGTGGGTGTGGAACATACTAAATGCTTTTTGTTTCTCTAGGTACATGTTTATTCGCTTTTGCTCTTTGTTTTTTCAAAGTTAACAAATGCAAGATGATACTTAACAACAGAGACAGGTTTCAGTTCTCTCCCAGTCTGACAGGGAATCGAATGGAGACTTGTACAAGAAAACAAAGGGAAACTGGGCCTGAGTTGGCAGCACACCAGCTCAATTTCCAGTTCCCTACAAAATATTCACTACAGCACATCTCCCCATATAAAAAGAAGGGACGTGACAGAAAGAACAATTCTGAAACAGGCAAGATTTCCCAAAACCATCCTCAAAAATTTGATTGAAAATTAGTAAAAAAAAAACCAAGCAAGAGTTTTCTCCTGTTTATTATCATGAACGTGAATTTATAGTCAGGGCCAGGGCGAGTGCGTCACAGACTGAGTCACGACAAAGTTCAGATTCCCAACTCAGCCCACTTTTCTGTGGTATTACTGAGCTACAAAACTGCACCAGGACCTCTTCCTGCTTAAATTCACCTTTAACTCATTGAAGACATACAAGTGCATGCTGAACAGAAAAATAACAGGGGCTGGTAACCAAGCAACGGGTTTATCCAAATTTTCAATTAGTAGGAGACAAGACTAACATTTCATACATAAAGTAGATAAATATGTACATGACTGTACACACAATCTCCTGGCCTCCCCACTCTATAGAGATGGGGATCAAGAGCTTGAAACGGACATAACGAGTGCTAAAAATAGGAGATGCAAACCTGAAATACTTAATTTTTCACACTCTACCACACATACCTTCAACTGTTTGGTTCCCTTTGCAGTTTTGAGTCCTATTATTACATGGCTGATGGTTTTGCCATACCCTCCCATAGGATTTTCAGTCTCACATGGAGTTAGTTCTGTGACTTCTCCTTCATAAACCTCCTTGGTCTCTTTAATCCTCAACCCTGCAAGAAATTGTTTAGAACAGTTTCAGTACACAGATCAATGGCTACATACACTCAGGAGTCTGCTGCCTTACTATCAACAAAATGTAACATATTAATAGGCTGCACTACATTTCATGGCAACATTTTACTTCTAAAAGTAGAAAGAAGAATTACTGTTCTCTTTTTCCATATTAAGTGAGAATATTCATTTTGTGACATCAGAATGAAAGCTCATTCTGACCTGCAAAGAGGTTTATTAAACTCTTAGAAATTATTTTCTTCTGTTCATTACTATTAGCTCTTGAAGTAAATGTCAGGATCTTTTCTCTTTTCACTACCCCAAAGAGGGGATTTGTTTGATTTGTTCCCCTATGCTAAAGCCAGACACAGATCCTCTTCTGAAAACTGGTGATATGAATGTAACTGTGAGTTTTACACAATTTTTGGACCATCAGAAAAAGTCCTGCAAAGTTAACAAAACAAAGAAAAAGTAACTTCATTAGTAACTGAATTAAAAATAACATAAATGGGTTAACACATATTGTGTTAGAACACCATAAAATTAGGAAAATTTTAATGTATCATTTAAAATATTTTTTCAAGTCAACAGCAAAAGGTGAGCTAGATAAAATTTAGTAGAAACTGCTATAATTTAAAACTATTCCAAAATAGCCATGCATGACATCCTTACTTTGTTATTTTTCAGACAGCCAAGCAATCATCATTGTATCTGGGTATCTTCCATTCTAATCACAACTACGCTAATTAACTAAGTTATTTTCAATTGATGAATAATACAGAGCTGAAGAGTTTTACAGTTAGACTGTTCCAAAGAAAAACCACTATCATCACCACCACCACTACAATTACACACATGTTCTAACTACATGCAAGTTCAAAGAACCCACATCTGAAGAGACTCTATAAAGTATTTTATGAGACACACATGCCATACCAAAAATAATGAATGGGCTGTAACAAGATATAAGGAAGTCATCCTGCCCAGTCTGAGGCTATTAGGACTTTATAAAACTTTCCTTGTTCTGTAACTTTGCATTTTGCTTTGAAATAGATCAGACACTTCACTGGTAATCTTGAGCTGCTGATAGGGGTTATAAAGAACTGACATACACGAGTCTGTCTCCCTCTACTGGGCCCAAATTCAGACAAGTATTTGAAACGCAAGAAATAAGTTAACTGTGGATAACATGACAAATCCTTGATAAGAAATACTTGCTTTCTCTTATTTAGAATTACATAAAAAGTTGTATATAAAGTCAATTTCAGTAATTTTTAAAATTGTTTTTCAGGTGTGCTGAAATATCAGACAAAAAATTAATGAACCTGTGAGTTACAAAACACCTAGACAAGGCTGCATCACATAGGCTTATATGTAAGGAATGTGAAGCAATATGGGAATCTGTGCAGTGTAACTGATGGTGCCACAAAAACTGGACATTCACAGGTTTCCTTGGCCTTTTTGTTTTGCTTTTTAACTTCTGGGGCAAGCTCTATTCTGCTCTGAAAAATGAAGCCTGTTTGTGCTTGGAGTATGTTTTGTATGTTACTAAAGCACATCTTCCAGTCTCATTTCATCTGAAAAGACTCCAGTTCACATGCTCAGTCTGTTCCACAGTACAAGCCAAAGCCGAGTCAGCGAGGACAACTCAGGGCTTTGCTTCTGAATCCTCCCCCTAATCCAGACTAATGTGATCACAGAGATGCGTCTGTAGAAAATATTTACAGATGAACTTCATTTGAGCAAAGGTAACCAATGCTTTGAACTTGCTGATAATATTTTGCCTTCAAATCAGTCTGCACATATCGACTATGGACTTTATTCTCAAAAGAGTTCTTAAACACAGAAATCTCCTCACAAATCACACATAAGTCCAAGGCAGCAATTCTGGGCTATTTCATGTTTTGGTTCAACAGCACTCTGTGGAGTTAAACAGTGCTTGTTTGATTTACTGGCAGTTACAATTTGGAGACACAAGGATCAGTTATGCTATTTAAGTGGTTATTCCAGCAGTTATTTTTTACTGCCCCAGAGCTCTAACATTAGCTGCAGTCATCACCCTCACCAGCTGCTAATGAGCTCTACACTGGATTAATCTCTCTCAGATGAAGTTCCTTTTAACCCCTGTTCTCATTTCCCACTCTGTCTTTTTTGATTTCTTACATATTATAAACTCTCTATATCCCAAACACCACTTGGCCATGAGACTATGTCAAGTCTTTTATTATAATGACTCTCAACAATAAAAATTCTGTAAACTCAGAGTCACTCCTGCTTCCTTGTACATAACTGGTCCAAGCCAGACAGACTGTAGTTTTCAAGAAAATAAAAAAACAACTATTGATTAAAAAAATTGATGTTACCATCTCTAATAATTTTTAAAAATTGAGGTGGCTAAACTCCCGGAAAGTAAAATGCATGATATGAACAACAGATGATGTATACAGAACCTGCTAAGGAAACATACAAACTAAACTCAAAAAACCTTAAATAAATACTTTCTGTACTGATGGACATGTGAACTGGAGCTTCTCTTGCACACAGTCACAGCTGACATTGTATTATGGGTACTAAATATTTTTTTTTTTTAAATGAACCCCTGTAAATTATTTCTTTACCAAGCAGGGACTCTAAAACCTACCTGAGATTAAAACCCAATTGGAGAGTGTTCCATTACAAGAAACAGTGGTTATTAGTCCTTTAAAATATTTCAGATTTTTTTTTACACTGATAAAAATACTCAATAAAGGTTGTGTTATGAAAATGTGACATGAAATTCAACAGAAAGGAATAAAAGACATTCCATCTTTCAGTAACACTAATATTTGTTTAGAAGTCTCTCTACTGACATTCAGGGAATGCAGGGAACTAACAATGTAGCTGGCTGTTAAACCTCAGAGAGTTAAAATACTGCTATCTCTAGAAATGACAACATAGATGGCGTAAGTTTCATCTGCTGGTTCAGGTTTCCAAACCTCTGACAGGGAACTTCATCACATCAAGGAAATTTTGCAGACTACTGAGTCTCTGGCTTCCCTCCCCCAGGCCCTGCCAGTTTCGTGGTAACCAAAAGACCAGAGACTGCTGAGAGTTGCTTTCTTACACAAGTCAATGGAATACTTTTGTTTCACTGGAGAACTGAGAGACTTCACCTTCCTGCTGCCAAATACCCAGACGAACTGCAAGAGGAAACATGGTATAGAAGCAGGAAAATTAACTGTTAATAAGTTCAGGACTAAAATCAGCTGGGCTGTCTTTAGCCAATCCCCACATAAACAAGGGCCACTTCTATTTCCATTTATCAGCTGTCAGCAGTGATTGAATGAGAGATTTTAGATTGTCACTGAGATTGTGTTGCAAATTAAACCAAATTTACATCAAACTTCCAAAAGCACTCCAGAATTGAGGAAGACACTAAGTTAAATTGTCTATTTGTTGGCATGGAACTTTCTTTGTGCTCGATGGAACAGCAAGTCAGATTAAGGCTGCCATTTGGGAGCCCCTGATTAAGACTGCTTAGTAGGGTGACATCACTAAAGTAAAAATGGAGAGACCATTTTTCTGTCTACAAGTATTTCTGCTAACGTAAGAAACTAAAAATAATTTTTCTTTCAGCTTTATTCAGTCACAAGCAAAACCAGGAGGTGAACGTGGAGGACAAGAAGACAATACAGGGAAGTAGAATAAACCATAATGCAATAATTAAATTATGGCTTATGAACAGAAAGCCTGACTCAATCATTAAGTGTGGAGGAGATTCACTAAATTAAGATCAGCAATGAAGAAAATAAGCATAAACTAAACTGAGAACACCATGCCCACTGAAAAGTTTTTCCTTTTTCAATGACTGGGAAAGAACAAACATGTACCATGCAAATACTTAACTCCTCTGTTTTCCTAAAACTTACCAATTGCGCGCCGGAAGTTTTCCATGAGAACTTCTGTTTTCTTGATCTCAGTAGAATAGACCTCACTCCCAACCATAGGACAAAAGGGAACTTTGCTTCCCAGTTCCTGAGCAATGGCTAAAGCCAAAGCAGTCTTTAAAACAAAACAACAAAAAACAAACCCCACATATTAATTTTATGAGAATTAACAAAGGATTCTTTCTGCACAGTTAATTTTCCTCATCATATCACCTTCCATATATCAACTATCAATGTAATGTTAGGACTGTTCTGTCTGACATGTATTTGTCATACATAACGACCCTCCCTCAAAAGACATGACTTTGGCCAAAGACATAAAAACCTTAAAGACACAATACTGTGCATTGGAATTTATCATCTGCTAGAAATGTAAAAAGCCTCAAACAGCATGGGGGACAAAATAATGAATGCAAAACCTACTTAGGTTCTAATATAAAATTAATGTCTAAGATTTTTTCAGAGCCCATGTTATCCATGTGTTTGGTAACCTATAAGAGGTGGTTTCACATTAATGATGCTGAACACACTACTGGGTACTGCCAACGTTGATGACATGGCAAAACTCAAAATAAAAAGGAAACCACGTCAATATACTGATGAAGAAAAATCCCAAAAGACAACAACATTATGTAACCACTGCCCTAAAATGGTTTTGACAACAAATGAGAATAAAATAGATTTGGGAACACTTTATTTCATAACAAAATAGAAAAATAATACCTTGCCAGTTCCAGGAGGTCCTGCCAACAGCACAGCTCTGCCAGCCATTTTCTTGCTTTTGATTAGCTCCACTATAACCCCACATGCCTATAAGTTAAATAAGTATTCACACTGTTAACGCAAATTATAATACCTATACACAAGCTATGACATCTTTTGTTCCGCTATTACCAGAACTGCTCAGGGGGTTTTGCGGTCCCACTAACAATAAGGAGGATTCCGATTTCACACACACAGAAAGGGACAAAGGATCAGAAAAACCTATTTCCTACAACCAGTTTACGTGACATTAAAACCCCCAGACAACGGAACTCAGCCTGAGCCCCGCTCCGTTGCCCCTCCCGCCATCCCACGCACGACAGAGGTTTGAAAGTAAGGCAGGAAATCAATCCTAAGCTGCCTGAGCCGCAGATCCACCAAGGATGGGCTGGAAGGGGCTCTGGGTAACCTGGCCCGGTGGGAGGTGTCCCTGCCCGCGGCAGCGCGGTGGGAACTGCATCATCTCCAGAGTCCCCTTCCAAGCCAAACTACTCCGCGATTTTACGGTGATTCTACAATACAGCACCCGCCAGGGGCCGGGCACCGGGGTGGAACAGCAGCTCCAGTCCCTGCTTGCCCCAAATCTCCTGACTTCTGGCCGGTTTCGTTGCCTTTGACACCCCAATTCCTGTCCCCGACCCCCGGGGCGCTGTCACCGTCCCTGAGGACGGAGCGGAACGGCCCTCACGGCCCTCCCCGCATCTCGCACGGCAGGAGCCACACGCAGGACCCCGGGCAGGGCTCCCTGGCCCGGACGGGACCCCCCAGACCCCCGGCCCGGCCCGGCCGGGAGCTCCCCAANCCTCCCCGCGCCTGCCCCTCGCCCCGCCCCCGCTGCCACGCCATTGGTCGCCGCGCCGCCGCTCCCCGAGCTCATTGGCTACTGTGCCTGCCCGTCACCCGCGCGGGGGCCGCAGCGCTTTAGGGTCCGCCCGCCCGCTTCCGCGTGTGCGGCGCGCGCGGAGGGTCCGGGCGGGCGCGGGCGCTGCGGAGGAGTCGGGCCGGGAGCGATGGGGGCGTGTGGCGCCTTAAGGTTTTCATACGTTTGTAGATTTTTTGTGCAGCTGCGTCTTTTCTCACACTTGAGGTAGCAGCTTGCAGTTCCTAGCGGTTTGTGGCACGCTCCTGAATTTCTCTTGAGCTGCTTTATGTCCGGACAAGGGAGCAGCGAGGGCGTGGTGTTTGGGACACGCACCTGGAGAGGAATAACAACACACACCGTAACCAAAGCAACATAAAAGGCCCAGGGCCCTCGGAGGCGCCTCAGCTGGCCAGGTCTGAGGGTGCTGCCAAGGGCAAAGGTTCTCGGGTTGGATGTATCCATTAGATGCGATAATTGTGATATAAATTTGTAAGAACCCTGTATTGTCTGTCACTTATATACTTTGTGCACCAGAAAGCTTTCATTAGCAGACTGCTCTCTTCCTATACTAATACTGTCTTGGAAGCTTTTTACCTCGATTTTAGGCAATGGGCTGAGGGGGGTTTGGGGGTACATGAATGGAGCCCTCCCGGAGGGAGAACTGGCTCGTTCTTCTTCCCAGGATTTTTGGCTCTACAGCGACACAAACACTTTCTGCCTTCCCTGGGCCAGGTTTGGTGCTTTCCCCCCTGTCAGGTTTGAGGGACCCCGGGTGTCCCTGGCCCTCTGTGGGGCTGAGTCCCATCACACACCCAGGGCACAGTGGGACAGGGACCATGAGCTTTGTCAAAACCTCTGCTGAGTTTGGCTCACAAAAAAGAGCTGAAGCTTTTCTGAATCTTACTCAAAGAACCACAGGATCATTAGGGTTAGGAGGGACCGCTGGAGATCATCCAGTCCAACACCCCTGCCAAGGAAACTAAGGGCGGTCTCCTACCCACCCAGTGCTGCTCATGAACTTCTAGTGTTCAATTTAACTTCAAAATAATTCTATTCCATGCGTGCAAAGCCTTAATCTGAGGCTGTGACATGCTGTACCTACAGCATATGTTTCTCAGGAGCTTTGATCTGCTGAAACAGGGACAAACACTGAGCTCCTCAGCGGGCAGTTTCGTGGCCTCACAGACATCACCCTTGTTGGGTCAGGTCTGTGGTGTTACAGCTCCTAATGGTGGCTCAGTGGTAATTCTGCCAAGCCTTTTATGAAGGGTTTAACTGCTTGGGATGGAGATCCCTCACAGTGACATTTCATATGGGATCCGAAAACCTGCAGTTCCAGTGAGTTCTCCATGTTTGTAGATATTGGGGGTCTCTCCCAGGAAAAAGACAGGGGACTCTTCCCATGGATATATAGAGTTTTCTGCACTTATAAAACTATGGCTTTGTCTGCAATGTTGAAGGCTAATGGGTTATTGTGGTATGAGGCAGGGCTGATGTCTGGTGCCATCTCAGCTTTCCTGTGCACTGCCAGGGGAATTAAAAGCAGTCCTGTGACAGCACAAGCTGGGAGAGCAGTTTCAGGGAGCATGGCAGGTATGGTTCAATTTGCAGAAGCCCAGTGAACCGTGTATTCATTCCCTTTTTGTTTAACAGCTTCCATTAGTTTTATTGTAAATGTCATTTGGCAAAGCAAGTACTTTGTTATTTGTTGCTCTCTTTTTCTGTTAATTGTTCTGTCAGTTTATATTTACATACTGTAGTTTAAAATTGTAATTACAATATAATTGCACACATGTGTAGTTCAACACCTTTGTAAGGGTATCCTGTTATACAACTGTTTAGCTAAGAATTTTTGAATCTAACAAGTATGAGCTAGTCTTTAAATAATTAGAAAAGTGTGTATGCTATCAGACTGTACATCCTCTCAGGGTCATATTAGTCCCAGAATACAATGCCTAATATGTACTGAACTGCAGACTTTTTTCTTTGTAAAAGAGCAAATATACAACTTTGATTTCTCTAGTGCATTAAACAGCCACAAGTGTTGTGGGTAAGTCTGCTCAGAGTTCAAGTTTCTGCCAATCCTGGAAGAATAATTAGCAAGTCTGGTAAGAATTCTGAAGGCAGTGATGCTGTTATCAAGGGGTCCAGGCCAGGTATGGCTCTCCTTTTCCAAAGGGCTAGCAATGGGTGAAATACATAATAATTTGTTAACTCAGACTCAAACTTGTCCATATGGTCCATGTTACCCTGTTTGATGTTGCAGCTAGACCTATTCTTGAGATTATGGCATTTTAAAGTATATTTAATAATATTTGCCTTTTTTTTTGGTGAAATTCAATATATAGGAATGTAGATGGCAGGGATGGAGAATTGCTGTTAATCTTCCTTGTAACTTGGAGGAAGGATAGAAATGTTCCATGTCTGTAAAAATCAAATATGCTACGTGAGGTTCTTGAACTTTATAAATACTAATTCAATTAGAGATTTTTCCTGGTACAAGTGGGTAACAGTGTTAATTGTTTGTCTGCAGCAATATGATGTCTCAAAACCAGAACTGAGAGGCTAAAACATCTGTTTGCTAGTGACCACTGCTGTCCAGTAAACAAAATTGCTGCCACAATGAAGGTATGACTTTAATATTGATCTGCAGAAAATGTTATTAAAATTATTTGGGTTTGTGTTTTTAGTGGAAAAGGATACTTCAGTTTAAAAAAGAACCAGTAAACAATTTTTTTGCTGGTTTTTCCCCTCTTATTTGCTCACATGAGTATTACTTAACGGAGTTTGCAATCATCCATAAGCTGTGCCAGGTTTAGCATCACCTCATTGTATGGATTGTTTTACTCATTCCATATGGTCTTTGAGCATCGTCCTGAAATTGTAGTTAGAGGGGTAAAAGAGGACATTTGGGTGAGGGAAAATAAACAGTAATCCCTTAGACCACACAGGATTAATTGCTTGTTCCCCAGAAAGAGGCTAGTACAAGTGGAACTACTGGAAAGTTTAGAACTGAGCTGTAGTGGCATAAATGGTCTTTTATAATTGGTGTCTCCTATGTTGTGGTGCATCAGCATGAGGAGATATTGAGTCTCAGTTTTTGCATTATTTTTTGTGATTTTGAATAGTTAACCTATGAGAGGATAAAATAATTTCATTGCAAAGCATGAGTTGTGTTTCTCCTTTGTCCATGCCACCAGATGGAACATAAGTAGGTTGTGTGACCATTCTGCCCAGCTCGTGTTGTAGATGCTTGAGTATAATTTAATATTTCACTAGCCAGCTAACCAGAAAAAATAATACCTGTCACTAAGAGTCTGAACTGTTATTCCCCAGGTTTAATCAACTCATTTTACCAACGTTTCTTTTGCCCCCTGGTTTGAGGTCTCCTATTTGGCACAGACGTCATGCGATACCCGATGTGGGAGCTGGAGACTTGAGAGCTGTTTTCCTAGACTAAATGTTTGAGGTTACAGGACATGGCCTAGTTTCACATAAGCTTTCAAATTTCAATGGGACATGCTGAATCCTGAAACTGTCAAATAGTGTATTATTTTTGGAGTGAGAGAGAGTACGTGTGTGTGTGTGTGAATGACCTTTACATTTTTACCCTATCCCAAAAGTCTGACTTCCTGCCCTTTCTCCCATGAGTCTATAAACTTTAGCAATTAAAATGAACACTTTTTAAGGAAGAAATTCAGTACAGGAGAGAACAACTGGGAAGAGGAATGATATATTAAGGGGAAAATAATGAATACATCTAAATGCTACAAACTTCATGGATATAGGAAAATCTGGAGAATTTGGTATTCTTTCATTTTGCTAGGTTCCCTTCTCCATTCAGTAATATCAAGACCTCTGTGTGTGTGAGGGTGGGGGGAGTGATGAGGGGGTGGGGGGTATGTTCTGTTTTGTTTCCCACAAAATTTGATTTTTTTCCCTACTCTTCAAAGCAATAGGAGTGATGAATCTTACCAAGGGCCACACCTTAATTTCCAAATTTGTAATTAATTCTAAAACATTGTAAGCTCACAGAATGCACCTCTCTAAATACTGCATAAAAATCTTATGTCTCTATCAGATTTCTCCTCCTTGATATTGGTGATGTAAATTATTCATTTCACAGATACCATGTGCACTCTGATATTTCCTCAAGTGATATGTGGCAGGATCAGATCCACAGACTCTAAAATCCTGAACACAGAGCTATGTTTTGAGTGGTAACAAAGCTGCAGGCATTGGGGTTTTATCCTTCCCTCTACACAAGAACTCCTGAGTTGCAAATCTTTTCTGTGTCTAAAGGGAGCAAATGCATTTCTGCTTAACACCTTGCCTTCTTGCAGGTCAGTCACGAATAAAAGAAGTGCCACCATTTTTAGGTGAGCAGTGAAATTAAATCCATTTTCCTGTGGATTTTTATCCTCCTTCCTTAGAGCTCCTTAACAGAAAGAATTACCTTTTTTTCACCCCACAAGTTCTATGCAGTATCTCTCTAAATATTGTCTGAGCAAAATGCAGCTCTTTGTTTCATTGCTAAATTGGCAGACCAAAATGGGCCACACCTGAGCTGGCTGTAACCTCTTACACTGTGAGTCATTGAAATGGGACCTCCTTGACCTCATTGCCAGTTTTCTCAAGAGTTGTAGAAATGTTTAGACCTTTCTACTTTGTTAAAGCTTGTTGAAAATGGCAGTTATTTTGGGATGGGTTATATTTGGGCCAGATGTTTTGGGAGGACTTTGGGATAATGCCTCTTCTGGTTAGGAATCGGACTTTTTCCCACCTCTTCCTTCTGAACTCATCTAATAATGCTAAAAAAAAATTAAATGGTAGGTAATATGATACAGGGATATCTTTGTGGATTATAACTTATGGGAATTGATGTAAACTTTCCCTTCCCTTTGGAAGTACATATCGATATAACACATTGAGATGTTCAGCACAATGAAGTGTATATGAGCCTTATGATTTAACAGGAAACTATTCAAAGCCTGGGAACTTGGTCTGAAAAGTAACATTATGCTTAATTTGGCTCCCAAGACAGAGTTCCCATCAAGCTGAACTATTCTCCTCAAGAAGCCAATTACCCAGGCTAGCTCAGTGCATTGCAGTATTCCTTGTGGGTTCACATCTTTGGGGAGACAGTTGTCTCTCAAATAGCACTGAGTGCTGGGAAGAAATGCTATTTTCCCCCCTTTTCACTGAGTCATTGGTTCTGTCAGCTTGACTTCCACGTGCTTGAGAAGGAGGAATAATTTGTATCCAGCTTTAAACCAAACTCTTTCATATTGAAAGTGTTATTATATAAAGAAGCTTTCTTTGCAAGAAAAAAAAAAAACGCCTGGAGTTTGGAGTCAAAGCCTGAAAACTAAATCCATGATGTTGACAATAGCCTTAGGCAAGTCATTTTACACTTCTGGTACATTCATTAGTTATTCAGATGTGAATGCTATTACTACTAGCAATATGTATTACTGCATAGAGTGAGCAGAAAACCAACAGCACTGCTCTCAAAGGAAAAAAGGTAGAATATAGTGCAAGTCTAGTCTACTTTGATACCTGGGAGAAGTCCATAACACCGTATTGGCTTCTTGGCTTGTAAAGAGCTGTTATCATTGAAGTGGTACTTGGGGCTACTTAGTAGTCACTACTGAAAGGGTGAGCACACGTGTTAAGCTTTATCCTACTGTAGTTCATTTGGCCCAGTGAGCTTCCTGGGTTATCAGCGGAGCCAACTGACTAAAATCAGTGAAGTGTGCTCCTCCCCTTAGCCTCTGAAATGCTCTCAAGCCTCTCCGTTGCTCATCTATCTGTTCATTTTTGTTTGGGTGGTAATTGTTGGTTTGCAGGAGAGCTGCTCATCACTGTTAATAATCTTGATGATTCTTAATCCATTAAAGGTGTGGTTTTTAGGAAGCTTCTTACCCAACGTAAATATACTTCTACAGGAAAACGAGGTATGCAAGGCTAGAACTCTCTAAGTGCAAGGAGAGCAAATGATCCACGCGTGACCTGCCTTTTCACCTGGGTTTGCAATGTCTGTGCGGCTTTGAAAGCAAATCTGGGCACCGTAATTCCAGCAGCACCAGGGTGGGGGTGTCCTTGGGGGGCACAATGAAGGGTGTGATGTAACAGCGGGCAAGCGCTGCGCTAATCAGCCCTACAGCGACTAATTAGAGATGAGAGCCAGGCGGGGGTGCCGCAGGGTAGGGGCGATGGCAGTGACTCTCCCCAGGGCTGGTGGCTCCCTCACACCTGGGGAGGGCAGCCAGGTGTGCGGCCATCAGAGTGACCCGTTTAAATCGCCTCTTCTGGGAGAGGATGGTGCGTGAAGGTGCCGAGAGGGGATGGTTGCTGGGGCCGGTGGTTTCCATCCTTGCAGTGGTGGAGGGGGTGAACGGTGATGGCTCTGCAGAGCTCTGTCCAGCCCAGAGATGGCTCTGTCCGTGCCTGGCCCGGTTCTGTCCAGCCCAGGGATGGCTCTGTCCAGCTCTGTCCAGAGATGGTTCTGTCTAGCCCAGGGACGGCCCTGCCCGGCCCGGCTCTGTCCGTGCCCGGCCCGGTTCTGTCCAGCCCAGGGATGGCCCTGTCCAGAGATGGTTCTGTCTAGCCCAGGGACGGCCCTGCCCGGCCCGGCTCTGTCCAGCCCGGAGCTCCCCCTGCCCCGCTCGATGCCGCTCGGCGGTGCCCGGCGGGCCGGAACGGAACGGTGGCGGCGGGCCGGCGTTGCCGCAGGGGCGCTGTGGGGACGGACCGAGCCGTGCGGGCGCGGCGGCGCCATGGCGGGCCGGGTGCTGAACGTGAACGTGGGGGTGCTGGGGCACATCGACAGCGGCAAGACGGCGCTGGCCAGGGCGCTCAGCACCACCGGCTCCACCGCCGCCTTCGACCGGGCGCCGCAGAGCCGCGCCAGGGGCATCACGCTGGACCTCGGCTTCTCATGCCTGCGCACCGCGCTGCCGCCGCAGCTGGGCCCGGGGCCCGGCGAGCTGCAGTTCACGCTGGTGGACTGCCCCGGGCACGCCTCCCTCATCCGCACCATCATCGGCGGTAAGGGGGGTGCGGGCCGCGGGAGGGGGGCCGTGTGCACGGCGGGCGTCGTGGCTTTGTTGTGCCTTTTTGTAGGTGCCCCTCTGATAAAGCACCAGCGCTCACAGGAGGGCGGTTTGTAAATGAGGGCTCTCGGGGTGCTCTTTGGGTAGTCAGGCCCCTGCTCAGGTGCCTTACACTTACTTGGATAAAAAGTTTTCCTTGCTGTGAATGGAGACGTTATTAATGGCACGTTACAACCCTTTTTAAGTTCTATTTTCCCACTTATTAAAGCTGTCAGTTTGCTGTTGCCTGTGGTTGGGAGGTGTGATGTATTTGCTGGATATGCCCATGTTGAACTTTCGTCTTGGAGAGACCAGAGAGTTCTCACATAATAAACTTATGTTTAGGAATAATTTCGTGGATTTTGGTAGGTTTTCATTTTAGTCTTTGTAGATGATGCTGAAAGGTTAATGCGGTTCGCGTTAGGATTTATTCTAACTTATTTCACCTTGGTCTATCTGTCCGTTCCATCTCTTCTAATAAGAGCTAAGGCGGTTGGTGCTCGATTAAGGATGTGCTGGAGTTGCAGCTGCAGGCTGCTTAAAGTAGTCACAGGCTGATAAACTGCAACTGCAGGGATCAACCTGCAATTTCAGTTCCTACGCGTTTCCTCTGCCAGTGTCTCTTCACTGTTAACTAGGTGGTGGTTTTGTAACAGAATATATTATTTTTGGGCTAGATTAAGATTCAGACTGAGTTAATTCTCGTGATGTATGAATTTAATCCCTTTTTGAACAGTAGTGTTATTTGTAAACAGTAACTGTGTTGTGTTGTTTGCTCTTCTTCCTGGTGGGTTAATAAATATTTATTTATTTGTCAATTTCGGCAGCCCCAGGTTCTCTGTCCCATTAACGTGCTTTCCAGCTGCAGGGGAGGAGTGGCTGCTGCTAAATTCCAGAAACCTGTGGGGTTTTAGTCGTTTTTGCTACTTCACAACTCGCTATCGTTCTTGAGTAATTGTAAGCACCTGATTATCTTCTCAAGAACAAAGTTTACTTTGGCAAACGTTTCTTGGATGTACTCGAGTGACTTGTAGTCAGACATTCCTTTCTGCCAGAAGCAACTAATCTCAGTGGTGTAAACTTTCTCATGAAGAGGACATGGGAAAACTTAGAAAACTGCTTCACTACTTTGTTTT
Organism: Campylorhamphus procurvoides; assembly: GCA_013396655.1. Classification (NCBI taxonomy): domain Eukaryota; kingdom Metazoa; phylum Chordata; class Aves; order Passeriformes; family Dendrocolaptidae; genus Campylorhamphus; species Campylorhamphus procurvoides. The sequence goes on along the minus strand of WBMV01016873.1, from coordinate 773,620 downwards.
TTAAATACCTTTAACACTTATTTGGGGTGATCTTTTTAATACACAGACCTCTTAATAAAAATAACAGGAAGCAGCAAGATCTTCAGAGTATTTAGTGACAGCTGTCCACATTGGCTGAATAAGTTATTCAGATTTCCTTATTGATAGGCCATGCAGGGAGAAGGAAAGAAGTGGACTAGACTAGATGGTATGATGAAGTGTTCTTCCCAGCAGAAATGATTCTTTACAGGTGTCAATGCAGACACATAAGCACATCAAACTTGCTTAGTGTCAGTTATACCAGATTACTTATCTTATTTAAAACATTTGATTAGTGTGACTAAATTCTTTGTATTAAAGAAGGCTTATAGGGAAAATGCAGTATTGTGTTAATAGTTTAAAGAGTTTAAAAACTTGTTTTCTTCTTGATAGCGTATGTGTATCTTGATAGTGGATGCTCTTCTTTTCTACCAGGTTTGAAGGGTAAAACCTACAAGATCAAACCTGATCTCTGCCTGCAGGACTACTTAGGGACTTACAGGTTTAGTGTGGTTTGGTGAAACTCAAAATCAAGTATAGCATGTCTTCTGTAACAGGATATGTTCTTTGGTGTTTGTGTATTTCAATATTGCCAACTTTTTCACCACTTCAGAAACAATACCTGAAAAATTTAGATTTTTTTTTTTTAATCTACTTCCTTGTCATGGACTATTAAGGGTTCACTGTTCCAAACATTTTTCTCTGCAACATTCCAAGTAGGAATGCCGCTACTTTTTGATGCAATCTGTGATTTCCCTGTTACTATACATTTTCTCTACATATGGCTTTTTGATAAAATGTAAGTGCAAGTTACTTTGTCTTCCTGTGTTTATTCTGCATCTCAGACTTCTCATGCCTGTTTAAAATACTGCTTTTCTGAAATCAAGTCCTGTGGTAGCTGTTAATGTGCATTAACCTACAGGAAAACTAAAGACAGAATGGCTGTGGGTAAGGGAGCTGGATGTGAGAATTCAGAACATGGAATGCCAAGAGAGGTCTGAAGCAGCCCACTCATCTATGTTAGTCATGTGCAATGGAGCATTTGCAGTAGAAGCTACAGGTGTGAAAATGTTATTGCTTGTTTCTCTTACTGTTTGAAGCTCTCTCTTTTCATTGAAGGTGGTATAAACTAATTGGCTTCCCCTGAGTGATCCCATCTCATGGAAATGCTGTCTGCTGTGGCTGGGTAGCACCAGCCTTGTTCAGTCAGGTCTCCTGTAAGGCAAGGAGCTCAAAGTGTGCCTTCTGAGAAGTCACTTTCTGGCTCTCCTCTTCCAGAGTGCCCATTTCATCAATGATGTCCCAGCCTATATTCTAGTTCAGTTCTGTCCTCTTTTAACTGTCATCTTTTCTGTGCTCCCAGAGTACTCTAAGGGTTAAATCCTCTGGTGTATAAAGCTGACAAATCTGTTTACAGATAAAATTTTATTATTTACCGTTCTTTAACATGTTTCTGTATGTGGCTAATTCTTGAAGTGGATTTTTTCATGGTTATATCTAGTATTGTGTTTTTGTCATGCTATGCCAGGTAGCGCTTGACCTTGTGAATACTTCTCACAGTCACTCACAAGATGCTTATTTAGACACAATACCTTGGGATTAAATGAATGCAGAATATTTGAGCAGTAACCAAACGGAATGGAAAATGGAAGTCGTATTTCATTCTGTGTGGCTACATTTTTCTTGCAAAGCTTGTCCTTGAAAACAAAACGTATCAAATATTAAATCAAAAGTTTGTGTTTTTTTATTTTTTTTTAAACTTGCATGCTGGGAATTGGAAATGTTGCAGACAGTTCCACCCAAGATGCTTTCTTAAAGTTTTAGCTGAAAGGTGATAGTCAAGGTTGGAACGGAATAAATAATAGTCACTTGATGTACTACATCATGCCTTTCACTTGCATTTAAACCATGCTGGTTTATATTCTTCAACATCAGGCTGTGTCTGTGGCAGGAGAGTATTAAGCTATTGTTGGGACATGTATGGCTTGGACTATTATGCACTTCTTTTTTTTTTTTTTTAAACAAGATGAACAGAACTCTATTTTACATAGAGTCTTTTATTTTAAATAAAATTTCAGATTTTTCCTGTGCTTTAGCAGGATCTTGTCCCAAACAATGCAACAGATACAGTATTTACATCCATTTGTAGCTCGCTTGCTAAATGGAGAATAACTGAATTTTAAGGGTCAAATCTTAGCTTGTCACAAGCAGTAAGAAGCACCCGTTATCAGCCTTACACTCACTTTCTAGAGGAACGACTGCAAGCTGTAACACTGTTATTTGTCATTACTGCTTTCTTCTGTTCCTGTAGAGATTTAGAATGGTATTTTTGGTAAAATTTCAAACTGAGGTGGGGTAGTTTCTGTCATGGCACTAGGGGCTTTTTTAAGCTTTTGTTCTTTTGTTAGAGTTCAGCTCCTGATCTTTCACAAAGCTGATGTTAATGTCATTGAAGTAAAATAAGAGTAGCTTTTATAGTTGTTTGCTGCAGACCTGTGCATCCAGTGGGGTCTGGAATGGTTTCTTGAATGAGTTCAGCAGGAAGGGATGCCTGCAGAGAGGTTATATGAGTTAATCTGCCAGAAGAAATTCAATCCCCATATTTCATTTTAAGACCACTTTGCGTAGCAAAGTAGTTTAACCAGTAGCAGATTTTTTACTTGCTGATGGTTAATTTCATGCCCTACAAAGGGTCAGCACACTAATACAGAAGAACATGATTACCTCATCCCAGCTTCCCCACACAGGCAGTGAAGGGATACTGCAGTATTTGTTTTAGGTGAGCTATTGTCAGATACCCTTTATCTGTTTCATTTTGAGATGGGTCCTCAAAAGAAATTCTAAAACACAGTTATTTTTTTTCCTCCCCTCCCTATGAAGTTCAGAGGACAGAGTGTCCTTATAATGTTTTAATTGGAAAGCTACTGCTTGACCCTGGTTGTCTAAACCTGGAGTGGGGGGAGAATTCTGACAAACTTGTAGTTTTGTAATCCTTATGCCTGTCTGAACCTTTGACCTTTTTACTTTATAACTAGAGCTTCATTGTCACCATTTGTCCCTGCAGTTCCTTCAAAGAAAACTGCCTTGCAAGTGTCTGTTTCCACTTTGCTGCTGTGTTCTGCTAAGGAAGGGTATTAATTCATACCTGATACATTGGAGGGGCCAAGACTTTTGAACTTGCACAAGAGCTTGCGGAGGGGGAAATGAGCATAGCAAAAGCATGTCTTGCTGATGCAAATGAGTACAATGAAAACAGGCTTGGGAGATCAAGGGAAATGTGGTCTTGCTACCAGCATTCAAATTCAGTCAGATGCAGATTATTTGTAAGATTAACATATCACAAAAAACTCCCACCTTTTATCACAGATTACTTGTTTTGCTGAGTTTGTTCTAAGCTTTTAAGAGGATTTGTAAACTCGGGGTTACCTTTGCATTACTGCATTGAAAACACCCTTCTGTTGATATGAGCTTTTGTTTGTTGAGACCTCTGTGAAGATGTGACAGTTCTTGTTTTTTCCATTCTAGGTGAGTGAGCGAGTAGAGTTTTGTAGGTGTATGTATGGATGACTTGCTGTTGAGTGCACACATCGAATGAAGGAAAATCTCTGGAGGAAAGAGTGCCTTGGTATTGTTTAGTGGATCCCATTCTGGTCAGAGAGGAGTCATCAGAGAGTCTTAAGAACTTTGGTTGTCAGCTTGAATTGAGAATAACATAATAATGAACCTTTTCCTGTTGAAAAAAAAATTAAAATACAACTCTAGTGTAATTCGTATCCGATGGTGTGGTTGAGGTTATGGAAGTACTCATGGGCGGAGAGAGTTTAACTAGCTCTAGTGTAAATGTTTTCTAAGCGCTATTAGGCTCTCTGGGTTCATGATGCTTGTAAACTGCTGGCATTGTTATGTATTAAAAATACAAATAGACTTTATTTCTGTGAACAAAGCACTTCTTTTGAAATTGAAACGGTGTCTTTCTTAATTCACCTCAATTTGACTGGTGCCAGATACTTGTCTGACAGAATAAAGGGGTATTTTTATTGATGTCTTAAAATGAAAGCCATTTTTTAAATTAAGGAGCTATGCGTGAACTAAAATCAACTAGTGTAAAAATTTTGTTGCTCTGGAGTGCCCCTCTCCCCAACCCCCGAAGCAGAACTTTGTCTCCTGGATGTTGCAGTGCACAAGAGGGCAGTGTTTGCTTACAATGTAGGATCTTAGTGATAAGTACTCGGGGTAACAGGTCAGCGAGGGTGGAGTGACCTTACTGTGAATCGAAACAGAATTAAGTAGAAGATTTGGAACACAACTGTGGCTTAATTTTCTCATTCTTAAAGAAAACATCCTCTGTTTTAAGGAAGGTTAGTCTCGTTTCATCTATAATTGGGATAGTGCTTTTCATACCTTAAGCAATAAAAACGCATGGGGTGTTGTCTTACACAGGTAACACAGATGAGACAAAACAATTGCTTTGATGTAGAAACCATGGAATTTAGTGTACACAATTCTTTATTTCCCCATGTTGTTTAATAACTGGGCAAAAGCAAGCTAGTTGTACTCAATCTATTCTGAACTGCTTCCCTGTGACACAGGGTTTGTTGTGAGATTGGGTCGAATGAAACTTGGAGTGTGTGTGCGCACCAGGGTACTTTAAAACAGTTATTTTGTGGAATTTTTGTCTGTGTCATAACTCCTAATGGTCAGACTTTCCGTGTGTTGTGTGTTCCTCCTCATTTCTGTGTGTTTTTGAGTGATGTGACAGTCTACTTGGCTGCTGCTATTACTATTCTAGGCTCTTTTCTGCTATTTTGGCTTGATGCTGATATCCCTAATAAAGTTACACGTGTTCCACAAGTTCCTAAACTGCATATCAACTCTTAAGTAATATTAGAGAGCCAAGTAGGAAGAGTTTTCTGTTCCTCTTGTGGATTGACAAGTTTACAAGGCGCAAAAGAGCCGTTGTCTTCTGATATCAAAAGTTATATCGAATAATCACAATCTATTCTGCCTCTTATTAGAATCTTGTCAGAAACATACTGTTTTCTGTATTGAATTAAAAAGAAAAAAAAGGTGGATTTCTTGTTTGGAAGACTTGATTTATAATTGAATTCTTAGTCTTAAGTATAGATTTTAACCAGGAGGGGCTTTACTGAACCTTGTTTGAATGTTAAATTGTTCCTTGTTAATACAGGACAATTTTTCTACAAACCTTCTGAGTGGTTGTGTCATGTTTGCTTCTATACAACAAAATTGTGCTAATTCACGCTTCATTATTTGACACAAAAACATGACAGCTTCTCAGGAAAACATAATAACCAAGCACTGTAATGGTGCTATTTAAGTCTGTTTGATCATTTTTCCTGTTGATTTAAAAACAGAATTTCTTTGTTCCATAATACTGTGTGCAAGCATTCATCAAATAACCACATGCCCTTTCATTTCACTTTTGCTTCATGTTTCTCCTTACTTTAAATTATTTTGTAAGCTGTTTGGAAGAGTGGAAAATCTTTATTAATCAATTTTTAGATTTTACTACAGTAGTTGGTATTTAGAAAAGTCCTATAAATAACTGCATAAAATTTAGAACAAGTTACTGTAAAATATGAAGCATATTTATAGTTAAAATTATCCTTGTCAAAATAAATTTAGTGTTTTTACTGATGATGGATATGTTTCCTTGCTAAATAGTCCAATTTAGCAATTCAGTGGTCTGCTAATTGACAAAGCAGCCTTATAAGGATTTACTGTATTTGTTCTGCATCTTGATTTAAAAACTGTCTTCAATTAGAAGATACTGGATATAAGTTCAATGATATGTTGCTTATGTATAAACCTATTTTTAATGGCTAGTTTAGCCTGATGGAGCCATGAACTGAGCTTCCTTAATATATTTCTCTAGAAATATATTTCTAGTTTTTTTATACTAGAAATAATAATGTTCTTGGATGATACGGGTACAGTATTGTTTATGAAAACCTCTAGAAAAACAAAATGCAGATGGAAGAATGTAGGTTATAATTGTAAAGCAGATATGCACCAGATCTTGTAGTTAAAGCCTTCACACTGTTGTTGCTGAAGTCTGTTAAGTGGAATAAAAAGTTGTTTCTCTGTATGGCAGTGAGTTGCTTTCTGTCTGGAAACCCTAATGTTGGCCTGGCAAGCTGAAGAGCAAGGACAGATGTTCTGCAGTGGTGATTTCCAGCTAGATTCTTGAACACATTGTGTTCTGTGGGTCACAGCTCATAATGGGGCAAAATTGGGTGAGAGCTCCAGCAAAAGGAAAGACTTGAGCAGCTTGTACTATAGCTGTGATTGCAGAGATACTGTATGTTCTGTGAGAATATATTCTCTGTGCTATCTGTAAAATTCAGATTAAATGGCCGTTCTGAAGTGCTTCCTTTAAACAGTTTTCTTCCAAAAAGTGTTGCAGACTAAGTAAATACCAATAATTCTTATTTCCCATCTCCTTATCAGTTATTTTACCAAAATACTCTTCTGCAGTCTATCTAATCTCTTCAAGTGAACATGAAATGGTTAGTGTTGGCTTCAAAATTGAATTGCAATCACTGTTTCAAACTTAAACTGATTAATTCTACATTACATTGTAATTACCAGCACTGGGGGTGGTCGTGACCAGACAAACGTGTGTGTATATATATATATATATATGTTTAATATAACAGCAGAGTGAGCTGGTGAATAGTAGAAGGAAAGGAAATGGAATAGTGAAGGTAGCTTAAATAAAAATGAATAAATTGTCTTCAGGAGCATTGTGGAGGTAAAGGATGATAAGGGGGGATAAAAATCAGCATTTGAATGTTGAGATTTGCAGAAATTGATCTGGGTAAGAATCCAGGCCCCTTACCTCAAGTTCCAGAGAAGAAATGATTAATTTGGGTTTACAGTTTTGTTAAGAAACGCCTTTTTCTTTTACTTCAACCAAAGAAGGATCGTGAAGACTGTTTCTGGGTTTTTTTTTACTTCAGGCTTGCCCTTTCTCTAGTGCCACAAAAGTGAATTTATTACAATCACCTGTAGCTCTTTCTTGTCCTCTGTGCTAAAGTTTTCCTTTGTTTTGTGTTTTAGTTGTGATGCAACATATGATTGGCATATGAGAGGCGCTGGTACTCCTGGATCTCAGGAGCTTTTTTTAAATGTGTAACTTTGCCTCGTTATTTTTTTGGGCCAAGTTTCCCCTGTCTTACTTCCATTAAATGCATTGTAGAGCAGGTGAGCATCTTTTAGATATGAGTCCTGTATAGGTAAAATTTGAAATGGTCTTTGAGAACCTGTTGGGTAAACAAAAGCTATAGAAGCGTTTGAGTATTGTTGAAGGAACTATCTATTAACAAGTATAGGCATGGGATATGTATTTTGTTGCAGATGCTTATCCATGCGTAAATCTACTTTTCTTATAATAAAGACTACCCTTCTAGTAGTGATGCTTTGGGGAAGAAAGTTTTCCAAAGCATGCAAAAACTGCATTTCAGAGAGAGAAACAAAATTATAGCTTTTTTTTTTTCTTAGAATCCAGAAGAGGGGGAGGGAAAATGGTTTCCTTGTATTTGACTGTGCTGTTGGATGGAAGACAAAGCTTGGTCTCTCTTGCTGACTAATGTCATCATCAAGGCATTTTTTCTCCCACAGAGCAATTTTGTCTCCATTGAGACCCCCACAGCCACTGGCAAGACCATGGCCTGAGATTAAATCTCATGCTTGGGTGAAATTCTAATGACTGTAATTGTTTCCTCTTTTTAAGTCTGTGGTCCCTTCATCAAAGAGTGGTGCGGAAATTATGCATTTATGCTGTAAAAAGAGAGGTCATGATTACCTGAACCTGTGGTTGACTTCGGGGGATTCTGTGTCGTGTTCTGGCAGTGGTTATCCACGCTGACATTCTGGTGTGTGAAATGATTTAAAGTGTGGCTTAGAGCACATGTGCAAAGCGCTGGTGTGGGGTGGCTTGGTCCTCACTGGGCTTGTGCTGCTCTCCCTGGGCTGTCGCCCAGTCAGGGGAGTGGCTGCGGCTCTTGTGTGTTGGGCATCTGCTAGAATAGAAGAGAAGGAGAAGTAACAAATGTGGGTTGAGGTAGTTTTCTGGGAATGATCTGGTTCAAGAGTAAGCTCCTAAACTAGTGCTGAAATACAGCTGGACTTGTCTCTCTCAAATTGTCAAACTTTGTGCAAAGGACTTGGGACCCACCATCAAGTGTTACTGTTAGCCCTTATAGTTCAGTGTTTATTGAAAGTGTTGAGCATCTTGAAGGACTGCATGAATGTGGTAGTGCTGGTTGTGCAGGAACTGAACATAAGCATCACTGTGAATGTGGATATGAAAAAGATGACTACAGTTTTATAAAGGTAGATTGCCCAATCCTGCAAATTGGAATATACGTGTAGGTCAGTGTTGCTGTGTGTGTTGATCAGTGTTGCTGTGTGATGGAAATATTCAGATATGTATTTTGTACTACAGGACTTTCTTGTGCAGGTCTGTATGTACATGACTTGGGACTGTACTGTCCCCTGACTTCTTTGAAGATATGTGAAAAAAATAATGTCCAGTGAATTAAGTGCAAAACGCTTTGAATTTGTACTAATCTATGAAGTATCTGTTAAAGATGTCAGAAGAACTGACCAAGAGACATTTCACCAGAGAATAATGAAAATAGTTTAAATGGTACTTTATTTTAGATGTCTAGACTGCATTTAGAGACTAAAGAAACCCCAAAACATTGTCATTCTTAAGAGCATTCAGCACTAGAATCTTTTCCTGATCTCAGTGACATGATGAGTATTCATTTTAGAGTATTAGAAGGTTTATCATCCGAAAGCCCCCAAGTGTCAACAGTGCTGTTCAGCTAAGGGACCAGTTTTGGGCATTTAACACTGAAACTTTGGCCTTTGTCTGGCTAAATTATAACTGCAAATAATAGGATAATATGCCTTATTGTGAAAATTACTTAGAGCCTTAAAAGCAAGTTTTTATACTGAATAAATAAAATAACAATAATTTCAGTGTTTTATTAGTTGATAATATTTATCCTTGTGTATAGCTAAAAATTTGAAAGTCACAAGTCAGGCATTCCAAAAGAAGGTGTTTAAGGAAGTAATTTTGTTTTTTTAGATTTGCTTACTGTATGATGGGGTTTCACCCTGCACAAGGGACCAGTTGATTATTTCTTTCCCTGAGTAGACTTTTCACCTGACTAACAACTGAGATCCTCCCATTATTTCAAGTGCTGTGATAAAGTGGTGGTGTTTGCCCATGTGTTTGTAATTGAACCATCTCTTTACAGTCTCTGCTGTGTATTCTGACATCCAGCAGCACGTTTTCTGTCCAAAACTGGTGGTTAACTGGAGTCTTTTTTGGGAAGAGATTCACCTGTCTGTGATGCTTTATAGTGCTTTTAGGGGCAATAAAAGTGTATTTGATTAAATAGACAAAATTATAGCTATGGAATTGTACCAAACTTGGTGGAGAAAATACTTTCCTGGTTATGGGAACAGAAGAGTTTTGAACTGAAACTAAATTTTATTTCAAAAACCTCTCAAAATCAGTGGCTGAAGATCCAGGCTCTACAGAAAGTTTTGTCTCATATGTGTTTTCATTACTGAACTGTGTTCTCTGACTGATTGTGTGGAGGTGGGCGTTTGGCTGTTCTTTCAGCATGTGTCCCTAAATGTGTTTTGTTTTCTTTGTTCTAAAGCTTTATTTACTGTATGAAATAGTTGATTATTTTAGTAATGGCCAGCACTGCTTTTGTGAGGTTTAATGTTTTCTTTGTTGTATTTTAAAGCCAAACAAATCAAAGTGAAGATAAATTTAACTGTCAGTTTCTTTACTTACCCTGCACCAAGAAAGCAGTGAGTCCTTAACTTACTATGTTAAAGGGCAATTTATTTATTTTTTTAGATTTGCAGTCAAATTGATGCAGAGGTTGAAGATTATTTTAGTTACTGTACTTGTTTCTTTTCCATTTGCATTGTAAAGATCTTTATTTTTGTCTCATTAAGAAAAAGGTAGAGTGTAGCTAGAAAAACAGTAGAACACAGAAAAAATGTCAGGTTTATGGGATTTTTTTACTGTGTCCTTGCATACAATTGAGTCAATCCTGGGTAAAACCAGAACTGGCTGTTGTGAAATTTAAATTAGTTGAGTATCCTTTTAAAGCTTATGAGTGCTGTTTAAAATATCTTTGCAGTAAGTCATATAAGCACAGTTGAATCGAAATAGTTACAAGACTTTGAAGTTCAGCTGTCTGATATTTATTTTAGTAGCATATGATAGCTTCACTTTTTATTGGAGGGCTAACAACTTTGTAGCATCTCAAGTGCAAGTGTATTTGCTGGTTTTATTGGATGTTGAAAATTTTCAGGATGCCAGGATGAAATCATCAAAATGCACTCATTTTGGAGATGATGTTATTCTATTTAGAAGCTGTTATGCTTTCTGTGAAAGATTTGTACTTTTGTCCCATTTCCCCTTTATGCACTGCTTGATCAGAAGTGGAATAAATAAGGTCTGTGAATGAGAAATGTGTTTCTGCTAAGAAGATGCTGAAGTGGGGTCTGGTGTTCTCTAACAGTAACAAATTCATTTAGGGGTCAGAAGCATAGGACAGTTTAAATGTGGTAAAAGCAGGCCAGGTGAGCTCAGCTGAAGCAGTTCATGTATGAGAACCTGTCATAAGCTGCAGAGTTGTGTGGGTAACAGTCATTGAAATACTGGCTGCTCTGGCACTAGTTTGGAGGTGGCAAATGTGACTTTGTAGTAGATCAGCAAAATAGCCCATCAAGCTAGTTTTTCAAAATTAAATGTATTCTGGAAATCATGGTTTTCTGCTAAGTGGTAATGATAATTGCAAAATAGCTAAATGCTTGAGTTGTAATCTCTCTGTTTCTGTTTGCTCTGAGCAACCAAGAAAATCGAGCTCTAATCTCTAAGGCTGTGTTCTTTCTTGGTGATTTCAGCATTTCATTAAGCAATGGTTAGTACTCTTCAATTATGCATACATTTACCTTAGTGATGAATTTACAGTTAGAGATAGTGTTGGTTTATTGAATTTGGCTGATCCCTAGTAATCTCAGCAGATTTTTTCTTGCCATGTAAGAACATGCAAGAAAGCAGCAGAGAGGGGTTTATAGCTTTGTCGTTGTTTTAAATTTTAATCTTACCTGGCTTTTGGGGGTGGGGGGGAGGTGGAATTTAAAAAATGAGGGGGTTTTTTGGGGGTTTTGTTTGGTTGGATTCACCCAACTCTTCCCCACTCCTTTAGGACTTTCAGAAATTCCATTCTGAAGTCCATCTCCAAAAGGTTTGCCTTTGCCTGCTGAACATCTGTGGCTCATGGTGTGCCTCTTTCAGGTGCAGGGCGATAAGCTGTGTAGGAGGCTGGTCTTGAGGCTTGTTGGTGGAATAGATTTTGCCCTGTGTTCATAATCTGGCAGTTCCACAAATGAATTAAAAAATCTTATTTAGTTTAAGGAATGTCAGGGGAGAAGGAAAAGATGAGGAACAATGTAGTGTGAAATGGGGTTGAAAACCTGTTTCTGCTGCAGAGGGAAGAGATGGTTGCTCCTCTCTTAGGGCTGAACTCTTAAAAGCTTTCATTCTGCTTGTAAAGCCCTTCCTAAAACTTGTGTACTCTGAGATGCAGTGATTCATTTTTTTGTGGAGCAACAAAATCTAGTTCTTGGAGACAAGCAAATCTTGTCATTGTATAAGTCTTATTTTCTGAGTAATGACATGAGATATGTTATAACATGGTGACTACAAATGGGAAAGTTATTTTAAATTTTTTTTCCCCTCAGCCCCAGTGTGTACCTTGCTTAACAGGGCACTAGAGGTAAAAAACATGTAAATGAATGCTACTATTACTTTATTAAGGGCAGAAAAGAATTAAATATCCATTTATATTATTTTTTTCTCTGCATAGACTGGTCATTAAAGACTATTTCATTTTCTGTATCTCATTACTTACCTTTTTTCCTCTTTGTAAGCTTTATTCCAATGTTATATTTTTACAAAAATGGCAAGATAATTTTTTCCTCAAAAGCAAATTAACTGTGACATTTTAAACATAATTAATAAAAATAATTTACTGAAAGTACTTTAGGAAGTCTTCTAACAAAATTTAATTTAAGTCTATAGTAAATTGTCAGTAAGAATATACTTAATAAAGTTCCATTGTATTTCTCTTCCGTTATTATTATATGATTCTTCAGCAGCAGTTGTCTCCATCATTTGATGCGAAGACTGAAATGCCTAGATAACAAATGAAGTATATTTACTTAAGTCTGTTTGAAATTAAATTCTCATTCTGAGTTTTCCATCCCTTGTTCTGTAATTCTGGTTCTTACTGTCAGGAAGTTCAATTTAGAATCTTTTGTGCTCTCTGAGTCTAGAAGATTTGAATGGGAAACAAGACCTAACAAAATGTGAAAAGCAATAATTAAAAATATAAAAAAGGCTAATATGAGGTAAAAGCATCTAAGAATGGGTTTTGTGCAAGAGGGAAGTGTGTATTCTTTAGATATTCTTTGTATTCTTGGTATACTTTTGATCCTGTTTTCTATTCTTGCTTAGCAATTTCTTCCCTTAGTCACAGAGATTGGATTAGCAAGTGCAGATGATTTTGCTGGACTTCTGGGCACTTCTTTTCTAGAACCCCATCCAAATTAGGGAGTGATGGCTCAGTGCCTGCAGTTGCTGCTCTTTGAATTTTTGCTGCGAGTGATGTTCTCTTGAAATGTGCAGTTAAATGCAAATCTACAGTGACAGCGTCAGAGGAGAAGTATTAGTGCTTTTCACTCCATGTTACTGTCTTGTTTATCCAGGATTCTTTGTTTGTTGCGTATTTCCGTTGAATAACTTGAGCAGTGCCAGCATTCCTGAGAGTGGTCACATGAACCTGGCAGAGCAATGTGTATTCTGAGCAGACTTTGTTTTCTGTAGGCTTTCATCCCACTTCCCTGGGGGTGTTGTCAGCCTCTGTTTTAGCTTGAAAATTTAAATTTAGATTTGGGAGAAAAACAGTGGGTTTTAATGATCAAATGAAACAGGAGGGCGAGTGTGGGATGCAGAGCTGGAGAACCTGCTGTACTTTTTTTTTGATGAGCCTTCCTAGTCACAGAAGCACAGTTCTGGTCTTGATGAAGGTTTTGAGCTTGAGTGATGTTTTGCTTAACTGACAGATGTTACTGCTCACAGACTTAGTTTATACAAACTGTCACTACTGCTTGTAAAATGTAAAAACCTTTGTGTCAACACTTGTATTTTATTCAGTTGTTTGTTCATCCTAGAGAAAATGTGGAGGGACGTGCTCTGAGTTATACTGAAATATCTGTAATTAGATAGTCATGTTTTGGTTTATATAGTATTTGAGCTATATTATAAAATTTCTGTGCAGAGTTGTGATGAACAACTTCACTTTTTTCTGTTGGGTATTTTGAAGAACCTAAAACTTTTTTCTTTATTTATGAGGGCTTTTAGAGATAAGGGGCCAGGTTTTGTATGTTGATGGTTACTGTATGTTCACCTCACAAGACCTATGCTTTCCAAAGTATAAGACTTGAAACAGTAAAATAAGGTTTTAAAAAAAGGTTGTGTCAGACATGAAAACATTTTCCTTATTCTAGGGAGCAACTGCTCCAAATTTAGTCTGTGAGCTTTCTAAACCTTGTTTTGTGTTTATCTGTGAAGTGCCATGCATGCTTGCAGCTTTGTAGAGGTAACAATTCAGACCCAGGTTGGGTGTTCTGCATCCATGCAGCCTCATAGGTATGAATTCCATAAGGGAGCCTGCAGGATCAAAGTTCAAACCAATACAAACTCAGACCAGGTCTGTATTTTGTTCCTTATTTGGCTGCAGAACTTCGTTCTCATGACTATCTCATTTTAAACAATAAAGTATGTAATTCAAGACATTTAATTTTTTTTTTTAAACTAGTACTCTACTGGTGAAATTTGATTGTCTTTTTATGGCACTTACTCTGTGCTGTAAATTTTTTTAAAAGGTTGTCTGGTTATAAATCATGATACGTTAGATTTTTCACCTTGCCTCCTGTTAGTACTGTTGAAAACATTTACTCAAGCATTGCTACTGTCTCTTATCTTTGTGTGGTTATAGATCATTAAATTCCAGCCCCTCTGAATACAGTATAAATTCTAATCTTGGTAACCATTGTATCTAGTTTTATTTAGAAATTAAACTCTGCACTGCTTTCCTCCTTTACAATGAACATCAGCTTTTATATTACAGTGGACTTTTATTAATTACATGGAGAATGTATTAATGTGAGACACAAATGCTATGCACCCTGCAATATCTGGAATGCCTTATAGCATTGGCAATTTAGATAGTGTATCCACATGATATAGTTTGTTTTGTCCTGAAGTACTGGGATGTGAGATTTACATGACTGTTAACCCCTTGGGACTGCCTTGATAAGAGGTGTGTATCTTGTGCAATCCTAGTCAGCAAAAATTTAAATACAAATTAATACACTGTCAGAAGCCCTTGTGTTGGCCTGGTGGGAGAGAGAAAATAGTACCATGTGCTCAATAACAGCCTCCTTGGGGAAGAGTCTCTGTGATGTGACTGAGTGACATGACAAACTTTGCAAAATGCTTGTTCCTGTCATGATTTGGTAGTGAATTTGTAGGCAGGGCCTGAGGTCTGCCATGGACTGAAGGCCAGAGAACTGAATACAAAATAAATTTTTAACAAAATTTGAGTGATGAAGCAAAATTATCTTTTAAAGCAAATAGATGGTGCGACCTTTGTGAACAGTGAAAACTCCATTAAAGTGAACTGACAATAACCTAATTGATCACTCCTTTGAATTTGGTTGTCAGTTGATGAGTTTTTGGTCATTATTTGCATATAAACACTTTCCTTGGTAGTTCAGTATGAACTCCTAAAACCTTAGCAAGAACAATTTAAGGGCAATATTAACTCTTCAGCTACTCTTTATCTGAAATTTGTAAGTTAGCAAAGCACCTAGTATTTAGCATGGCAGCAGGGCAGGTTAACTGACTGCTGCCTAGACTGTGTCCAGAAAAATTTGTTTTTCAAGATATTGCTGTTTATTTTGGCTCTGATTATCTGTGCACAGTGCAGAGAATGAAAGTATCCTATTTCCCAGAGCTGGCATCCTGAATTTGTTTGGGACTGATTGGTTTTAGGGATTTCTTTTGTTCGTACACTGTACTGCTGTAGCTGTGTAGTAATGCAGGTTCTTGAAATAAAGCTTGGCATAAAAACCTGAGATTGGTTGCAGGATGTGCTTCTTGAGAACAACCTTAATTTTTTTACTCAACGCTTCTGTTCTTGTAAGGATTATAATTCTTGTTGGTGTTTGGAAGTGGTAAAGGTTTGAAAGTTAATGTTTTATAGAAGTCTCATATAGTTGTGTATAATGACATTAGATTAAATTCACAGTATGAATGTGTATGGAGTTGTATGTTGAAGTAAATGACTCAAGCAGTAGTTTGTTCTGTCTTTATATTTCCATCTGGTTATGTGCTGCTGCAGGAATATCAGTACAACAGTGTTCTGCATTACTGTCAGAGAAATCAAGAAACTTGCATCAAAATTGGAGTTCACCGTACTCCAAAGTACAGAAGATTGAAGGCAAAATGTAATACAGTCCTGGTAACTTGAGGTAGTTGTCTTCCCACTAGGTCTTAGTACCTCTTTTACTCATTCTAGGCTGACCTGCAAAGAGAAGCAAAGTTCTAGTTGAGTGTATGAAGAGATATATACTGAGATAGGCATGCTTTTTACTGTTAGTTGTAAGGGGGTAATTCTTTGCTCCTTGTTATCCACCTCTATTTGATTCTCAGTTGTACTGAGATTTGCCCTTTCTTGATTGACAAACTTTCAAACTTTATCGGTAGAATTCTGTCAATGCAGGTGATGACCGAGTGTTAATTGGCTTCACAGCCTTGATGTCATTCTGCAGCTGGGCACCACGTTTGTCTTCTAGGTAAGCTGTCGTGACTCCTGGTCAGAGCTGGGGTTCTCTTTGAGAAGAACTTTTTGACCCTTTGTACTTTGTACAGTATCTGCCTCGCAGGCGGACTCTGGAGCCGTTGTCTGGAATGCGTGTCTAACGCGTTCCACTCGGGCCCACGGTTCCATTCCATAATGTTAGCTTTAATTGGCTGTTTTTAAACTTTCATATACAATTTGGTTGTACACGGTAAATTACCACCCTCTTCGCCTTTTTCTAGGAGCAGGAAAGTAGAATCCAGACTCTGCGTTCTCTTGCTGCCTTTTACTCCTGCCCTTGAGCTCTCTTAGAGACAGCACTGGTGGGTAGTGTTTCTGTCAGATGACAGACCTTTTTTTACTAATGGTTCTTCTCTCGTCTGATCTCCCAAAGACTGCTCCTTTTTAGCACTGTATTGTATTTTTGAACTGAATTCTGCATTTGAAAGTTTAAAAAGAATTGTCCAAAGAAGTATCTCCAATTTAATAACTGTTGCCTAACTCTTAGCGTTGCTAGATAGCCCTTGTGTCTGCCAAGTGATTTTTATTTTTTTTAATGGTCTTATATTTTAATTTTATTTACTTTTTGAATGTGAGACTTTCAGGACAGCACCAGTGCTATAACCAAGGCTGGTCTTTATAAGAATGCCTTTTTAGGTGTTTCTGAAGAGTCAGAATGTATAGCATGGGCAGAAAAGGTCTGCTACTACACAGGTTCCATTTCGGCTTAAATAGTTCATTGGAGCAGAAGCTATTGTTGAGAAAGAGGGGTAGTTTAGTTACATGAGGAAAAAAATTGGCAATGCTGCGTACAAAACAAATTTTGCAGTTCAAGCTCAAAACAGTGATGAGTCTCTTGTTCGTACTTGGTATGAATAAAGTAAAACAAAGCCTGCCTTTATCCCCTGTAACAGGCTTATGAGCTCATGTTTCGGCTTTTCCTTTCCCCTCCCTTACTCACATGGACTCTGTCTTTTTTGCTTTGCTAAACAGACAATAACTCTCCACAATATTTTTAATCTCAACAAGATGTCCAGTGGCTGATGATGCAAAAGTGTTGCATCAACAAAGGGGATGATAGTTGGAGCATTCCAGGTCTGACATATTTGGCCAAGGAGCTGTGTATTGTGGCCACTGATTCCTCCCTGCACAGCATGCTTGCTTTGGGCAGGAGACTACTTTTCATTGACTCCTGTTGTGTGCCTCCCTCCTCCTTATTTTAGGCTTCCCCAAGAAGTTATGACAGGGAGTTTCATGGTTTTAGATGAAAGAGCCTGTTGTCTTGTTGAATTATCTCCTTTCTATCTGTATTTAAAGCAAAGTTGGCAGGTAAAATAAAAAAAAGCATGAAACAAAAGCTCTGTTATAGTATCATCTTAGGCAAAATTAGAATGAAACTGGTTGATCTAATATTTTTTATTTTTATGTGTTTGTTTAGACTGCTTGTTTACCTGTAGTCCATTGGCACCTGGCATTGGAATTGGCCACATTGTGTTCAATTTTAGATGGGTTCCTGGGCACTGGTGGGATCTAACCCACAGAAATTTATTCACCAAAATAAATCATGATAAGTAATAGATTGTTTAGATTAGAAAAGTATGTATTACTGAATTTTAAAATAATAAACATTTGTAATAATGGATATTGAGTAGCAATAAGTGCTTGTACTCCTAGATTTTTGAGAAAAAAGTTGTTTTAAAACCCAAGGGAAATGTTCAGTTTTTTAATGCTGTAGTACAGCATTTTAATGTAACAATATTATTTTTTTTTTTACTGATTGAAGTGGACCCAACTCGTGAACCTTTTCATTCACTGCAAGTATAGTTCATACTTTTTTAAAAAAAGTCTTAAGAACTTTCTCATGACAGCTAAACTTCTTGAATCCGTATAAAAATCTGCTTAGATGTCATAGTTTAGCCTTGCAGCTCTGATTCTTCTTATGCAAAAAAACTATCAGAAACTGATTTATAAGCTTCTTGTTTCACAGAGGTGCCTGTTCATTATGTATGACTGTTATTGTAGTTTGTGTTCCTTCACAGCATAAAGCCTTCAGACACCTCTGCAGTCATGTCTGTTAGGCTGATTCCATCAGGTACTACTTCCAGTCACGAAGTTTTTCCCAATTTAGTAAAGGTAAGCTGGGATAATTTGTTGATTTCTACCTGAATGCATCATTAACCATTGCAAGAGGGGAAATTAGGGCATGGGTTTGGTGTCCTTTTTTTTTTCCTCTTTTTGTAAATCTTATTTTTGATGCAAAGGCAGTTCTGTCGCCAGCCAGTCCAGCATGTGTAGACTCTCCCCCCCACCATAAAACAATGAACACATTCAGGCACAACTCGTGTTTTCAGTTATTAAAAAACGGAGCCGTCTGTCTCTGCCTGTGACTTTAATCTTTAAGCCTTTATTCCCTGTACCCCACCCCCTCTTTCTTTCCCCAACCTTTTGTTTGTGAAGTGCAGAGCTACAGGATATGTGGGCCTGGAGTTTCTGAATGTATTGTACATTCCCCTGGCAATTACAGATGTTTATAACCCTGACTGATGTTATTTCAGTATTGTGGAGGGTGAAGAGAAAATTAAAGAACACTCTTTTCTTTGCCCCTAGTAGTCTTCAATTTTTTTCTTCCTTATGTTTGAGGAGAGGGAAGGAAAAAAAAAAAGAAAAAGCAAAATGTAAACTCTTAATTTTTTTATGAAAACGTCTCACTTGGCATTCTCAGATGGAACATGTCTGAGAGCTGTGCAGGAATCTTCCCATAGCCTACTATAAGTCATCTGTTAGGGTGTTGCATGCAGTGTTGTAAAAAGCATAATAGGACTGGATTATAGTACAAAATAAGCTCCTTGGTGCGGAGTGCAGGACCTTTGCTTACTTTATTTCAAAGACAGAGACAAGGTAGCTTAGGGCTAGTAATGATTTTATAGTAGAATCATATTAATTTATTTCCAGCTTTATATGGAACCTGGTTTTCTTTTTATGTATGATTTTGAATCTGATGAGTTAGAGTTTTAGTTCTAGACTGGTGTCTTGCAGAATTGTTTAAGAAAATTTATTTTTGTTAGTCTTGTAGAAGTGTGCTCTTGATCTGTACAAGGTTTTAAATCAATTCCTTGTTGGAGGTGTTTGAGCTGCAGGTGCACTGTACGATTAATGCCCTTGAATTGACAGGGGTGGAGAGAAGAGAATCTAATAGCAAATCTCTGTGATCAAGGTGATAATTTGTGTGTTTCTTGGGGATTCCACTGCATTTCATGATCTTCAGGGTGTAGTTGGCCTAAAGCATTGAATTTAAGTAGAGAAAAGTTCAATGGAGTAGAGAATTTCAAGGTGGTTTAGCAGTATCTCTAAGGTACAACTTTCATATCAATACCTCTTTTTGACTGCATGGAAGCTGCTGTTTATAGGTTTTGAAAGTTCAGAGTTGGATATCTAAATGTATATTCAGGTCTGTCTAGCTACGCTTGTGTGGTGGTCCTTATCTCCTGTGACTGCTGCATGGAACTTCTTGTTAGACTGATCTTTCAAAGATATGGCAGAAGAATGAACAAGAATTTAGTGAGATACCATTTGGCTAGGCAGGACTTTAAAAAATTAACACAAAAGGTAGCAAGGAAGTCTTCCTGTCATCTCATATTAAACTGACTAACATAAGCTTAAAGAAATTCTAACATATGTTCCAAGATGTTCATAATTCAGTCATTCTCTGAAGCACCCGGAGGGAGGC
Organism: Campylorhamphus procurvoides; assembly: GCA_013396655.1. Lineage (NCBI taxonomy): Eukaryota > Metazoa > Chordata > Aves > Passeriformes > Dendrocolaptidae > Campylorhamphus > Campylorhamphus procurvoides. Next base: position 753,883 of record WBMV01016873.1, on the reverse strand, counting down.
AATAGATGCTCTGTAGTAACAATTCTCCAGTCTTCTGGGAAGGAAAAACCAACTAGTTGGTCATTAAGCACAGCACATTCTTTTTATCCTGAGATAATCAAGTACTTAAGTTGTGTATTGCTTGTGTGAGGATTTCTGAGATACTCTGGTTCTCTTTGTATTGCAACACAGAGGCATGGATGTGATCGAATCCTAGATATGCTAACAGAAAGATATCATCTTGTACAAATGTTAAAAGAACTTGAAAAGATGAAGAGCTGAGTGTGAAATAGCACTGATAGAGAATAGAATTTATAGAAACTTAGTAGGTATTGTTCAAGTGTCCTTTTTTCCACCCTCTCTGGGTGCAGTATTGGGCCTGTGTGTAATAGTAGATTCAAATACAGAAGTATGGACATATTGATTAGGAAACATTTCAGTTATGCTGTTCTTGGAAAGTAGAGTGTTTAAATTGTCTGAAAAGCTAATAGAGGAGTTCACTGCCTGAAGCAGCTCACTGCTTTGAGGGAAAATGTGCTACTCTTCCTAAAACAGTCTTGGAAAATATGTCAAGTAGTGCCAGTAACTTTTATTGTACTACTTTTCTCTTTCCAGTGCAAACATGCTTTTGTATAATTTATCATTCTTAATGAAAGGTATACAGGTATAGCCTGCTGGGGGAGGATCCTGTAGTGTGAGGGAGGTAGCAGGAATTTGCATGATTGTAGGTACCACAGAGGCTTTCGCTCTATTTGTCTCCACACTCCAGTGTTTATTATTAGCAGAGAAACATCAGGTGCAGCATTGCTGAAGCTGGGAATTGTCTGTTTGTCTGGTGTGAGCAGAGTCATTAGACGTGGAGCAGAAGGATTCAAATCTGTGGAAGTCTGTCAGAATGGGTGTGGGCTCATGTCCTCAGTCATGCAGGTTTGGTGCCTTTGTAGTTCTTCTGGATATTTGATTCCTTTTACATTGTTTAGCCACTGTTTTCTCTTTCTGTCTTGGAGATAGCTTCAAAGATGGTGTTTGTCTGTAATCTCTGGAAGATGGAGTGGGCAGAATGCTCATACTTGTCATATTTTTCTGCAACATATTTAGCATTATCATATGCAAATATGATTACTTTTTGTTTCAACTTGAAGCTTGGCAAGAGATCTTGTAGAGAGTAAATGTAAAGCTGATATGGGTCAAGACTAAAAAAGTGGTTGTTTTTTTTTTTTTTTTTAAATCTTGTTTCTTCTGACCTGTTTGCTTTTCAGTGTTTACAGTTAAGACTTTATGGACCATCAGGGACTATTTATGGTCACTTTGTAAGGCCCAAGTGTAACATTACCTTATAAAACACACGTGGCCTTGATACCAAAACTAAATACCTCTAAATAACAAGTCTGAAACTTGAACTAACCACTCATTTGTCTATAGGAAAGCTTGCTAGAACCTTGAGCGCACAGGGATTCAAAGGGGGGTTTTTACAAGTATCAATTTTTTTAACTTTGCACCTTTCTTTTTCCTGAAGCCTGAACGTAGTGTTGATTTAGTGCACAACTTACTGTCACATTGTTTCAGAAACCTTATTTTATGAACGCAACAACTCCATGCAGGTAGAACGGGGCACTCCATTGCAAACCTCTTAAGTGTGTGTTTGATATGAATCAGTGCAATTACTGGTGCTATTTTCATATCGTTTGGGAACCCGGAAACTGGATATGACTTCTTGTTAAGACATTTTAGTCTGGATGCCAGATTATGAAACTGAACCTTTTTGTGCCAGGTATAATATACACCCATGGTGCAAAAACCAAACAATCAAAACGCCACCAGAAAAAAAACAAACAATCCAGGTTCGCATCCTGAATGGTAATAACCCAGTTGATTTCTTGTGTGCTTTCTTTTGCTTTCAAGTGCATGAAATAATAATTTTTCCTATGATATGCCAGAGATTGTATTCTAAGGCTGATGAGCTGTATAATGACTTTCAGGCTAAAATGTTAAATAACTTTAGTTTTGTGAAATATCCTAAATATTTAAACTTCTCAACTTCACTGGTGTCTGTATTTGCATATACATATATATGAATGACACTTTAAAAAGTTAATGTTTGCTAACTAATTCACAATTTATGCACCTTTGACTGCAAGCCAAGAAAGATTAATTAATGCAGCTGAAATACCACAGTGTTGTGTAATTCAGCAAATGCTACCTTTTTTTGTAGCAGTCATCTGTGTCTGCTCAGAATGATAGTTGCTTTTCCAAGGTATGTAGGCTTTTTTAAACCCTACCACAGTTAATGTTTTCAGCATTAAAAGAAGTAGAGGTCTCTTTTAGATTCTGTCTCATTTGTGCCTTGTCAGTATAGAAATTCAGCTCTAGTAATAGGTAGTATTACAGAAAAGGACTTTACTACATATGGAAGAAAGATGATGTTTTCTCTCATATGGTGCTTTATCTCCATTTTCACACATGCTATGTATTACATGGCATTTCTTGTTACAAGGCAAGGATTGTTTGCTTTGCTTTCCCCTCATTGTCTATAAGATTCTCATTTGGGATGATTTTCTGTCTTTTGTCAGAAACATTTTGAAGAACAGGAGTTTAAATGCCACACGCTAGTAGTCACTCATCTGGTTTGCTACATTTTCTGTGGAAACAGTCAAAAGTGAATGTTTTGGAGGGTCAAAGAAAGAAAGTCAACAACGGAATGAAGTATCCCTTGCTCTAAGTTTCATCTTAATTATCTCTTATATGGGATAAAATCATGAATACTTTATAAACAGTGAATCTTCATCCAGCTGGATGTAGCTTTAAAAATCTTAATGGTGTAAATATGAAAGCTGTATTTTTTTTGTCTAAAGATAAATGGGTATGTAGCAGCACTGAGTTTGGATTGTTGTGCTATTTACAATTACGTAATTGACTGTGCTCTTTTATTAGTGGTGTTTTATTTCCCTACTCTTGTTTAACTTCATTTGCTTTTGTCATTGTGTGCTGTTAACATGGATTTTTCTTTGTAAGTGAAGTTGTGAGGGACTTAATTGTGTTTATCTTGTTTCCTTTTTTGAAACTACTTTAAAATTCCTTTTCCAGAAAATGGCTAGATATAAATGCAATATTTTATGTCAATATTACATTGTATATAGGTAAAGTCTAATACTTTACCTTTTTTGGCTGCTTCTACACACAAAACAGTTCTGCATTGAACAGCACATAATGACTGTCTTTTGGTAGTTTTCTGGAGTAATAGCCCTAGTTTTCTGTATATACATGTGTACTTAAGTTTCTTTCAATGCTTCCTAACAATACATTGACTGTTTTCAGCTTTAAGTTTCTCTGGAATTCCTCAGGCTGGTGTTTCATGGATGGCTTGGCCTTAGGCAATGCCCTATCCCTAGAAATGGGAGGTTTGCTTTACTCTTTCCTTTTTTCCCTTTGCAGCTCCTGGCTCTTTGGTCCTGCTGTGTCCCCTGTGCCAGCTCTGGCTCACCCTGGGGTGCTGCAGCAGCTGGGTCAGCTCTCCAGGCTCAGGGAGAGCTGCCTGGTGTGGCTCAGTTGAACTGACTGGTCTGAGCGTCAACTTTCATCAGGCCCTCTTTGAGCTGACGGGGACCTGAACAAACACAGTATTGGGGAAGCATAGCTGGGACTAGGACCTTCCCAACTCAGGGAACTGCAGCCTCTGTGACCAGGTGCCAGAGCAAATGCCTTTTCACTGCTCCACTTCACTGACAAGTGCTTCTAGGTAGCTGACTGTACAAATAGTGAGGTAGATCAATGCAATAACCAAGTAAAGCATGTGATTGCCTTGGCTTGGAAATCACATGAGTAGAAATGCCTTTTTTACTTGCATGTTTGCATTTACAATGGAAGTGAAGAGGAAAAAACTACTCTTGTGCTTCTGAAAATATGCTTAAAGTGAAGTGGGGCCTTTCCTTTTCTGTAGAAGCATGTGTCCTTAGCTGTGGCCGTTACTTGTGCTGCTCTCACTTGTGCTCGGGTTGAGAGCTTCTGTTTGTGTTGGGGAGAGGGGAGGGCGAGTGTTGGAAATTACCTAAATTTACAAGGTTCATAACAATCTCTCTTTACTACTGATTTCTATTTGGGAGTCTTTGGAGGAAGGATTCTCTTTAATAGTATGTATTTTTATAAAACTGCATGCAACCTTAATTTGTGCTTAACCAGTGAATTTCGTCAGATTGTAATGAAGGCTTCCTGTATCTGCCTTGTTTTGGAATAATCTCTTCTGTAGTGGTGGAAATGACAGATGTGTTCTAACATTTTTCAGGCTGGTCCTTTTGGTTTTCATCACAAGAGACTTTCTCTGTAGAGGCTAAGGACAAGATGGGACTCTTTACATTCTGTAAAGCCTTGCAAAGGATCTTTTGATAATTCTTTTTCTTCCTGTGTTGTAATGCCTTTTTTAGAGTGTTTTCGCTTTAAGGTTTGTTTGCGTTTGTGGGGGTTTTTCCCCCTCTAACTGTACATTTATTGTAAGCTTAATCCTGTGTGCAATATTGCAATAGCTAGACCAGCATATAATGATAAATTATTGGAAGATATTCCTCAGTCTTTCTTAGCATGACCTTCATAAAGGCCTTATCAGCTTTGTTCATGCTACTCAGCATGGCTGATCAAGCTTATTGACATGCTCTAATCACTATAGGCATTTCCTCCCTTTGAAGAATACAGAATTGTTTCAGACACATAGTTAGAACTTATTCAAACAATATAGATCCTTGAATGACTTGACAAAGGAGAGAGTAGAGGTCTTAATTTTTTTTATCCTCTTCAGAACAAAATGGCACACTGTTTCATCTCGGAGATGAAGTATAAAGTATATTCCAAGGGGATTCTTGGGTGATGTCCTTTGCAAAAGAACACTTTTATTCCTTAATAGCAGTTAACTCATTGCCTATTATTTGTAGTTGAATTGAACTCATGTTTACAAATAAATAATGGGTTAAAAATAAAATAAAGAGGAGTTATTAGACAAATAAGAAATGGACTTTTATAGTTATGCCCTTATGGTCATACTAGTTCCCCTTTATAGCTCTCAGTTTAAGATCAATCATAGTGGCTGGTTTTCATCTAAAAGAGAATTTGTGCAATGACATAATGCTGCTAATTTTAAGCTCTACTGTGCATTGAGAAAGAACTGGGTTGCCAGTCATATGCTTGCTATCAGAGATATTCAAAACTATCCTGAGTTTGAGGCTGCACAGCTCCCTGTGTGCTTATAACTGCTGATATCCTTAAGAATGGCCTGCTTTGAAAATAGTGGTGGAATGCTTGAACTCCATGAGTTCTCTTTTCAAAGTGTTTCCTAACAAGAGTTGTATCAGTTTTGATCCATGATTTGCATTGCTTTGCAGAGGGTTTCTTCATGTGTAATTCATGCTCTCCAGTTGTGTGCATGTCTCTCTCCCCCCTCACACCTCCTATTTCTGTTTGAATTTTGGGAGATTTCATATCCCATAGAACATTTTCCTTATTCATCACAGTGCCTCTCCTAAGGTAACTAGCAAAATCCTCAGTGACTTGTAGCGTCTCCCAAGGTGTTACCCTATATGAGAACAGGGAATAATTTAGTTGTTTCTGAATAAAGTTTCTTAGCAAATAAAATGGAGAGGGGGTTGGGAAGGGGGAAGTTGCATACTCACTGCATGATATAGACAATATTTCCTGTGACAGGAGATACTAGCCTCAAAGAATTTCAAATAAAACATTGATTTTATTTTATTTTTTATTTTTTTTGGAAAGTGGAATAGGGGAGGCAAAAATGGTAGAATAGTTGGTCTTTTTTTATCCCATGTGCAGATGAAATTGATTAAACCTTAAAAACTCGCCTCAGTCCACCCGGTTTATTAATTGAAGAATTTCCTCTTCCCCAGAATGGGAAGTGCACATTAAAACAGAGCTTTGCCCCTGAGTAGCAATGATACTTGAGAACGGTACATTTTCTACAATCCTATTTTCTCGTCTACAGTAGAGGAAATCCTAACATGGTAAAAAGCATATTTAAAAAAAAAAAAAAAGTATGTTTAAGGAAGTCCTCTTTCATTTCCTTGTAAAGCATGAAATCAAATTATAGCCCATGGACCACAATTATTTTATTTTCACATTTGAAATTCCATTTTCTGCTTCCTTTTGGTGCCTGTGAACAGGAGTTGTACTGTTTGAGTAAATACAGCTAAAAAGATTACCACAAACAGGACACAGTAGCTTAAAGAAGCCCCAAGTCAGAATCTGTGCCTGTGTTCCATGTTTGTGTGGTGTACAGAACCTCCCCTTCATTCACACAGGGACCTGACCCCTCTTCTTTCCTCTGCTAGCCCAGGTTTTACCTTTCAGAGCCAAACCAGCTTTATATTGATGGATTATGGGGAATCTGCTTGCCAAAATAGTATGACTTGTAAATGCTCTTATATTTTTGGTCTGCATTTGGTAAAGAGAAAACAATTGAGATTGTGCCTATTTATTGAAAATGCCTCTCTCCTTTTCAGTAAGGATGGAATCAGTATCTAGTTTGGAGGCAGTAACTGAATGGTTCTGAAACTGGGCTCAGTGCATGTATAATAAAATAGTAATAAATGTTTGGAACTGATAATGTAATAACAAGAGGCTAAAATGTTTGGGATTTTGTTTGTTTTCGTTCGTTTGTTTTCATTTTTTCCTGGACCTAATAATGTTGGTTTTTCCTAACTTACTGTAAATATTACACTTTGCTGTGCTAGCACAGCTCAGTCTGGGAGTTTGGATATATAATTTACAAACATGCAACAGGTTGCACAAGCAGAAGGTACTTTGAGTTCATGTACATGTAGAACTGAAACAATCTCTGTGATCAAGGTTGAAGGAGATTTTTTTATTTAAGATGTAATGTTCTGTTCCAAAATAAAACAGGGCTATTAAAGTGCTTTACGGTTTTTAAAAATGCAGGCTGTAGCTTGGGTACTCCCTCTGGTGTTTCCCTGTGAATACTGGTGTTACAGGTCTGGTTTTCACTAATTGTATGCTTTTGTGTAAGGATGTGAGACAGTAACAGGTAAACATTGCAGAGGTTGTCTTCTTCAGTGAGCAAAAGTGAGTGTGTTTTACTTATTGTGTTGCAATCAAAAGTGGGTGTGACACTAAACACGTTTTAAAAGAGTGAATTTGATGCAGGGGATGAAGGTCTGCAGCCTTGTTGCCTGGAACTCTCAGTAGGCCTTTCTTCCTATTTCAGTAAAGGATTACAATCCATATTATACAAAATAATTCAAATGCAAAGAATGCAGTGACTTTCCTCCTAAAGATTAAAAGTTCATCAATACATCCTTTTTTAAAAGCGTACTATTCTTTTTCAGTGTACTCAGGCAGTAGCTGGTGAGTTGTTTCAGGATCCAAGGGTGAGACTTAGCTAGGAAGAATGTGATGCAAGTGGCATCATTTTGCTCTTCCTTTGGAGAAATGGAGTCACTTGCCAGTTTGGGGGAACTTGAGTTGCTGCCTTCTGTGCTTTTGAAACTTGCCATAATCTATGACGTCTGTGATTCAGCCAGTCTCATGAGTGAAGAGTAATAAATTACTTCCCTGATGACTGTTTATAATCAGATACTCCCTGAAATGCAGGAGAGAAAGTGAATTGTGACTGTTCAAAGCAGTAACTAGACTTTATCTTGTCTGTGAAGGTGTTTTTCTTATTACCTGAGTTCTGTGTTCCCTGTTGCTTTTGTGGTATGAGTGCTGCTGCCTCCAGGTTGAGCTGGCACTTGCAGTCTTTGTGATGCTGTGCTGCTGGTCTTGTGTTTTTCCTGTATCTGGCTGTCACCCAAATTCTCACAGTTCATGTTTTATCTTTCTTATTTGTTTTTCTTCACTGTGACTATCTGCTTTATTTTTGCTGTGGTTTAGCTGCTTATCTTTGCAACGTAATTCCCATCTTTCCCCACCCCCTTGTGTTTTATGATGACAACTACTTTGTTTCATGTGAGCGGTGTCATCGCACAAAGGGTACTCCAGTAGTGGATTTTTTTTTTATTTTCCCAAGCAAAGTGAGAAATCACACATCAGGATCTATCTTTCTGGATGGTCTGGAGCACTTCTTTCATAGATGAAGTGGCAAATAAAAGGTTACACCCCTATTTTTTATGTTGAAGAAATAATTTGGGTACCTTATTTTAACTTTGACACTGATTCTGTATGGCCTGCTTCAATACAGATAAAATATTTGTAATTGCTGTGCTTCCTTATGCACAGACCTGTCCTTTGCACGTGCCTCTACTTTGTTCAGAGTAATTTCAAGCCATTTGCCTTCTCTGAAGGCTCAAGGAACACTCAACTCTTCCATAATCTCTTCCAGATCACTCTTAACTCTGTAGGACCATATCCTGTCCCTTTTTTTGAGCAAAACCTGAATGTTTCAGGTCTCTGTTCCATTTCACACAAGTGCACATGGCTGGCATTCTGTAGTCAGACAGTGCAGATTTATTGAATGATATTTTCGTGTTTTATTCTTGTTACTATTTTTGGAGTCTCCACTTGGTATGGCTGTAATATTTTTATTTATTTTATCTTTCCAAGTGAGATTGGATTACATAGGAATGCTATTATAATCCACCCTGACTTCACCATTCCTAGTTAAATCTTACTCTGCTGTAGAAAACTACACAGAAATATTGTTCCTTTCATTGACTGAACTCTGAAATGATAGTGAGCTGATTGTTTACTAGTGTGCTAGAGATTATTTAAGTAGTGAATATGAAATATTTTAGGTTTGCTATTACCATTTGTATGCTATGAGAGAAGTGTACTGATTGAGGTGTTCCTTGTTAAGTGGGAGAGAGTTACAGTTTTGTCATCTTGTCACAAATGACCTGCCAACTTTCCTGATTAGGAAATGTTACATTTGTGAATTCCTGTACACTGCATTTTGACTTCTAGATTATTGTGTTTTAGTATTTAATGAACTGTTATGCATGGATGATGGGCAACTAAGAAAATGAGTTCTTGAATAAAACAAAATATAAAACTGTGTAGAAGAAGATTGAAAGATTGGGAAGAAGTTGAGTTGTCAAAGATGGCTTATTAAAGATGGCTCAAAGAGGAGAGTTGAGAACTAAATCTTAGCATTATTTTTTTGCCTTGTTACCCAAGGGTCCTGTAAACTTGAGCACTCATGCCTTGATATGCGTGAGTAGACAAGTACAAAACATCCTGATGCCTTGGGGAGAATGTCGTTAAAGTGTTTCTGTCAATGCTGTCCTGATCTTTCCCTTGTCTCCATGACTCTGTTGAAGGGCAGCAATTTCCCACCCTGTTTATGTGCCAACTCTGCCTGCCATGTCTGCTCTTCCATCTTGTGCCATCTCTTAGGAACTGTGGCCAGTCAGCACGTTAAGGCTTTGGAGGAGGCACAGTAGATGTGCCAACAGTGTTTGTGAACTTGTGTATGCTGCTGTTTCCTTGACGAAATATTTTTTGTCTGGAGTGGCATGGTATGTTTTCTGGTGTTTCTGGAGTTTTTCCATGGACTGTACAGTTATTTTTCCTTTGTTCATCTTCTCTTTGCTATGAAATGCCCTGAGGTAGACATTTTTGACCTTCTAGCAACTGGGCTGATGATTTTTGTGGCTCTTTTAAAGTCTTGTTAATAGATTCATAAATACAGCAGTTGTAAGCATTTGCTTTACAACAAATGTGGTCAAAGCAGTTGATCTTGTGTTTCCAGATAAAGTGGCCCTTGTACTGAAGCTGCATATAACAGTTCAGAGCAGATTTTGTCTCGTGTTGGAGGGAGGAGATACCACAGTAATGCATCTTACCAGCCACCCTTTCCAAGGCCATGTTTGGGTCTGGCTACTTTGGCTTAATTTTGGAGCCTGAGGACTGCTATGCTTCAGTAGTCATAGTAGAGTTATCCAAGACTCTACCTTGCAACATCGTTGTTTTACTGGATGTCCTTTTAAAAAGTATTACTAATCAATTGGAGTTGATTGTTTGATTTTCATTATTAACTCCCATTCATTTTAAGGCTGTCACTTGTGTAGTAAGAATTATTGTGTGGTATAGTGTAATACAAAATATGTATGTTAAGTTTAAAAAAGCCCTACTGTATGTTCTCAAAGTGGATCTGTTTTGACTATTAAGTGTTTTGTCTCACTTAAAACTATTTTCATGCCATTTGTTCTCCTTGCTTCTTGACCTTTAGATCTGTTCTTGTGTGGTGTATAAAGCCAGCCTTTTGTACAGCCTTGATGATGTTTGTGTTGTAATTTAAGCAAGATCTAAACCAACTCCTGAAACAATAAAAATGCAGACTACTTTTGAAGTTATTAAGCCCATCTTCAGTTTGTAAGGGAGAGATATTTGAAATTATTGGTGAACATTCTGCAGGAGCATTGGAAATGTCATAATTATCCAACTAGTGCTCTGAAGGGTTTAGCATTCTTTGTTACAAAAGCTCTGGTAGGTTGAAAATAGTCATTTGTAAGCGTATTTTTTTTTTCTTCTTGTAGCTCCCACCCGCTCATTCACCCCTGCACTCCAACCTCAGAATGATTTCCTATCCTGAGTTCATGGGAATTCGGAACAAGGGTAGCTGTTGTCATAGGCATTGTAAAAGACTTTAAAAGAACAAAAAAGGCAAAAGGAAGGCTGGAGAGGGTGAAGGAACAAGGAACAGTTGTATTGATTTCTTGTTCTTCTAATCTTAAGGCAAATATTAAGAGTATTTAAGTTCGGAATGCTGCAATTTTATCTGATTTCTAGTTTCTATCATCTTTCAAAATATGCTTTTTTGCCATATGACTTTCCGGTAGTTCAGCTTTAAATTTTGGTTTAGTTTTTATGTTTAAGCTTTCTCAACATCAAGGTCTATTGCACTTTACTATTTTGATATTCAGAGTATTTTGGTTACCTGGAATGAAACAAGAAAATTCAGAATCTAATTAGTGGAAGAACCAATGTTCATCAAAAGCTTCCTTGAAAACTAGTTTAAATCCATGAAATTCAGGTTGCTTCAATCAAAAGATTAGGAGTTCATGACGATACTTAGAAAAGTAAAAGTAATCCATAAGCATGATAGGTAACTTCAGCCTGAAGTTTAGGAGCTTTTTCATGAAGAGATCTAAGGATCTGATCTTTGTGCCTGTGTTTGAAGTTATGTGGATCTGAATTGGGAGTTAATGACAATATATTGCAGGTTTTAAATCACCTCTTCCTCATGTTGAGGGATTGTAGGAATTTCTTTAGGCTTAGGATAAACCTGTCTCTGGTGGTGATCACTTTGTTTTCACTTTTATTGAATTTTGGACTTTGAAAGAAAAATGGTAGGGGGCAGGTAGGGACTGCAGATTGTTAATGTAGTTATGGGGGACATGGTTGGCTCTTGCTGGGGTTGCTCTGAGTGTGCAGCTCTGCAGTGTTGCTATATTTTTTAACTGTATCATATTCCTACTTGGCTTCTTAGATTATAATTTTTAATTGAGGCAAAATCATGCTTGTGTTGCTGCAAGGTTAATGTTCTCAGCATTTTCTTAAATGCAGTGATGACTTGAACTATCCATATGGGGCAATATGTAAACTATCACATTCTTCAGTATTTTTTATGACCTGGTGGTAGCATATAACAGCCTAAATCCCTGAGGCCTTAATTTCAAAAGGGCCATGCAGTCAATGCATACTTGTGTTTTGTTTGTCTTTCTGGTTATTTGTACATTTGCTGACACTTTTTATGGAAACTATTTGAGAAAATGATCCTTAATCTTTTTATGCTGCTGCAATACTGACTGTGAATTCTCCTCCAGGTGCCCAGATTATTGATTTGATGATGCTTGTAATAGATGTGACAAAGGGGATGCAGACACAGTCAGCAGAGTGCTTGGTAATTGGGCAAATTGCCTGCCAGAAGATGGTGGTAGTTCTGAACAAAATAGATCTCCTTCCAGAGGGGAAGAGACAAAGTGCCATTGAGAAGATGACTAAGAAAATGCAGAAGACCTTGGAAAATACCAAGTAAGTGAACAGTGATGCTAACAGCTAACTTGTAACAAAATGTTCAACGAAAATACCTACGTTTCTCTTCCAGCGTGCTTCTAAGCGTATTGAGACATCTATCAGAGATAAGAGAGTGAAAAGATTGCCGGAAATTCAAGTGCAGTTTCCAATTCACGTGTGCAAGTATCATGTGTAGAGAAATATTTTCCTGTAATTAAACTCCTCAGTTTAAAGCACTGCTTGGAGTTCAAATAGAGTAATACAAAGACAGAATATCCAGGTGATGAAGTGTTGGGTCTTTGGTTGGTTTTGTTTGTTGTGGGGATAGGTGTCTTCTGGGTGTATTGGGGTTTACTTGTTTTGGGGTTTTTTTTGTGTTTTTGTTTGGTTTTTTAGCTTTTGGACTTGCAACTTTTGTTATGATCTGAAAGTCTGTTTCACTCCAGAGAAAAAGGAGGTGTTTGGAAATTTCCTTAACGGAGGATGAGAACTGACTGCCTCAATGAGGGGTAGCAGAATTAGGGAAGTTTATATAATGTAATGTGGCTCTGGCTGGGACAACATTTGTCAGCCCTATTTCAATACATTAGTTTGAGGTACATAATGAGTGAAGTGTAGTGAGATTCATGAGTGGGAATGTGGCTGTTCTGAAGTGTGAAGATAAAATATTTATTTAGTTCTTACACAAACGGAAGCAGAGCTTTGCTTTGGACAGGGATATAAGGCGACATAACTACTGGGTCACATTTTGATTTGACCAGTCTAAGGAACAGGATTCAGTGTACAGAGCAGAGAACAAGAATTTTGCATGTGCTGTCTGTGCTTTATGGGGCTTTGAAAGCACTGCTGGCCTGGGTGAGATTGCAAAGTGCTTGTCCGGCTGTATCTCATGCATGTGGTGTTTCTTGACAGCCTCTTTGCCACTTGCCTTTCAATCTCCAAATGCATGTTTTTTAACTGACATATGCTGAGACCATTTGACAGCTGCCTCTGCTTTAATGAACATTGGAAATGTGTTAGTCTTCAGTTAAATGGCTTTGAATGCAAACCACTGCAGCAAGACTGGGTAACAGACCTTTGCTTCTGCAATAAACTGAAGTCTTGCTCTCCACTGTCACAGAGTTGAATCAGTAGCTAATGTGGAACAGGATTGCAGGTTTCATAGTGAAGTTCCAGTAGTGTTGATATGCTGGTAATTCAGGAAGGAATTGTCAGTTATTCACAGTGCAGGAAGAGCAGATAAACTGGGATTTGAGGGAGTTTCCAGCCTTCAGATGAGCCTGGAACTGCTTTATATTGACACATGTAGGAGATCTGTGGTCTAATGGTGAGAGTCTTTATCTCTTTCAGATTCTGTGGGTGTCCTATCGTTGCTGTTGCAGCAAAGCCCGGAGGACCAGAAGCCCCAGAGTCTGAGAATCCACTGGGTGTTTCTGAATTAATTGAGGTACCTGCTGAAGAACATTATAATAATGTAAAATGTGCTCAAACTTGTCTCTTAAGTCTTTTGGAGTGTACTAGTAGCATTAGTGCCAGTTTTAAAGAATTGATTCTTCTGGGATTGCTTTCAGTGAATGGACAAGTTGGAGTTAGATGCCCCAGAAGTGGATATTCTTTTTCAACTACTAGACTACAAAGCCTTTGAGCAGTTGTCTTAAGAAATGGCTATTCACAAGTGTGCTGAAATTGTCTTTAATGAATTATGATGCATAGTGAATAAAAAATAGCTTTAAAATTCTGCCAAATTTAGGTGTTGCTTTATAGTTGTATCATAGTTAAGAAAATAGTGAAGTTGTAAAGTCTAGTACTCAAAAGTTACATGTTGGGAATTGTCTCTTTCCTTCATGTGTGTATTATGGTCCAGTGTTTAATTGCATGATTCTTTGTTCTAAACAACCCTGACCTCTCTTCTTACACAGGATGGACAGCACTCAACTAGTGAGCAGTTAGTCAGTATTTTATTTTCATTCTCATTATTCTCTGTGTGGCCTTATGACTCCATTCAAATACTGTTCTGCATTCAGAGTAATTAATTTCCTCCTGGACTTTTCTTGGCACACATCACTGTGGTCTTGAGTACTTGGCAAACAGCTAATTTACTTCCAAAACACCTTATGGGAACTGTAGAGGTGACTTTAATCCATATTTAGATTGGAAAGTTGAAGCACAAAGGAGCTAAGTCCACTGAGTTTGCTAATTTTAATTGCCAAATTTAAGGAAACTAGGAACTATTTTGGGACATGCTTGTGTTCAGATCATGGTACCTGCCAATTCTGATTTCAGTTATGAGTGCTTAGCACTTCTTTTAAGCTTTGGGATTTCTGTTTGGACAGTCTGAGATGTATAGTCAGTCATTACCTGTAGAAATTTCATTTTAATGAGAATGGCAATACATGGGTCTTCTGGCCTAAGTGTAGAATTCATTCTCTAGAGAAGCACTGCCTGTCTTCATGATTAAATCATCTTCCTCTCTGATACCCTGCCTTGCTTTAATATGTGTCTTACACATCTGCAAAAGATAAAAAGCATGGCCTGGATTTGCCCTGTGTCCTGAATGAGGTAAAGCCTGGAAAAAACCGTATGATGGCACAACTAACTTTTATATGAGACCCATATAAACAAGAGAAGACTTTTAACAAACTGATGCTTCACAGATACTCTCAGTTCCAGTGATGTGGGGTGTTTGGGTGTGGTTTTCAGGCGGGGGAGGGGGGGGGAAGATGAGAAAGAGAGAATACATTCTCAGGTGTTCAAAACCCCAAGTTATATGGCATGAAGCATATACTGTGAAGGGCAGGACACTTAAAATAACTGAGGGTAGTTTGTAGCTTGTACTTTTCACCCTTTCTGTGAATTAGCCTTGGGGAAAAGCGACATCCTTGCCCTGGAGGGATGCTGCTGTTATTTGCAGACAGCAGAAAGTAGTTTTAAAACAAAGGTGTCATACTTGGAAGACTTGTCAAATTCTGATTTGAATGCCGCCAGATTTAAAATTGTATATTGCTGAAGTTAAAAGTGCAGCATCAGTCATCAAAAACTCTAGGGATGCCTGACCCAGGGCAGCCTGGTTTGTATAAAGGCAGGACATTCCTCAGAGCTGCTGAGCAGTGAATGCTGTATCACCTCCCAGGCTTGTGTGACCTGAGGTGGCAATGGGGATGGGATGTAGTATGGTCTTCGAATAAACTTAGCAAGAACCAGTCTGCTCACAGAAATGTCTAGAGAGCAGGAGGTATCTAAGTCCTTATTTCTGCCTTCATCTGGTTCCTGGTAGATTTGCTGGAATGTTCCCCAGGGTGAAGGAAGCACTAGTGTTACATCTCTTTCCGTCAACTCTGAGACCTGATATTAGAAGAGCTGGCAAATGCTGTGTGAGCCCTGCCACTGCACTTCAAGTTATTGTCCTTTCTGTCTTTCATAAGAGACTATCTCCATTGTTCTGCCATTACAATTCAGGCTTGATCTGCAGTTTGACCTTGAAAACTGATGTTAAAGGCAATGCTAAGTGTGTTTGCTGGTGTCATAACAGAGGCAGAGACCAGGTGTGGTTTGAGACAGGAGTGAACCAGTTCTTCTGAAGTGCTGTTGGGTCCATGCCTGCCTTTTTATAATTAAAGTCTTCTGTCTATGATGGTGCATTTTAAAAAACATAGTGTTTGTCAGCAAAAGAGAAATGCTAAACTCAAAGAATTTCTCTAGAATGTGGTACTTACGTAGCTGTTTTTCTTAGTAGTTTGATCCTCAAGAAGTGTTAACAGAAATCTGAAGGGGAAGTTGACTTTGAAAACTTAACACAATATAATAGTGTTTCTGGGAAGGGAGGCAGAGATAGACTTTACGGGCCACTAATATCTGTATATAAGTTCATTTTCACAAAATCCAAAAAAGCTGAAGTAGCAAGATGCACTGTAAAATTGTACTTGGCGGGGAGGGAAGGGCAGAATGACACACGTATAGGGGTTTTTTCCCCCCTCCCTCTTTGCTGCAGTGTTTATATTGAGTTTGGCAGCAACTTTATCGCCAGTGAGGTTCTGCTAACCAAGCTAAATGTGCAGCACCAAATCTTTCTAAGGCAGAAAATCGAACTGTTCCTGCTGCTAAGTGTGTGTCTCCTGTATGGTACACACAGTTAATTTGACATTGGTGCGTTCTAAGCTCATTGGGAGATGCCTGAAATCAGTAAAATTGCAGGCTTGTTCGATCAATCATCCACTTGCCTTCCTTTTGCTGTGTGGCTGTCATGACTTTTCACCCAGGCATGGTGCTGCTTTTATCTTTTTTTTTCAGGTCTTGAAGTCTCAGGCTTACCTGCCATCAAGAGACCCCTCGGGACACTTCCTTATGGCAGTTGACCACTGTTTCTCTATCAAGGGTCAAGGCACGGTGATGACAGGGACTATTCTTTCTGGCTCTGTTAGCCTTGGTGACAATGTGGAGATTCCTGCCCTGAAGGTGAGTCTCTCATTTTCACTCCCCCTATTTTTTCTGATAGGGACACTCAACAAAGAAGAGAGTGTTCTCTTCCAATCTGAAATTATTCAATTATTTTCCTTTTTTTTTTTTCTGTACCCTACTATAACCCATAACTGGAAGAGACATAGCAACTGTTAAGTAAGGCAGTCAGTAAAGTTACCTACTCTGTAATTTAGTTGGATGAAGAGGAGAGAAGACTGACCTAGATTAGCATGTTAGACTTTAAGAAAAGCAAGGTGGGCATGTTTCCAAGATGGGATGTGCCCAAGGACTGAACAGGTTGAGAGTGAGGTTACTTTCCTGTGAGACATACTGCAGTGAGAAGGCTTGCAAGAGAATCTGAGCTTCCAGAAATGTCTGAGAGCAAAGGAAATGACAAGAAGAGGGCATTGAAATGCTTGATGCACATTCTCTTTGTTTGCTGAGGCGTTAATTGATGTCAGCATATTCTGGGAGAACTGCTGGGATGCAGTAGGTGGCTTGCTGCCATTGGGATCTTCAGAGAGTTTGTAGAAAGTCAAAGGGACCTTTCAATGGCTTTTGAACTGCTGAACTGTTGTTACTATTTAATTACCTCAAAACATGTTCATCCTTTAAAGAAAATAGGATGACTTTATGCTTTCTTCCCTCTTCTGTGTCTTATTCACAGTCCTGGGCCTGCGTGTGCTTGGGGTCTGAAGAGGGGCAAGTAGTTAGGAGTGCAAGGCTGATGAGTGTGAGATGGCTCCTGCCCAAACAGGGCCTTGCATAGAGAGTTCACTGCTTTTCTTTTGGCATAGCACTGGCCAAACTTCCTGTCATTTTCTTCTCTGGGAGATGGGGGTGAGGGAGCAATTATTTCTTGCAAAGCAAGAATGCATCACTAGATGATATCTGAAAATGACCATTCAGCTTTTCATGTAGAGTCCAAAAATGTTTTGAAGAAACATGTTTAGGAATAAGACTGCTTTTTGAGAATCTGTGTGAAGGAGGAAACAACCAAAATATAATGAGTAACTTGCAAATGAATGTTTAAAAGAAGAGTAGAAAAAGTTTTAAGTGGGACTTTAAAAGAAGCTTTCTTCTCACCCAAGTGACTGTGAGAGTAGCCACTGAAGTGACAACCAACTTAGCAGATAAATAGGTAATGTGCAAAGAGAAGTCAGATTGCTAGGCTGTTATGGCATGAACAACTTCTCTCCAATTTTTAGTTATTTTTCCAGTTGCTGCTAGTGGATTAATCTTTCCACTGCCACATGTGAAATAGATGTGTCCATGGCTCTGAGTGATTGTAGTGGTGGGCAGAGTTTTGTTTTTTGCCATTAGCAACTTGTGAATGTTCATGTTGTACAGGTATGGAAACCAAGGCACAGTAAAAGGAAGCAACCTGTGTAAGTTTGAGCTGTGTGTTGTACTTACCCCTGCCAGCATCATGCAGAGCTGGGTTAGGATACCTATAAAAGGTCAAACCTTTCTCAGGCCTACAAGGTAACGGAGGAAGCACATTTCACAACACATTGTGGTTTATGACTCTCTCTGACCTTTTTTTGCCCTGACCCAGTGGTAACTGAGATTGACAGCTGGTACCCGCTGGGCATTTGGGGACATTGCAAACCAGCTGCTTTTTTTAAATTTGAAGAGCCCTCTCACCAAATGAAGTGGCATCACCGTCCAGTTCTACTAATGGACTTCGACATCTTTGACCGCCTGAACCTGCACAAAGGAGGGACACAGCAATTAAAAATAAACAGTGACATTCTGAAACGCCCATGCTTGCTCTGATTGAGGCTGAGAGCACCAGCAGTGCATGGATTCCTTTATGCTTTGCCTATGTAAATTGCCATCTGGGGTTGATTATACATATAGCGAAAAGAAAAATTATATATATGTGTTTGGCAAAAAGCTTTGACACAGCAAACAGTTCACTATCCAATTGAGTTAGTACTATTTGCTCCCTAGCACTTGAAATCCACCTTGAAGAGAATGAAGCTGGGATTTCTGCAGCAAAAATGTAGTGTTGGCAGAATTCTGAACGTCCTTTAAGATTATTTCAGTGGTCATTCAATCTCTACAGTCTTTCAGTTTATAAACTGTAACAACTTATGACACTTTATTTCTGCTTTATAAAAGTTCCTGAAGTTTGAAGAATAAGGATTTTTTCAATTTAGTTTATTTTACTGATAGGTTTTTATTTTACTGATATCTTAAGTACATGTCTTTTAGTGATTTTTAGTTTAAGTGAGGATGAATGTCAAAGTTTAGTGCTGCTGTGTCTTTTTACAGCACACTTTAAATGAAAAAGGAAAGTGGTGGGGTTTTGGGTTTTTTCTTTTTTAAGTGGGGAAAGGGATCTTTGCCTTCCTTATCCAGGTGAGAGAGGGAAATCATAGTGATTCTGACTTTGTATTTCACAGTTGCAAGCACATTAGAAATACTGGATGGTTGGGTAAAACATGGTAATATGTTTATGTACCCTTAAAGATACTTTAGAACATAGAAAATGTCCCAGATTGGTCAATAAGAATCACTCTCTCTGTCTTAACAGTTGTGAGAGATCATGGAAGAGTTCAAGTCTGAATTGAGTGAGGAGGCAGAGACAGATATACACAGCTAATGGATATAAATCTGGTCATCCTGAAAGTGTCCAGTCAGCATTGCCTTACCTGGGATCAGGGATGCAGGAGCCACAGAGACCTAGATAGGAGGTAGCCAGGTAGAAAGACAGCTGCTTGGTGGGGTTTTTCTTTCAGGAATTGTAAGAAGTTCAAACTTTGCTTCTTGCTTCATAGTCAGGTTCCTGTCTGTCCTGTTTAATGTAATTGCTGACAAATGCTGGAGCAAGTTGATGCAAGCTGAGTG
This sequence comes from Campylorhamphus procurvoides, assembly GCA_013396655.1. Lineage (NCBI taxonomy): Eukaryota > Metazoa > Chordata > Aves > Passeriformes > Dendrocolaptidae > Campylorhamphus > Campylorhamphus procurvoides. The sequence goes on along the minus strand of WBMV01016873.1, from coordinate 734,623 downwards.
GCTGGTAGGGGTTCACAGCTGTGTTGGAGCCCAGATAAAGTACATGGTGCTGCCACTTTCTACTGAGTGTGTCAGAATTTGTGTCCTGAAGACTGAGTGTCTGTGTTCATGTGAGCAGTTATGGTTGTGATTTTCTGTAGGGGATCATGTGGGGATTTTTGATGCGTACTGAAACTGAATAATGTATCCTGTGTTGTATGGTGCAAAGTTATTTCTTGTGTAATAAATCATGTGGACACCCTGTCTTTGGACTGACCTTGGGAAGTGCCTCTTATAGACACTGTTAGGTTTTTGATCTTCCATGTGTGGTTGAGCTGTTGTCATTAAAAGAAAAGAGAAATATTCATACCAGGTCCAACCTTCACCATCTCAAAGGTTTGCAGTAGACAATTGTCATTATTAATGTTGAGCATTTCAATCTCAAAAGTTGTGAACGCATTTATAAAATGCTTCCCTGGTAATTGAAGTGTAGTCATCTGAGTGTTTCAGTACTCTGGTGAGCTTTGAAGAGGTCATGTGAGATGTCAAATATGAAAAATGTGAGGAACTTGCTTCTGTTTATCTAGTGAAGTCTCCTAGTAAATGAGTGTTGGTTCAAACCAGCAGTGGATTCTGTCTTGGCAAGACCTGTTTGCTGTCAAGTTATATTGACTTTATGAACTTTCAAGAAACATTGTTTTGTAAGTATGATACTGAGAAGCTTTATGGCTTCGTACACTTTCACCATATGAAAAGAGATGGTTTCTAAGCTTTTTTGTTGTCTAGATAACCTTGGACTGTGTTTTGGCAAACACTTAGTAGTTTCATGGCTCATGCAACAAAAGAATTCTCCACTGTCTGATAGAATAATTCAAATTGTATTTGCAAGACTATCTCCTTCAGACTAGTGTAGCTATTAAAATCATAGCAGAGATCAGCTTTTGTCCACCTGAATACTTCAGTCTATTTGATATCCCTGGACCTCTGATGAGTGAGCTTTTGTATATACATGTACTGAGAACTAAGTTTATTTAAGGACTTTTGCACAATCAGAATTGCAGAGTTAAGTTTTGTCAGAGGACATTTAAATCTCAGCAAATGAAGTTGGATCAAACCCTACTGAACTGGATCACAAAGACATATGTGGACTTTCATAGTGAAATCTTAATGAAGTTTTTGCTTCTATCGTTTTGAGTTCTTTGGGCCTCATAATACACCGCTTCCAAATTTCAGTGATTGTTGACTGGGGTTTTTTCCACCTCAAATTGAAGAACCCTTGCTGAGTGTTCTCAGAATATGTCTGAATACTGTTTCTACATCTGTTTTTTTCCAATGCTGCTTGGATTTTTTTTTGCCCAATGCTAATAGAACCAACCTTTAAAATGCAACAGTTCCTCTGCTGGGAAAGGAGTCTTGCTTGCCTTGAATGTTCCTCTTTTCACTGAAATGCTGTAAAGAGTGACAGTTCAGAAAATTGTGTTGGAGGGGAATCAACTAAATGTAACTGATAAAACTGTGAAACAGCAGTTCACAGTAGATATTAAAATATGTGAGTAAAAAAAAAGAATTCTAAATCCTAAATCAATAAATTAAAAGAATAAACATAATGTTATACATGCGGTTTAATTCACTACAAGAATTAAACTGTTTCTTTATTTATCTGCCGCTTCTAAAGCATGGGTTGTGTTTTTTGGAGATTTTCTCCTTTCCTAGAAAACATCAGTGTGAATCCTACTGGTTTTGCATCTGCTATGGCATTACTTAAAAGCAAAACATGCAGGATTTGGCTTATAGTGGAAAGTAATTCGCTTTCAACATTTAGGATATTATCAGTTGTTTTGGAAGAACTAAACTCCTCAGCACAGTTCTTTGTGGTTAAGTAAAGGATTAAAGACCTGATCCAGTGCCTATGGAATGAAATTTAGATCTGGCAATAAAAACTTCTCAAATCTTCTTGGCTCGATCTCTTAACAGAATAAGAATAGCAGATGCTGAGCTCTTTCTAAAGATCAGTTCCCTCATTTTCAAGTATGGTTTTGTAACTTTTTACTGTGTGGTTTTTTTGGTTTTGTTTTTTATTTCTGTTTTAGTTCACACTTAACAAACAAAAACCCTAAAACAACTCCAAAACCTCAAGACCAAGAAGCACAGAATCAGTTTTGTATTTTTTTATTAAAAAAACTATTAAAAAATCTAGTTAACTTTAGACTTTCAAAAAAAAACCTCAGGAATAAAAGTGTTCAGGAAGAGATTTCTATGTTTCTGTTCTTACCTGTTATTGAAGTATAGTGCTTTAATTCATATTGCTTGAAATTTTTAATTAAGTACTATGTAGGTACAGTAAAAAGGGGGAACAAGATAAAGGACTTCGTGCATTAACATTTGTTTTAATGAGGACCAGGGATAATACATAATAGAAAGGGATCTTGATACATATCATGGGGTTTCTAAATTTTTTCTACTTGGTCAAAGCAGAAGGGAAGGAAGCCAGGGGAGAGCAGCCAACCTGAGCAGTGCTAATCCAAACCATACACTGTATTTTTGGAGCTTGTGTGTCTAATGTGATCTCTCTAGGCAGAAAAGTGGCCTAGTCAGTGCTGGCCAATTAACTCTTCATATACTGAAATTCATCTGCAGCTTTTCTTGGAGGTCTAGATGTGCCTTGTGCTCTCTGCTGGACAGAGACAGTTGGGATACAGATTGCCTTCTAACAGATGAGAAAAAATACTGAAAGGATATAAGCTTTTTTCCTACAGCGAATCTGAAAGGGAAGAGATTTGTAACTTCTGCATGGCTTTTATCCACTGAAACCATCTTGAAATGACTGTTGGGATCAAGGCTCTGTGTGGAAGTGCAGCATTGCTGGAAACAGTACTGTTCTCCAAGGTACTTTCACTTCTGCAGTATTGCCCTGACAGTGTTTGCTTGTGCAGGGCTATCTGCAGTGCTCACTGGTGTGAGATAGGGTGAAGTGTGTATTTTGTGCTATTCCCATGCAGATAATTTTGTTGTAACAATTAGAAAGTGCAGAGACTTGTTACTGCCTAAGAACTGGTACACTGTTCAGTGGGGTTCAAGATGGTAAAAGAATACAGCATGATCTTGACTCTGAGTTGATGAAAATACTGTGTGAGATGAATGTCTTAGTTCTATTTGATATAATGGCTGATTTTCTTAGATAAATTGGATTATGTGTTTTGTGGCTAGCCTTCAGTAAATAATTTGTCCTGTGAGAACTGTTAGAAAAGCTGAATAAAGTTGTTACAGAAATACAAGGTGGGAAAGAAACTGAGCTTAAGAGGGAACCAAGGTACTGCTGGGAAAATGGTACAAATAGAGTTGTTCTGAGGCTGGTTTTGACACTGCAGTGTAATAGTTTCACTAGTGACTGCACATGCTCTCCCCTGTATGTTGGCATTCTCCCCAGTAGTGTACTGTATTAGTGTGCTCTCCTGACTCCAGTAGACTGCTGGCAGGTGGGACTTCCATGTGTAGTCTACGATGCTCAGTGTTCTGTAGCTCTTCTGGAATTACCAATATACTGGGTTGCTGAGTCAGATAAAAAAGCTCTATATCCCAGTGCAGAAGCATGCCACCCATGGAGAAATGAAATATGTTCTTGTGTATCAGTGAGGAATTTGGCTCTGGTATGGCAACACATAGGGTAAACAAATATGTACGTCTGTGACTCCAAAACAAAGTTGAAAGGAAGACTAAACATGGAATAAGATATGAAGATGACACCTGACATCTAGATTTTTTTGTGTTGCTTTAACTTCCTTTGGCTGCTCATCTTACTTTTTCTCCTGCCTCTTTATTTTTTTTCTCTAGCTTCTTTTCCAGTCTCAGAGTTTGCTCTTCAGAATGACTGATTTTTCACTTAAACCATAGATTGAAGAAACTTTTTTCTCTCTCCATTTTCTCAGCTGCTGTTGCAATTTTGGGTAACAATGCGGTTGTGTATACTTTCTTCCCCTTGAGTACATGTTGTCCTAAAACCCTGGTGCTTGAAAACAGCATCAGTGAGTGTCAGATGAGAAACATTGGGATGGTATTTTTGAACCTGTTTCCATAGGTTGAAGCCAGAGTGGGGCCTGATGAAAGAAGGGTTGAGCTGGTAAACATTGAGTGGTGTTATCTGCTCAAGGGCATCTTCTGAGGATGAGGAAGCAGGTTCTGATGCTTCCTCTACAGGATGTGCCAACTGGTGTATTCCTAGGACTAAATGCATTTATAATTCGAAAAGGAGTCCTGGAGCTGTCTAAAGTGGGTACTCTAAGCAATGGTTCTCTAAGCTTGTACAGGAAAAGAAGGGTTTCCAGTTGACTTGAGCTATAACTGGGATGCAGCTGAACAAAAAGACACATGTTATCCTGGGATTTAGTAGGTACAGCCTTTCCTGTTGAACAGTTGCAGCTCCTGGGATCAGATGTTGTGTTCCTGGGTTTGTATACCCTAGGGTTCAAGATGGGTTTGCAACTAAGTTAATGGGCATTGCTATAATAATCACAAACTTTCATCCAAATGCCTCTTTGTTTAAACTTTATGGTAACTTCTTAAAGCAAAGGATGGCTGGTTTGTGTTTGCATGACTTGTTTGCTTAAGCATTGCTGCTGCCAGGTCATTAACTTTATTTTTATTTCTTTTAATTTATCAGGTAGAATTGTTCTCAGTCTGGTTCAATTGAAAACAGACCCACATACACATACCATTTGAGCAGGAATCTTAGTGGAACGCTTGAATACTAATTGGGGAGGTAACCTCCTGTAGGGTAAGCACAGCTTTCACATTGCATTCCTGCTGTGAATGTAAGGTTAGTATGAATAGACTTAGTTAGGGCAGAGAGTAACTATCATGTTTTAAATATTTAAATTCAAGTGCTGGAGGCTTTGGCAAGATTTCAGTAGCCAGAATGAAGGAAGAGAATGTCACTTTTTGTTCTCCCTTCGTCATCCATATACAATACAATTCCTCGTTTGATCAGGCTTTTAGAAGCAGAACAACTCAGCAAGTGCTGCATTAACTAAGCTATGGTCTGTATGTTATAAAGTTCTGCGCAGTTCTGGCCACTGGCAAAAAAGAAATCTGAATATTGAAAATATTATTTAACCAATAAATTTGACAAAAAAAAGAAAATGGGCTAGTGCATAGGTACCCAGGAATCTGTAATTACTCTATGACCAGAGCACTTTCTTGAAGTATTTCTATAAGACCACACTGAGTCCTCTGAATTTCCTGCGTTGTACTGTGTGTTTCTGAGATGAACCCACTTACAGAACTCTCTAAATTTTATTCTTTAATACTACTTCGATAATTACATGAGAATTGACTTTGCACTTTAAATGTGTGGTCAGTTCATCACCTGAATCTGTCATCGTAGGCCTGTGACAATAACATGTATTGTTGAAACTAAACGTAGGATGCATCTCCTCACTGAAGTATTTCCATAACTGTGTGTTATAAAAGCTGATGCAGCCTGAATTGGAAAAGTAATACTGGAGAGCACCAATATTTACAGTATCAGCTGGAATAATATAATTAGGTTTGCTGCCCAGATAGTACTGTGATGAACATGATATGAATGCCTAGATACAGATTTTCATTTGCAGCTGCCTGAAGTGAAAGCTACAAACTCCCAGTCTCTTCATGGTTGTAAAGATTAGCTTCAAAGCATGTGACATAAAATTGGCTTCTCTTGCTTTCTCCTCTAATGAATAAATAATCAAGAATAAACATTTCACACTTTAGAAATAACAAGGAAAGGTCATATAGCCTGTTAAAGAGTCCCTGTAGTGAATACATTTTTAAATACTAAAATTATAGACTTAAAAACTATCATGCCTTTGTGAAAGTTAGCTTTAGTAGTTGAGCTGTTTTCTCTGTAGACAACCTGTTTGTAAGATTAGTCTCTCCATATATATATATAGGGTGTGTAATAGATTCTGCAGAAGAATGGCAGAAATGGCCTTAATCCTTGCTCAGTTTAGGTGGCAGAAATCAGCCATGAGAACAGATTAACTCATTGGAAGCAACAACCCTGGTGTCTGTATGGATGCCAAAGTTTTTCCTTTAACAGAAAAGGGAGAGAGGTGTGGAAAATGATTCAGAAATTTGTCATGTAAGTTTTGTCTGAGCCTTCAAAAGCTCTTGAAGGTTTTCTGCTCTTGGTATTCATCTAACTTAGTTTGGTTTTCTTCCTTTCAATTACCATGTTGTAGTTGCTTTTTCTTAGTGTTATTTTCATTATATAATGCATTTCAGTAGCCTGAAATCATCCCTAGAAGAGTTTTTTGTCTGTGTGCAGCACCTAGTACATAGAACTGCAACAAGTTAAGTGGTGGCCTGGGAAAAAATATGTACTATTGTGAGTCAGCTCAGTTTTGAAATATGGGTATTATTCATGTGGTATTTTCTTTGCCTGGTTGAAGACATTGATCCTGCTTGTGGAGGTTAGCTGACAATGATTTGAAGTCTTCAGGGAGTGAGGAATATGCAGGTAAACCACAAACACTCCGCACAAAACCGCAGAACAGACAGGTAATTTGAAAATGTGTATCTTGACTAAAGGATTGAAGTAAATGGCTAATAAGACTAAAATAAATGTCCAGTTTGGCCTTGAGTCAGCACAAAGCAACACCAGTTGGTTTAGTTTAAATGCAAATCTTTGTAAAAGTAAAATAAAACACAAAATCCTGCTGTGAACTATTTTGCATTGAGTTTTAGGAGCAAGTTGGAGTCAAATGGTGATTGAATAAGAATAATGTTTTATACATGTGTTTTTATTTTGAATGTTTCATTTCTGTTGTTGACACGATGCTCTTGGTTGGGGAAAAGTAGTTGTTTGTACAAAGTGTATTAAGGTAGCAAGGACCCTCATATTAATGCTTCTTTCCAGTCTTGTCGAAGTCTGGCTGGGGTTTTAGAGGAGGTGATTAAGTATCTTCACCCCCGGGTAGGTCTTTAATCTCTCATGGGTGGAAATGCAGGAAGTTCTCCAACACGGGGATACAGAGTGAGACCCTAACTTGTTCTGAGCCCTTTGGTGTGTCTGAGATGCTACATAAGATTGAAGTTCAGCATGGTTTGTTCTGATGTGTTAATATTTTTTGGGCATACATTTCCCTAAATAGTGGGAAGATGGTGGAGAACTCCTAAGTTGGTAGAAATCATGGTGTGTCTGCTTTTCTTTCTTGTAGCAAGTTGTAAGATACAGTTGTAGTCCAACACTTTTTTTTGTAGGACAAAATTCTATTTTTGTTTCAAGTCTTTCCTTTTACTTGTGTCCTTGCTTTGTTTTCATCTTCCCTTTTACTGCCCACCCATCTTGTCTGTGGAGGCTGTTGAGCTCCCTTTTCTAAATCTGCCTGATATTTGCAGGCAGGAGCACATCAGTGGTTGTCAGAGCTGAGGTCACAGGCTCTACCAGCCCTTTCAGAGACGTTCTTGGAGATTTTAAAGTCTTGATGGGGTTGGAATTCTTTGCCAATCTCAGGTTTACTGTTAGGAATAGAGATAATAGGGGTAATAAGAGTAAGGAGGATGTGTTTAGGGAAGAGAACTGTAAAACAAACAGAGGTATTGAGCTGTTCTGGTTTTCTATAAAATTTCTTAAAGGGATGTTTTAAGTAGGAATTTAAGCAGTATTTTTAAAAAACAACAGTAACTTTCTAGTGAAAACAAATGAGAATGTGAAGGTAAGGGTTCTAATAACTGGTTTTGTGATAGGCTTGGGTTTTTTTGGGGGGTTTGTTTTGGTTTTTGGTGGGTTTTTTTTTTCTTTTTTTTTTAGTTTTCAGTGGCTTTGAAGTTGGTTTTTTTGTTTTGATGCGTTGGTTTTTCTACACAAGATGCCTGTCTAAATTTTGATTAGAAAAAACAAAAGCATGATAAATTTATTTTGTGTTTTTTGATTGTTTTTGTTCTGTTTATTTAAGTAAGGGTGATTCTAATTCTTGTCTGAGGCTTGCATGTATTAAATATTGGCAAGGTACTCTGAAGAGTCATATATGGAAAGAGAGTTGGGCAAAGTAGTTTTTACGTCAGACTTAAATGGGGTGGGGGAGAAAGAAAAGTTAACTTCAGGCATAGTTTTGTGGTTATAGTGTGACTCACAAGAAAGACTTGGTCCATCTGACTTGTACATTACAAACAGTTGTAAAAACATGCCATTAGACATCCACAATGAGGAGTGGGCCGAGTTAACATTATTTTGAATCCATAATGTTAACGTTTTCTGGCACAGTGAGCATAACTCTGCAAATCAAACATTGTATTACTGCTTTTTCTTTTACATTACATTGTTGTTCTGCTGGACAAGGTCCCTTCTGATCAGCTCAGAAGTGAAGTTTTAATCCTGCCTTTCATTTGTTCCGTGTCATCTAGTGAAGCTGACACCAACCAGGGCTTTTAACTTGAGTCAGGATTTAGATAGACTTCGACAGAGAATGCATTGATGTGATTTAAATTTTCAAAGTTATGCACAGTGCTTTGCTATATACTGGCTGGTTTCCTTGCTATATATGAGAAAACAAATTGGCAGGTTAGATTTACGTTTAAATGTGATTAAAGTTAAGTTTTCCTTGATGTCTCTCATAATCTCAAATTATGTGGTGAAATTTTTTCCCAATGTGAACTTTTGCATAAGTATAGCTTTCAATAGGTTCAATGTGAACGTATTGAACCCCTACCTATATCTGAGCATGACCATATAAAAATGAGTCTGGTTATCTTCCTAATGTTTCATATGCTGTTAAAAGTTAGGAGAGCTCAGTGTTCATGTCAATCAGACTGCTTTGATTTAATAATGGATTTAGTTTTTAATTGTAAAAAATGACCAATAAAATACTGCAAATGTGTTTTACTTTTGTGACTGAGACTTTCCCCTGTTGTATAGCATTTAGATGCATTTTTCGTATGCAATTTTTTGTGTGGAAATTTTATCTAGTTTGAGTTTGTAGTATTCTGATAATGATCAAAATTCTGCAATAATGAAAAGTCAGAGTTGAAACAGGGAAATATTTGGGCTTTTGAAACCTTCAGGGTTATTTTGTATCTTATTGTTCATAAACACAGCAAGCTTTATTTTCTTTGAAGCAGACATCTTGTTGAAAATGGGAGAAGCTGAAACCAGCACAGGCAGGTGTTGAGCAAGTGTCTCCCATGAGCTCTCACAAAGGTTATGTTCTAGATCTTTGATTCTTTTTACTGGTCTGTTCAGAATCTCACTTCTCTGGTTTGGACTTTGTCACAGAATCACCCGGCAATTAACATCCAGATGTGTACCTGTTTAAATCTGATTCTAGCCAGTCTTCCAAGTAACTTTTGTTTATGCCTTGTGTATCCAAGGCTGGCTCAGGTACCTTCTCCTCAGAGCTGGTATGTTGTTGTTTCAAGGTAATTTTAACTGACAAAATTACTAAACCACACCCCCAGGGTATTTAGTTATATCTTTTGAACAACACTTAAAAAATGTAGAGAAGTTCAGTGTTTCAAAAGCTGTGAACATTTTTAACCGTGTCAATTATTTTTAATATTAAAAGTCAGCAGATGGAGCCAAAGGCTTGTAGAAAAATTACTTCTGCTGAGTGTATATTAAACCACAAAGCCCACTAAGTTTTAAGTAATAATGTTTCTACTAAAATTTATAACGGCAAAGCTATTTATTTGCTGTTAAACCTCATACTAACATCCTTTTTTCATTCCCTTATTTCTGTGCAGAGTGAGAGCTCACCCCTTCATGTACCAGTGGTCCAGCAAGACTAGGAGTGAAGTTTGAATGGGAACCTGGTTTTCTTTACAGATTTACATCTGTGGAATGTTTTCTGCAGTGGTGTTCACCATTTAATCAGAAAAAATGGTGTTATACTTTGTCAATGTTTTTCCTATTCCTGTGAGCATGGTAATTGGAATCCACTATTGAGGGTTAGATTGGAATTCATTGCAACCTCGTTTTCATTGTTACATGGTTGGTAAGGTGCTGGGGTTTCATGTTTTTCTTCTAAAATGACTGAAATAAGCCTTTGCCTTAAGTAACATGTCAGACTTGATACTCTAATAGGCTAACCCTATGCTTTTGCTAAATACTTTTGTTAAATATTTTTGTTAAAATCCTTTTGGGATTTTAAATAATATTTTGAGAAAAGTAAGGGGATGGAATGTTTTCCAAACACTGTACGGTTTATTCCACTTTAATAAAATAAAGGAACTTAAAGGCAATAAGTAGTACCTACCTTTTGCAGGAAAAGGGAGAAAAAAACTGTCATAGTTTTAAAATATGATATCCAAAGGGGATGCAAAAGATGATGATGGCTCAACAGACAATATTCCAGTGGTACAGTATTGTTTTGCTTTTTAGTAAAGACAGAAAAATGAAACTGGTAACTGACTAATGACAGGAGTTTTGTCTATTAAACTTCATGTAAAAAATTCTTTCTCCTCTAAATCTAATCTTTTGAAGGAATATGAAATGTACATACATTACACATAGAACATAGAGTAAGTGGGATATAAATATATGCTGAAGTACTGTATGTGTATTTTTTCCCCGTTCTTGGTTTACTGATTCTTGAAGCTCGGTCTCTTTAGTTTGAAGCAAGGATCTCCTTAGAGGGATTTTAGAAGCTTGGCTTACTGACGAAGTTAAAAGCTTTTCTTATTTTTCTGTTTATCTTTGGCCTCATCTCTGTTTAAAATATCTTTCCCCACTTCTCCTGTTGATGGACAGTGATAAAACTTCCACCAGTTGTACCAAATTGCTGACTTAATTTCCTCTAATGAACGTTGGCTGGAGTAGCAGGAGTTTCTAACAGTGATGTTTTTCTTTTGAATGATATGGTCCGTTTTCGGTTTCAGATTCACTCCAGACTTGCTTGTAGGCTTTTCTAGTTAGTTTTTTTCCTATATGTGCTCAGTCACTTCCAGTAAAATTATATTTTCAAGCCATTTGCATTGTGCTAAAAAACTTATATGGAACTGGGAGGGTGCATTCCAAATTATATCTTTTTCCAGTTTCCTAAAGTAACAAGATGTTGCAGTCTTGCTGTGATATGAATATCTTCTATGTTTGTATTTACTGTAGGAGAATATTAACGCATCTTTTAATATAAAGAGAAAATGAACTGATAACGCAGGAAGACGGTTTTTTGCTATATTGGAGCTATGAGAGCTAGTGACTATGGTGGAAAAAATCTGCAAGTAAGGAAACCTGATTATGGAGAAGTACTTCTAAAAAATCTGACGGAGTTTTAAAAAACAGACTGCCAAAAAAAAGGCCCCCAAACTCCCAACCCAAACCTAAATAATATAATGTATAATGAAAAATTTTTGCATTGCTGGATAGGCTAGATAAGCTTTATTTGGACTGAACTCAGTCATGTCAAAGAATTTCTTGTGGCCTGCATGCTTTGGATTACATGTAATTTCAACTTTAAATTAAAAAGAAAAGGTTCTGACTTTCAGGACTTGGAGGGAGTGACAGTTGTAGTTTTTCAGTCCTGACTGCAGGCAGAGCAGACACATGTAAAATCTTCTTCCAGTCTTGGAATGTTTGTTTCGAAGCCTGATTTTGGTGCTTTGAAATGTCATTGGTCATTTCAGGGAGGTTGTCTCAGCAGGTGCTCAGACTGGGCAGCTACAGCCTTGAGACCCAAAGGACACGAAGTGAGAGATTCTGTGAGGAAAGAAATCAAGCAGGAAGAGAGACACATACAGATGGGGGGGTGGGGAAACCAAGAACAATGAAAAACCTGGTTTTTTGTGTGCTGCAATACTGTATAAAATTGTTCTTTACTATTTGAAATCCCTCACTAGCATTAAGAGCTTACTGTTCTTTCATAGGTTTCATGTTGCTCCCCTTACTTTTACCAAGCTTCTGTCCTTGGTGCTCTGCTGTCGGTGTGTTTGTGGGATGGTTCTAGTGCTGCCTCCTCTCTTAAACAGGCATGTTGCATCATCAAGCCTATTTTTAAGGTTCCCTCATGGACCACTTCTAGCTTCTTTTTAGAAGACCCATAACAGATTAAAATTGTTTGTAAATTGACAACTGTTTACCATCTCTCTCTGCTGACTGATGACTGCTTCCTTATCACTGATACATAAATTCTCAGGACAGACATTTCTCAGAGTTTTTTAGAAAATATTCTGACAGAGTGTGTTCTAAACCAAGTTAAAAAAAAAACAAACGTAAAATTGCTTTTTGCTCATAGTTTATACTGAGTATTTTTATAAACATCCCACTGTCCAAGAGAATCCTGTTGACCATTCACTGTGCCTCAGTGATACTTGCACATCTCTGCATGACAGGCTTTTTCCATCCCTGAATTTCAGAAGGTTTCCCGTGTTTCTGTTACAGGTGTCTGTGGTACTTGATACCTCAAAATGAGGCTGCTTGTCTAAAATACTAAATAAATTTGCACAGGTACTCAAATACTAAAATATGCTGGTGAATGTTGTAATTTCTTTAGATCTTGATGAAGGTTTTAAAAATGTAGGACTGCCACTAACGAGTGTCAGTGTGTAAAATGTAGAAATATTTATTCACCTGATGACAGCTGAAAGGTTTAGGGAAACAGAAAGATAATAGAAGATTAGAAGTGTTTGGAAGATAATAGTTTGTACTTCTGTCATTTGAATACAGCTCCTGGCTGTCATTGTCAGAATATACGGGGTATGCTTGCAGCATGTATCAGGAATTATTTCTTTTATAGTTAAACCTAGGGTTTTTCGAATTGGACAGCTCTTCCATAGCAAGTTAACGAATCCTTGAGAGGCAAATAAGTCACAACTCTACGTCTATTGTAAATGCTTGTTGTATCAGAGGTGAGGGACCCCTTTCATGAGTTAATCAAAAAGACCTATGCAAACAAGCAAGAGGATTTTTTCTTCAGTCAGTCACTACAGTTACAGAGCCTGACATTGTTAGGTGAACCTTCGTGATCTCATAGGCTACTGCAAACTCTTGTGCACCAGACCCCTCTTAATAAAAACGTGGGGCACTGGATACGCAAATTCATAGCAGCTGTCACAGCTGGGCTGTGGTGAAGTTTGGTCAAGACCCTTTGAACTTTTTATTTCACACTAATCCCATTTAGTGTGATCAATATACGGACCTCCAGCTCCTAGGTCTGTTAATTAGGTGTCAAGTGTTGGCTTGGCCTGTGTCAGGCTGTAAAATACAAACACAGAAGAGACTATCAGTAGGGAAGTAAAGTGTTTATTGTCTGAATGTATAAGAGTGAAAAGTTGCCTTCCTAGGCTGAGATGCCCTTAGGGATCTTGGAAGCTTTTTGTTTCTCTCAGTGAGGTAAATGTATAGTTAAATATGCGTTTTAGCAAAAATACTAGTGCAGTTGGGGGCTGCAGAATAATAAAGATTGAATTCTGCTAATAATTCAGTGTTGGAATAGCTCTTTGACTACCCGTGCCTCTGCCTTTTTTTTCCCTGTTAATAAAAATACTTAATCGCTCTAGGAGCTATTTGCATTGGGTTGCTCTAAGATGGGAGTAGTTTCTTGTTTTGCAAAGGTACATCTAAAATGAAGCTTCCTCTAAGATTTACCAGTACTTATTTTAACTTGTGCTTTCTTGCATTCAGGGAATAGACAGGATAACTTAGATCTTCATTTCCCCATCTCAAAGGATCTCAGAAGGTTTTTTAACTCCCCCATCTTTAGTTCTCTATCATTCAGGGAAGGGTAAATATGTAGAATGATATTTCAGCTTTCATACATTTTTGGGTTCCTTTATTTCAGTCTTTCAGTGACAGAAAGGGCTGGGGAGTTGAAAGTAGTTTGTTTCATCTCCTTTGAAGAAAACCTAAAATTTATAATCCCAGATCAGACCTTTCCTATAACTCACGCAACTCATCCTGTTAACTGTTTTAATATATGGCACCGCTATTTCATTAAACAACATCCAGGAATAATTAGTTCAGCAACGATGCCTCGGAACAAAAGCCCTTGATTTCGTTTAACTTTATAAGTTGGTCTCTTTTGATCTGCAAGAACACATCTGGGGCCTTTAAGAAAGTAGAAAGAAAAATATTAAATGTTTAGTAAGGCTGTTGGTGAAGGTTTTAAAGCACAGTAACCCTTTGGTACCAGAATGTAGCTCAGAGGCAAAAAAGTGTGAATTTCTTATTTCATAAGCTATGACATGGCACCTTTATATGGTAAAAATGCTGGGTTTTTTTCTAGTGGATGACTACTTCATTTTGGCTTTATTTCCAGTTTCATAAGGTGCAGTATCTTCAGCCTTCCCCCAGTTTTTTTGACCTTTTGCCCCCCTTCTTCTCCTGACTCCATTTGAATGGATTAATCACAATCATTCCTGTAAATCTGACACCTTTTTTAACCATGTTTCTTTGCATTAGAATTTGGTTTTGCTCCATCAAACTTTGCACTGCTTAGTTCCTTTAAAAGCTTAGGTGGTAGGGATAAATCCATTTGTTCTTTACTCTAGACTTAACTGCTTAGATTTTGCAAATATCATACAATCCAGAGGATATAAATTTACTCGTCTAATCTTAATCATGGTTACTGACTTGTAATAGAAAATTGCTTACCAGTTGAACTCTTTAAAATTTGCCACTAAAAAAATCCTGCCTCAAGGGAAAGCTATAAAGATTTTGTATGCCTATTGATTTTTATTTCATAAACTAAAAAGTATTGCAAAAAAATACTTGTCTGATAGTAATTAATTCCTTTTTCTTCTCATAGCAGAGGTAGCCATTGTTTTGATTGTAATTAGTAGGAGGAATTCACTAGGAGTAGTACCATATCATTTGATTTGTACCAATGTGCATGCTTGTGTTTGCTTGTTTGCTGCATTGCACTGGAGTACTGTTGTATTTATATTCCAGGCATTTCCTAGAAAATGAACAAATCATCACAATTAATGTTAACGTTTGCCACAGCTAATGAAGCCTACCAGATCTCTCGGTAATTATTCATCACCTTTGTTTCATTTTGTATAAATCATGGCTTCTATTAACAAGCTTATTGTAGAGAAAGGACAGAAGAACTTTGTTCATGAGAAAGAAATGAGCAAAAGAACTTTGTTCATGTTTTCCCCCTTGACCTGTCAAAATAGAAGTGAAAAGAGTTGAAAATATTATTTTTCATTACAGGTTTTATTTTTAAGTACAGCTTTATGTTCACTCTGTGTTTGTTTTCCTTAGTGAGCCTTTAACTCCAAGGTTGTGACCCAATAATGACCTCCTCTTTCCACTCTCAATTGCTTTTGACCTACTCCATTAAGTAAAAAGAAATAACCTAACAGAAGGGTAACCAGATCACTGCTACCACACCAAGGAAACAGGCAGGCTTTGGGATGCTCTTCTTTAATCTCTCTATCCACAGAGCCTTCATTTTAATTTGCAAAATTGAACCCAGATCGAGAGCAGTAAAGCCTGAATACGGTAAATATTCATGCCTCAGTGATCTAGAGTGGCTCCATTACATTTCAGAGATTGGGAGAATTACCTTTTGGATTATGTATATTCATGGGCTGATTTTTATTTGAGATATAATATTACTCACATTGGGCTACATGTCGCATATTCTACCAAAACCAGCCTTCTCACAAAGCTCCAAATGTTCCTTACACGTAAAAGTTTTACTTCTTTACCCTATAGTTTCCTCTCTTTTATGCTTTTCAAAGGCTGGTAGTAAACAAATTTCTTTTAAAGAAGAAGGAAAAAATGCCAGTAGAAGTTCTTCTATAAAACCTTCAACCCTGTGTTTACTGTGATATATTCTTTTGCATGTGACTTTGAAGTCTTCAGATAAAAGTATTATTATTGTTCTAAACCTAAATCTATTTGGGAAAAAATAATTCAGTTTGTTCTGTTGGAAGAAGAAAATTCCAGGCAGTCTTTCTTTAACCTATCATTTTGCATTGGTTTTGACTTCTTTTGGGATTTTTTCTTTGAAAAATGTTTTATTGAAATATTTTTGATAAGTTGCAGAAATTTTAATTGGTATGTAAATGTTAAGCTGCTTCTGTGTCATAGTTTTACTGTGGGTCTGGCATTCTCTGCCTAGATGCTTTTCTACCTAAACTTACTGGCATTATACTGTGCTTTTAAAATGCATACTTTGTCATCTGTAGTGATAGATGGCATAAGCAGCACCACTTAATTTAGGATACTTGACATCTTAATATTCCTTTTTTGGTTAAAAAAATCAAAGCCAAACAAAGTAAGAGATATTTTAGTCATTTTGAGATGGGAGGATATGTGGTAGGTGTCTGTCTGCTGTGTCCTTCCACACATCCTGGAATGTGGGGATCTGTTCCCTACTCACAGCCCCAGACATTTGATGTGTATGGCTGTTAGGACCTTTTGGCCAGAGGACTAAAACAGCGTGTGGTGCTCCCCTATGTGAATAGAGTCACCCAAATCTAGAAGAGGAAAGGCAGAGAGAAAATGGAAGTGCAGTGGGGCTTGGTGCTCTTGGTGAATCCCAGGTAGAGGTAAGGAGTGGGAGCCAAGGAGTGTATTAAGGGCGTGTATTACTGGGAGATGCTGCAAGGGCAGGTCGTATTTGAGCAGCCTGATTGCCTTCTGGGGCAGAATGGAGAGACAGGAGGAGCCATTACTTTGGTGAGACTTGGGTAACATCACTCCCAGCATTCTTGTGTGGCAGCTGGGGAGGCATGGGATGGATTTAGGGAGTTTGGTACGAGTTAAAAATTGCCTGAAGTGGTTGAGGCTCTTGGAAGATTTGCTTTGAACAAGGAAAATTGCTATGAAATGATAATAACTCTGAAAAATCAGACTCTTGCTCTCAAAAACTGAACATTGGTTTTTTCTTGAGAATTTGGATAGTGACAAATGATGCAGTTGAGTTTATCTGCACTGAGGCGTAATGCCATGTTATATCACAAGGGTGACAGGATTACTGGAGTTGACCAAATAACTACTCTGGTAAGATAGCTCACATGTAATACATTGTGAATTTGATGGTTTACAGTAAATAATGAATTCAGGGCAGTTCAGTCATGAGAAGAAAATAAATAGATGGTAGTTTTCTTATTCAGTGAGATTTGTCTAGCCTGTGCATGGGATGGATTAGGTCCTGTTGAAAAAATTTGGGATTATATATTTAAAGGCTACAGGAGACTGCATAGGCCAGAAGGTCACTTAACTTTACCACTAGAATCTTCATCCTAACACTTGCTAATTTTTGATTTGTGATTGTGTGCATGAATATAGTATATATGTAATTTAAATTAAAATTATGATATTCAAGCAGAGTAAGATCATTGACCTGCTTCTTTTATTTACTGGGTGCATATTTTAGAAGCTGAGAAAGGAAATAAGCTAAATGGATTTTATTATCTCCTTTTTTGTTGCTTTATATTCTAGTGTTGCAATGCAGGCTATTCCGGCTATGGTGTTATTTTATCAGTAGGAGGAGTATATTAAATAAAATCTGATAACATGTGTGTGGTGTTACATAAGCACCACAGTGGTCATATGGTGAATGCCCTTATAAACCTCGCTTAAAAAAAATTAAGTTAAAGGAATCATTCTATGTGAAGTCGTTTTTTTTCTCCAGATGCTATAGCTCTTTCCCACATGGAGGTAAGCGAGGGCAGGGACAAATAATAGATTCTAGAAATAGTTGAGATCTTTCAGAAAATTGTTACTAAGCCACATGATCTTGCTGAAATCTGCAAACCTTGAATTATTTTTGGCTCTTTGAGGTTTCTACTCTTTGTAGTTGGTCCTAGATGCTGTTGTGATGTTGGCTCAGAAGAGAAAGCTCTACAACCTGAGCAATGAGCAAAGTTTGCATTGTGTGGTTTGCTGCTCAATGATGTGTTATTGACAGCTCCTGTTTTATTTCCATTTTATGCTGTTTCAAAATTCTGGTTAAAGTTTTGGAACTAATGAGTTATAACATGAGCCAGAAAGGCATCTAAGAGAATTTAAAAATTATATCACACTTTATTTCTTATAATATTTTTTTGATTTGGATGGAGGAGAGGCCTTGACTTTTTGATTTCTGATTGCTCATTGCTGTCTTGTACCTTCACAGCCTACGTGTCCTTTTACTGCTTTCAAGCAGGAGTGGTTTGCTGGCCTTATAAACACATGGCTGCTTGCTCATCTAAAGAGTTCAGCTTTGTCACCCCTCATAAAGCAAAGAATTCAGCATTCTTCGTGTTTAGAAGGGAGTTTATTAAAAGATCTGCTTAACGTACAGGGAGCAGTCTTATATCTGAAGTAGAGCTTTGCTTAGTTGCAGTGTATGTGCTTAGACATGGGCTGGCTGAAAGCTGAAATTTGTGGTAGTCTTTCAGACAAGTGGCCTGCAACTTTTTCATGAGGTAGCTTGATATGTTCTGCCCTCCAGAAGATGGTACTGGAAGCAGGAAGATGAGATGCCTTACTCTTTTTTTGGATTTGTAGCAGAGGAATAGGGAGGAAGGCAGTCCTTACTTTCAAAAGCAGCAGATACGGGATGCATTTTAGTCATGCAGTTGGGCCTTAGTTTGCTGCTCTGCTTCAGGACGGCACTTCTAGAAGATACTGAGGTGAAGTTTCTTTTCTTTGGCTGCAAAGCATGGCTGATCTGTACTTCTTAAGAGTGTTTTTTCTCTTGTTTGAGTGCTGATTCAGGGAGACTCACACTTGGTGTATTTCTAAACCTCAGGGCTTTCTTCATTTATCCTCTCCCTTCTTCAGTGTAAGTTTAAAGATGCAGTCTTAACTGGGCTCCAAGGTGTGATCTTTATTTTTAAACTGTTGGAGTCCCCTGCATTTGAAGTGGAGTGTTTTTATAATATGTATGTAATAGTCCTTTTCTAAAAGTACTGCATTTATAATCAGCGTATTCTCTAACAGATTGGTGATACTAATTATTTTAACTTTGCAGTTTTTCATCAGTATTACAGGGAAGTATGGTTGCAGTATCTTTGATATGGGAAAGATGCACTCACAGCATTTGGAGGCAGCAGGACGATCAGGTTTTTATCTGAAGAAACTATGAGCAATGGCATATGGCTGATAACTTAATGGAAGTTGGATGGGTAAAGGAAAAGAAGCTCTGACATATCAGGACAAAAAGTCATTAGTAGACTTTTTCTGTATCCTGTTTTCTATTAATCTGCAGTAAACTGCTTTGAAAATCTTAGTGGGCGTTTCCTTTGGTCTTCAAATAATGGGTTCTCTTATATTGAATACATTTGTTTATCTCAAGGGCTGAACTGTTTGGGTGCTTTTGATTTCTGTTTCACATTTTTTAGCCTACATTTGAAAACAAACTTCTTTCTCACCCTTTTTATGGACCTTTACATAATGCTTTAGGAACATTAATGTGATTATACAAACACAATTTTAAGAGACGCAAATACCTTTGCAAATGAGGTAAGATTTCAACACATAGCTCTTGATTATTTGATGAGATATAATCAATTCCCCTATGCCACAACTACAAAACAAAATGTGAGTGAATTTCTTAGCAAGGTTTATAGCAAGTCTTATAATGGTATCTCCATGTTTACCTACATGGTTCACATGCAGTAAAGGCTATCACTT
This sequence comes from Campylorhamphus procurvoides, assembly GCA_013396655.1. Lineage (NCBI taxonomy): Eukaryota > Metazoa > Chordata > Aves > Passeriformes > Dendrocolaptidae > Campylorhamphus > Campylorhamphus procurvoides. The sequence goes on along the minus strand of WBMV01016873.1, from coordinate 715,101 downwards.
TAAAATTTCACTCAGTATTGTTCACCTTCTGTGTCTAAAGGCCTAATTTCCCCATTCTATTGAGCAGATTGGAAAATGGGCCCTGCACTATTTTCATGAACAATGTAAGATAGAACTTGTTTCACAGAGAGCAGTTTGAGGACTAAAGTGGGGTGCTCAAAATAAGTGCAAAGAAATGCCAAAAATATTTGTCGTAGCTGGAGTTACAAACTCCTGTTGCTCAGGACTGGGTGCTCTGAACTGTTTTACATCTTTCTGTTGGTAGATGGGTGTACTGAGTGATCCAACCTTTTCTTGAGAAATCTATTGCTGCAAAGCTAAAGAAAATATATGAAAGCTTGGAACTGTGTTATAAGTTGTAGGGATCCCTTACATAGAGAAACCAGATATGCAGAAGAGAAACAAATTTAATACTGAGGGTCAGTTGCATCCTTTCAGTGCTTCAGGGTTTGTATTTTATGGCCAGACAAAACAAAGATGAATTTTAGTTATGTATTCGAGTCTCTTGAAGAAAAACCCTTACATTTGGAGTATTTTAAACCATGGGCAAATGTCTCTGTCAGTTGGGGTCAGAGTGAAATGGAATGAAATACTGTACTGATGTTCATAGTCTGCTCAGAAAACAGGAAATCAGTGATTTAAAGCTACTTTGGCTCTTGTTATTTGATCCAGTGGGTGCAGACCAACTTCCTGATTCTCCTCTCTGCTGGTTCCATGTCTGACCTTGTGGAGGAGATGCAATTCCAACTCAGTTTGGGTGATCTAATCCACCCCCAAATCACTTATGCACACTCTAGTATTGTTCTGGTCGGATTCTAATTCCTACAAACGTTTTGCTCTTGGATCAGAGGTTATGGTCAGTTAAGATACTGTGCTATATTGCTCCTTTTACAGTTCTGGTGATGAGAGCATGAGGGGATAAAAAAAGGAATGGGCTTGAATGTGTTCTTCCCATTTACTTCTGTCCTCTGATATGCCTATAGAAACTTTAGGTACAATAATAAATACTATTTTAGAACAAACATAGATGTGCTGATTAAATCATCTGCAAGGTGCTGGATAGATCAGCATAAAGTGTTGATTTTCAGTATCCTGTGTAATACAGCATCTTTTTCTCTTCGTGTCTGAGGACAGGCAAACCTGTCTGAAAGCCAGACGCAGCTACAATGAAATCAGAGGATTCTTAAAGCTTTGAGCATTCCGTCCCCTCTGCTCTGGCTCTGTCCAGTAGTTTGTTCCTTCTGGAATTTTTAAAATGTTTACATACATGTTGTGGGGGTTTTTGGATTGAAGTTTGAAAGGATCAGGTGATTCTTAAAGCTCGTGATATGCAGGACTTGCCTTGTGTGAGAGAGTTGGGGGCAGCAGAGATAATCTCTCTTGATTGGGAAGGAGGGAAACTGCATTATTCTGCAAATTTTAACTGTGCTTTAAATGAAGATAATATTTTGTGAAAGAGAATTGGTTGGATTCAAAACTTTTCTTGAACTCACATTTGAGACTCTGAAGACCATCAGCAAATATATTAATAGGAGCCTCACTCAATGCTGGAAAATACATCCATATCCATACTCCACTGCAAAGTTATCCTGTGCATAGGAATTACAGCAAGCTTTTTATCATGGCAAGTGATGCTTTTCAATTGGGTACTGTTTAATGTAGTGAAATACTGAGAAATGTGTTAGTTCTTGTCAGTTTATTGACCCTGTCCATGGTTTTAGAAGAGGAAAGATTTACTGCCATTATTATGACATGTGAAGTCACAGAAGTCTTTCAAAATGGTTTGAGTTGGTACCTTTCATATGGCAGTTTGATTTTTGTAGTGCTTATTTGTATCTTTGAAACACTTATGTTTAAAAATAATTTGTAAAAGTGATTTTTCTTTTTGAAGTCCTTAAACATTATATGTATCACCAGTGCTTCCACTATAATAATGATTGAAACTGGAGGGGGGAGGGTAGGAATGAAAGAAGGGAGAGTTTGAGAAGAGTTGATTTGAGCTCCTACACTTCCAACCTTCAAAAGTACAATCTTGGAAGTGAATAGGGGCTGGAGGTAAACACTCAGTTGTTTCTCTCTGATTTATCTAGATGGATAGTAGTGTCTAGGAGGCTTAGCTAAGGGGATAATGAGTATAGATATTTGAGTAGAAAAATACTTGACACGGAGACTCTACTGAGTATTTACAATGGCCTTTTAAGTCTGTTTTGACATTAGTTAAGATCTTGACACACTGTTTTGGTCCAGGCTTTTTAGTGAGGGGTTTTCCCTCTTATGTGAACGCACTTCTTGATCTCCTTTGTCATAATATTTTGTGGATCCTTCAAGAATTCACAGGCATTGATGTGGCATTTATTTTGCAAAATGTTGTAATGATAACATTAAAATCTGTAAAAGGGCGTTTCTTTTGGTTTTGGTTAGCAGCCAGAGGTTCAGGGAACCCAAACAATATTCATAGTGGCGAAGCTCATGGGCATTGTTATTTGTATAAGTATGATTTTCCAAAGGGAATACAGGACTTGTGTTATTTTCCAGAAGATGTGTAGCTGCTAATTTTTTTCCTCTTTTTTTTTTTTTTTGCTGACTTCTATGAAGAGCTCTTTAAGTTCCAGCTTTTAGTTCAACTGGTTTAGTTTCATCTGGCCCTCTATTTTGATCTAAGTTTCTACAATTTGTTCCCTTCTGAGTTGTGATGCTGGGAATAGGCATACACAGATTTGTCTACAGCCAAGCGTGATGTCCTTCCTACAGGGCAGCAGGCTTTGCAGAAAAGGAAAAGGTGAAAAACGTTGTTTTGGTTCCAGTTATGTATTGCATTGAAGGTCCAGGAAAAAACCTCTTGTTTTCACTGTTATGAAATAGTGAGTAAATAGTTTCATAACTAAGTTCTCTAGGCTGTTCTGAGTTGTCTAACCTAAATGCTGTGCTCTAAGCTGTATGACATTCGAGGATGGAGCCCAGTCCTTTGGTTTGGGATTCACTTCATCAGTGCTTTTGTATTTTGGTTTCTTACTTTAAGGTGTTCAAATTGGGGTGGGATGGGATTAGAAGATGGGCTGCTAAGGGGCACGCAGTGGTGGGAGATTGGCTTGAGAACAGTTCCAGCTGAGTAAGAGGTAATAATGGCTTGAATACTGAGAATTGCCTGGTAGCACTTGACATGAAGCTTTTTGATAGCTGTAGAATTGATGCTAAAAAAAGGGAGAAGGAAGAACAAATTATACTGAGAGTTGAGGTCTGTTCTAGCAATGTTGTTGTTTTTTACACACTCACAGTATAATCTGTTGTATACAGATAAAGATATCCTAAGGGAATGATCTCTGGAATTGGTGTTGAGGTTTCAGCCCTCCAAAATATTGCGTATAAATTTTCTGTACTAAGGACTCTTGTCCAAGTACATAATAGTTTTTTAGGAGAGATATATTTTTTTTAATTGCCAAAAACACCATTTCAGTATTAAAAGCTATCTGATATAAGGACTTCAGACTGAGTGGATACCTATCCAAGGATCCAGGATTAGCATGAATGCAACAGGTGGCACCATAAAGATATTATCAGAAAAAACCTTGGGTTACATGCAAATTGAGGGGACAGGGAATCTTATTAAAGTATGATGGTTTGCTGAACTGAAAAAGGAAAAAAGCCAAAGTGAAGCCTTGTTGAAGTAAATTGGTTTAGTCTGATCAAGCCGAGCCTAGACTGATCTTTAAAAGCTCATTTCATTCTTCTCTTTTCCTTGAAATAAGTAATAGAATAGCAATCTCACTAAGGTCAAAAATTCATACCATCTGGGAAAAGGTAATATAAGGGGTGATCACTGCTGCACTTCTCCTATGATATTCCTGAGATATGGAACCCCACATTTAATGACAGCAATGTTAGCCATGTATTTATGAACATTCAAACTTCCTAAGAAAGCTTTGATTTTTTTTTTTTAAACGTGTAATACTACAAGAGGGTGGATTTTCATATTACTAATTATTTTGCATTGATGGTTCACAAGAGTTCATTGTGCTTGGTGCTTTTTCAAATACATTACAGGTTTTTTTGCTCTGAATATTTTATGTTTGAATTCAACCAAGCCAAAAAAAGTGCATTGAAAAGGTTTTCACAGAAGGGGTGGGAAAGCAGTCAGGTGCATGAATGGGTATTGTAGTGCTACACTTTTGATGGTGCAGATGCTTAGGGCAGCTTACTAAGTAAGTTATTCCACAGTGTGAGTGTGTCTCATGATTTGCAGCTCATGTTGTGGGTATTGCAGTACAGGTGATGCAAGTATCAACATAATTGTGACCATGACGATCTTGCAGTCTTAATGAACAGAAGTAGAATAAGCTCAGCTATGTGGTAATTTTAAATTATGTTGTATTTTCTCAATCTCTTCACTTTCTACTTTCTAAATTGTGCTCCCTTCTAGAAAGTCAGTCATCTTACAAGACACAGTGTCATATGTGGCTGATATATATAAGCATTTATTATGTGATAAAAGCATAGCTGTATGAGTATTTATGATGCAGTCAGGTGCAATCAATTGCTTCATTCTTTCTCTTCCCCTTTCATCAATAGGTGACAAAGAAAGTCAAGTCCATGCAGATGTTCCATACTCCTGTGAATTATGCTATGCAGGGTGACAGAGTAGGTATCTGTGTAACCCAGTTTGACCCCAAACTGCTGGAACGAGGCCTGATTTGCACCCCAGATTCGCTTCACACCATCCATGCTGCAATAATTTCCTTGAAGAAAATCCAGTATTTTCGAGGAGCTCTTCAGACTAAGGCCAAGTTCCACATCACAGTTGGTCATGAAACAGTTATGGGAAGAGTCATGTTTTTCAGTCCAGCCCCTGCTGACTTCAATGAAGAAATTCAAGAAAACGTTTTTGATTTTGAAAAAGACTATCTTTATCAAGAGGAATATTTGTCCAAGGACTCAGTTTCATCAGAGGGAAACAAAGAAAATGACCAGGCAGGAGAAGTCCAGCTCCCAAAACAGCAGTGGGCTTTGCTGGAGTTTGAAAAACCAGTCACTTGTCCTAAACTGTGCCTTGTGATCGGCTCCAAGCTGGATACAGATATTCACACCAATACCTGCAGGCTGGCGTTCCATGGGGTGCTGCTCCAAGGCATGGAAGACAAGAACTACACAGAGACCTTCCTTCCAAAGCTGAAAGTGTACAAACTGAAACACAAAGAAGGCCAAGTGGAAAGGGTAAGCTGTCTCTTTAATGCTCCACATGGGAACTGGAAATATTTATTCTGTGTAAGTACATATATTGGTAGGTTGCAGAATTTTCACTGCTGTGTTCCAGAGCCTGACCTGTTCTAATGTTTATATACCTCGTGTATTACATCTGGTCCGCTTGCAAGCAGTCAGAAATCGCTGTTTAAAGTGGCTGTTTATTCAGTGCAATGCAGTGTTCAGTACTTTCATGCTGGTTTTTCACAGGTCCTTTTTGGTGTCTAATCAGTATGTTCTTTCCAGAAGTGTGCTTTGTGTACCTTCCTAAGTGACAGAACTTCCAGCTTTCCACTGACATACTTAACAGTTAGTCAGCAGTACATTGGAAATGTAAAGACAGTGTAACATAGAAAGTAGCATGAGAGTGAATAACACAAGGGACACTATTAATTCTTTTCTGCATTTTCACATTTTAATAAGTAAGAACCTTTATTTTAGTATGCAAAAAAAAAAATCTTCTACAGGATGGGATGACTTAGAGCCATAGCATGCTGAAGTTGGAATCAAACTGGTAACATGGAGAACTTGAGCCATGCTTAATGCGTGTTGTTTCCCTGTCACACGGGTGTTAATCTGCTGTAGTGTATGTACTTGCCAACCTCAGCATGGCAGAAAATAGAGGTGCTTTCTGGAGGAGTTAGCACCTACAGTAAAAATTGATTGGGATTTGTTTTTTTCTCTCTCACCAGTATGGAGACATACACTGTCTGTAGTGGTTGGTACTGCAATGCTGGCACCAGTTCAGTCTCAGTGGTGGTTACCTTTCAGTCAACAGCAGAGAATCATTTGTTTATACATTGCACAGTGGAATTTTTCATGATGAATGGTTTAGGTGGAGATGTACAATATATAAATAACTTAATTGCTTACCCCTTGATGAACAGAGTTGGTGCAAACTTTAGCAAATGTTTACTTGATGCATTAGTATCATAGGTGTTCTATTAACTTTTGCGTAAAAAGGTATTAATTTTTATTTTCCTAACTCAAAGCTTGATTGTTTGAAAAAAATATTTAGTTTCTTTCTCTTCAACATTCCGTAAAACTGAGTTGAGGATTGCATAATATCTCTTCTTACTTCAGTATAAGAGACTAAACACTTGGCATACCTTACCATGTTTGCAATGTATAATGCAGACTTCTTGACTATTGTTTGTTTGGTTTGCTGATTTAATACTACGAAGATCCCTGATAGGGCATGATTTTGAGTTAGTGATGTTCTTTGAAATGCCTCACTACATTAATTGATCAAATGGGCAATTCATATTTCTCTTTTTTCCCCCTGAATTTTGTTGCATTTTTAGTTTTAAAAAGCAATTAAAAAATATATATGTTTTTCCTTTGAATTTCCACTACTGTTTTGTAGGCTGTTTTTTCAAAGGAACTACAGATCTGTGGTGGTGTGTTGATTTTTTTTGAATGCCAGTTTTGACACTAGGGCGGTAGTTGAACGGATATCTGTAGCTTTCTGAAAATTTTCTCAATTAATGTGGGTTATCTGGGACACCCAAAATCAGCAGTCACTTCACAGTTTTGGCACCAGGTGTGTTATCTCCTTTGTTGGATGTGGCTGGCTGCTTTTCTCTTTGGCTGATGCTGAACTGGAACTAGGAATCCAAAGTGTTCTGTCCTCTGAGCTGCAGAGAAGCTCTAGATGTGTCTGGATGCTTGTTTTTCTGACACTCTAGAGCTTTCTGAACTCATGAAACATTTACCTTTATCCTGGGTAAAATTTACTCACTTGTGCATGGCCAGTGCTGCCAGGATCTGGTGAGTGCTGGCTTATCAACTCCTTTTGTTTCTCTGTGGCTGCAGGAATATGAATGGCAATAGAAGTTGGTGTGACGCATGGAGACAGATGCTTTTCTTCAGCTGAGATGAACTGGTCTCACTTTCTTTCTTTGGTTTTGCTCTCAGTAAATGGCAGTAGTCTATGAGACTTGAAAACTTGGAGAATACCAACTGTGTGAATTGTCTGATGGGGTTAACAGAGTTTGCTGTTAGCCTCTGCTGTGCTTTTTAGATTGTTTTTATTTAGTATTATTTTCAAACTGTTTGCCAGTGTATGTGTTCTGCTATTGATTTTACTGTGTAAAGAATGGAATAATGTTAATTAATTACACATACTTTATTTTCTGGTCCAGAAATTAACTAATGAACATGGGTTATTTAATATTTGACCAACAGAGCAAGTTATTAGGCTGATATGTTAGTGAACTGTTTTGATACCTTCCTATGCCTTTTAAAATGTGGAGCTGTGAGGTTTATTACTTTATCCTGCCTTCATCTGTCACATAGTGTATCCTGGTGCCTGCTGAAAGGATGATGGAGCAAACGTTGTAAGAAATGCTCATGGTGTGGAGTCCAAGGGGAATGCAGGGTCTTGGAAGAGTTTGTGGGAAGGGGATTGTGCCGGGTATAAAGGCCCTGCTGGGGAAGTGCTTACAGTCATGGTAGCTACTGTGGAGCCTGTGCTTTTGCAGAACAGAGAGCAGCAGGAACAATTGGGTGGTACAGGGACTTATTTTAGCACACAAAGTCACTAGCTAATAGAAAATCTGAATCAGCTGGTCCCACCCTGCTGCTGATGGATGGCTGGAGATTAGGATCGCTGAATTTAGGGTGTCTATTCTTGGCACTGATACAGGAAAATTTCTTTCTCTGTTGAGCAAGGAAGCTGCCCCCTCCTCACCTTCCCTGGGGAGGCATAAAATAATAATAATTAAAAAATACGTGTTACCTTCACCAGAAGTGAACTTTTCCTTCAGAGAATACTGCTGGGGAAAATTAGCTTCATAGCTTCCTGAAAGGCTGGGAGAGAGGGAGCCAGGGGCACACATAACATTCGCCTTCCCAGGTTTGGGATGGGGTAGGAACATGCTCCCATAGCGGAGTTATAGAGGAATTCAATAGTGCCTGTTTGTGAAATGTTGCTGCTAATCTGATGTACTAATCTCCCAAGCCCTCCTGCTTGTTGCTAGAATTAAAATTAATTCCCTGCAGTTTAACTACCAGTTTACCCGGGAGAAATCAGGCATTTATGGTTTGGCTTTTTGTTCCTATTCTGATTACTTTCAGAGCACTGATGGAATAGTAAGAACTGTAAGTTCATTAAGTTTCAGCATCACAGTATTTTTCTTGTGTGCCCCTGGTGCACAGCACCCTCCTGGATTTTAAAGTTCTTTGGTTTGTTGGGTTTTTTAAATAAAAGAATATTTATTCTCAAAGATTTTTTGGCTTGCTATGAGCAAGTGTGACATTTTTCATGTTTCACATAGAAATCAAATAAGTGGAAAATATGATATTTACTACACTATTTTAAAGTAAAAAATCAAACTAGCAAGCAGTCTTCAGTTGCACATTTTACTGAAATTTCGTGCCTAAGCTTTCTGAGTTTTCTCATTTGCTGAAGTTGTGGTAAATGTTATATGAAAATTTAACTATTCCTGTGCTTTATTTTATAGTGCTTGCTCGCTCTTTTTGGTATCTTGCCTCTTGAGTGGAGCACTGGGAGAGAAGGAGTCAAACCTGACTACTCTTCACTAAAATCTTTGAATTTACCTGTCTGCATCACATCCTTGAGACTTTTTTTTTTTTTAATCCTTACTTACTTATCTGCCACTTCTTGGGGTTTGTTGTTGTTTTGGGAGTAGGAGGGAGAGGATATATATATATCTTACTGTGGTATATGAGAAGTTAATGTTTTCTGAGGTGCTGCATAATGCATGCGAGTGAGATCCTGGAATTGCATCGTTGTTATGAAAAAGTTGCATGATTCAACTGATGTAGTGATTTTTATCTGATATTATACTATCTGATGTTCTTGAACTGGTGTAGAAATATGTGAATGCTCCTGTTTTGCTTTAGATCACTTTTTTATAATAAAGTAAGTTGTTTTGAGTTAGTTTTTAAGGAAAATCAGAATACACTATTCCCTTAGAACTTGGAGGGCACTGGCAGAAGTTTGTACTTGCTTAACTTGATGGTTTTAAAGTGATGTGAAATAGTAGTCCAGTTTTCTCTTGCAGAGAAGATTTGAGAGAGAAGTCCAGTGGCAGGAAGTTTCTGTCGAGAGCATCTTTCTGGTGTGGTTATGTAGAGGCAGAGCCTGTCGCCCTCTGGACACTTTATTTTTACAAACCCTTGGCTGCCTGACAAATGTACTTTCAATAGGAAAAAGCTAGGCTGGTAACAAGTGGCTTATACTGATAAAAAGGTAAATGAAGGCTGAGAGTGCTATTGTGAACACCAGTGTGTTTTTAAGGAGTGTGATGTGGGAATCTTGGTGGAAAAAAAGGGCAAATGAGATGCCTTGAAGGAGTTCTTTCCCTCTGATTTGGCATACAGTGCTGGCTGTGGATATTGCCTTGCAGGTCAGCAGCTCCTGGAGTTGGAGACAAGTAAATTGTGCAGATAAACAGCAGCTGTTGTCCTTGGTCTTGTGCTTCTGGAGGCAACCCGCTCTCCATTCAGCTCTTCTCAATTCTGTGGGCAAAGAGACTTGTATAAATCCTAACACCATTCTCTGAAATACCTTCCTCTCTGACTTTAACCTCTGAGTGGCATTGCAGACTAACACTAGTCTGACTCATGAAGCAGTTACTCAGTTCCTGGGATAAATCCTTTATATTTGTCACATTATTTGCTCTTTGGCTTCCATGGACATACAGGTTGAGTGCAGTGTGTTTCATATGAAAGGTGAACTGTACAAGTGCATCATGCTTTCCTGTGTGACTCAGATATTCTGCCTGTTTTGAAAGTGTTTGCACAAGCGGGATTTATCTTAGGATGGTTGCCACAGGGTCCTATTGTCAAGGGTAGCCATAAATCAGTAGCTCTGTGGCAGAAACAAAAGGAGAAGGAAAAGTCTCTGCCTTGCTTGCATAGCGTGAGCTGCACCTTCTGTATTTTCAAACTTGTGCAGTGAAAAATATACACATACTGACTGCTATGGTATCCCATTTGAAGCATAGCTGAATATTTTCCTATGAGAATGGCCTTGTCCTTCCTAAAGATGCTTTGTTTGTGTTCCTCTGACATTAAGAAGATTTAATTTTCTCTGTTTCAAAGTTTTCGATGCATCTTTCTCATTATTTGCCTTGCTGGTAGGCTTTACTTGACGGTAATCATGTTGTTCTTGTTTCTTCAGCAGTTTCCTTTGGTGTGTCACAGTTGTGGAGTGTCCTGGGTTTGTGGGTTGCTGGGTAGTGAGTTTTCTCATTGAACTCATTCTCGTGGGGGCTGAGGGCATCATGTAGCCAGCATGCTTAGTTTCCAAGGAATGGAAGAATTGCTTATTGCTTAATAACAGCATGTTACTAATTGTTTGAATATTGGTGTGATCTAAGTGTCCCCAAGAAGTGTATTGTTGCAGGAGCAAGATGTGAAAGCAGGGTAAGTTATCAAGATCTTTATCGGCACATCTCTTCTGAAGCCTGAATGGAAGAGAGAAAGCTTATCTTTCAGCATCTTTTGAAAGTGCTGGGGTTTTTCTCTTCTTAGTGGGATAGCAAGGACTTTGTCAGAGCAAGTGCATTACCTGAATAGTCAAATGGAAAGTCTTTGTCACTATTGCTTCATAGATCTTTCTGGCTTTTCAGAAGAAGGATGAGAGATTGTGGAGTGCTAGTAAGCAACTGCAGGAAGTTTGCAAAATGGTATTAAGTTTGTTGATGACCAGCAATGACCCAGGCTGTCCCTTCGGAGCTAGACATGTTCAAAAGCAGCAGTTGTGAAAATAGTGGGTTTTTAACAATTATGAGCCATATTTTGTCTTCTAATTCCTTGTGGCTTTTTATGATTAAAACCAGCAGCATTTAGTTACTGAGCATGTGTTAAGTGTGTAGTAGATCTGCTACAGACAAGCAGACTGCTGAAGGTGGGTGCAAAGGAGGGAAAATGAACTTGCTCATGAGTGAATAGGAGCATCCAATGTAAAGGACTGAGACCAGGCTTCTGGGGAGGCATTAAGTTCATATGGGAGTACCAAAGTATTCCTGTCTGAAAAGATTCTGAGTAATGGATCATTTATAAGAAACACTTTTACTTTTTTCATCGAATTCTTTCCAAATATCAGTAATCCCAGAATTTGTTTCATGGAGTTGTACCTGTACACTGTATTGAAAATATTTGCCACAGAAATAGTGTTCCTTAAATTTTCTGTTGCATGGTTGCAGTGCTGCTAAGAAATGAAGGGAATAAAATTTTGCCTGCTTGGATAGTTAGATTCTTCCATCTAACTTATTTCTAGATATAGAATGTTTCATTGGCTTATTAGGGCTACTGTTGCTTCTGCTGTTTTCTTAGTGACAGAGCAGTTCCAGCAGGATAGCAAATAAAACTGTGTATCAGCCAGGTAATGATCCTTTTTGGGTGACTGACATGGTGTCTGGACTGGTAAAGGGCACAAAGTAAGTAACCAGGCTAAGCTGTGAAATCTGATTGAGTGGTGCCTGTAGGCACAGGCAGTGACCTGGGCTGTCTGCAGAACCTTCTGTGACTCTTGCTGGCAGAAGTGGTGGATGTCACTCCATCACCTACTGTAAACATGCAGACGCCACAATTAATATTTTTCCTGCTTTGAAGTCTGAACATGAGTTTGTTTGGTTCTGCTTGGCTGCTGATGGTATGCTAAATACAGTAATAATACAGAGATGAAGGCAATCAGGTGAATAAAAGTGCACAGCACATTCACTAGTTAAAATGCACTGTAAAACAGGAATATAAAAGATGCATTTATTTATTGGTTCTTTTTTAGTTTTTGAGTAAGAGTTTGAGAAGCTTAGTGGGGTAAAGGGGAAGGGAGGGCTGTCTACTCATTAAACGAAAATACTCTTTCTGTTAGTGCTGAGAAAAGAATGGTGATGTTTCCTGACTGACACAGCATATGGATTAATACAGTGCAATAAACTTGTCATAAAAGTGTACCAGCTAAGTTACAGAATCTGCTTGCTTGCCCATATGAAAAAATTAGTGTTTTTTTTTTCACTAACCAGCAAAATAATGGCCTGTGCCACATGACTGGATAGTAGAATTTTGCAAGGTTTGAGTAACACCTATGGTTATTTTTTTATTATTAAATTTAAAATGCAGACATGCTTTTGGGTCTTGCAGGCATGTGGACAGCTGGTCTTGATTTTTTGGAGGTTGTGTAAGAGTCACCTGTGGGGGAATCAGTTTGTCAGCAAGGCAACCAATACACCATTTTATTTATTGGATACAAAAATAAAATAAGAATGTTGCTTAGGTTGCAAAATCAAGAACTTGAAAGTTAGGAAATACCAGATTTACAGTTGCCTATGCAGCATTAATTCTGTTCCCCTGTGCCTCTACCCTGTGCACTTAATAAGGCAGGGTTCCTCTGAAATCTTTTTGGATGTGGTCGTGTAAAGACTATATCGTGGGGCATATCGAAGAGGGACAGGAATAAGGTTGTACGGACATCTGGCACTTCTTAACGTCTTAAGTGCCCAATTCTGCAACTTAGGTTTTATATAAATGTAATTTCCTAGGCATTTTAAAAGTAAAAATATAAAGTAAAACTAAACATCCATATTGCTGGACTGCAGCCACCCCTCTACTGTATACCTTCAATGGGTTTGAGTTACAAATATTCAAGTGTAGCACAGGCTTGGGTTGCTTCATTCCACAAACCTTGTTGCCAAATGGCAGAAGGAAACTGTTACCCAAAAGAGATGGTGCTTTGGGCAGCAGATCCACACCCTGGAGCTGGAGATCAGTAGGGGACTGGTTGGATTTGAGATGTTCGCATATCCACGTGGTGTTTCCAGAAAGGAATGTGAGTTTGTGTCCAGAGTCACCTCCCTCCTCTCCCTCAGCACCAGTTGCTTCAGGCAGCTCTTTCCAGGCCTGCCCTCTCCTTGTTGCCTGATTAATTTCCAGTGAGGACTTTATAAGCCTCTGCTCTTCGTTCCTTCCCAAGCTATTTGCGGTCAATTTCCTTTAGAAACAAATTATTTTACTGTTGCTATACTTGACTTCCTGCTATGCCAGGTCTGTGCACTGTTCCAAATTAAACTTGCCAGGTCCAACTGATATTTCCTTTTGTATGTTCAGGATCTCAGAACCTGAGATCACCACAGTTAAAGTATTTGAAGATAGTTGAGAAAGTGCCTGAGTGTTCTTAAAACCTAGAGATCCACCAGAGTCCCCCTGGCTGCTCGGAGGTCTCTTCAGCTTGGCAGTTCCTCTCTGTGTCCTGCTTACGAGACCAGGTCAAGACCTCTGCATCTACAGGTCATCTTGTCTACAGAACAGCCTGTTTCTTGGGTTTTCTCTTGAGCAGTAATCATCACAAGGTTTTTAATCTATGTAGTGAGCCAGGGCTGGCTGGTCTAGAGATGGGTGGTGTAGTAACAGTCCTTTATCCTACTCTTTTCCATATATGTTGATGTTGCTCTTCCTACATAAATGGAAGGCGGCATAGATTAATAAGAAATAAAATCATGACATCAACCAGTTTCTTCTCACTTGGTAAAATTAATGTGTTCATTGAGACAGTGCCAGGAATTTAGTGATTGTATTTTGGGGGGCATTCAAACCTTCTAAACTTTAAATAGAGGTGAAGGTTGCACTGTAAAGGTGCATGATGAAGTTAGTGCCCTGTTGGTTCCCTGTACATGCCTGGAGAATGCTGAGTGGTGGGTATAGAACTTTTAAAACCTAAAGCAGTCTGGTTGTGCACTTCTCACTGATTGTCCCAACTTGGTACTCGTGACTCCTTTTCTGCTACTGTTCTGGGTTTTACCAGGCTATAGTGATGGCAGGGTGCTCAGCAAAGAGAAGGGCATTTTATGGCTGCTTGTTAGATGCGCTCAAATGCAATTGTCCCTTTATTCAGAAAGGCAGAGAAAGGAAAATGTTTCTTGGATATAAGAAACATAGGCTGGGGAGAGATGGGACATGAAAACCAAGTTAATGGAAATGGAGATGTTTGTGTTGGTTTCTTACTCTAGTAAAGGTTTCTTACTCTAGTAAAACAGTAGTAACAAGTCACTGAAGACATCTCATTTCCATTCCTTCATCATGGATGGATGTTCAAAGTCAGAAATTTAGATTGTTTGCTTAGAGGATGGTGAGAATGAAGGTTTTTGGAGCCCAGCAAACAGCTGAAGGCTTCTAGTGCTGGAGGGAACTGCAGAAAGAAAATCTTTATGCTGCTGTAAGCAAGTTTTTGAGGAAAAGCCATGGCTGACCCAGCAATTCTTTTTATGTATCAAGTTGTTCACCTAGTTCTCAGTGACCAACTATAAGGTAAAAATCTTTGTAGAATCAAAAGAGCTGGAAACTTGATCATCATTGAAATCCTCTCCGTTCCTTTCTTCTTCGCCCTTTTTGTGGCCTCATGTACTGTCATTTTCTCAATGCATGAAACTGTTTTAAAAAAGAACAGGAATTTGCACTCTCCAAAATATTCTGGTTTCTGACACAGAAATGGAAAGTGCTTGAAAACTGTTTTCTAGAAATAAATGAGCTGTCACTGATTGTGATGAAGATGTCTCAAGTGTACTTTTTCTAAAGTACAAAAAAGTAATAAAAATACTTTTTATTTTTAGTGTTAGTCATAGATTCTTTTTGTTCTTTTTCCTCTCTTGTTGTTTTTCTGTTTTGGTTTCACTGGACCATTTATCAGTTTGGTGAGAACAATCCTTAGGCCTGTGTTCATCCTTCTTTAAAAAAAATATTTCTTTTTAAACCCATCGAACTTTTTATTAAATCAGAAAAGGTTATTCTTTCTCTTTGTGTATCTTTTCTAGTATTTAATATTCAGTGCTTTTGCTTTCTCTGCCTCAAACCTTTCCTTATTTCTGTCTCATTCTGGCACTACTTTGTTTCCTCCTGTGCGTTTCTGTTCTGATATGCTTTTTTTCCCCCCTACAGATATTTTAAGAGATGGGAGTTATTTGCTCTCAAAATGTCTGATGGATTACTTGAGAGGGTGTTCAGATGACATTCATTTCTAAGTTATCTTAAAAAATAGAGTGGGTTAACAGTCTGGACAGTATAACTTGCTGTCCTGCTCAAAGGGGGATCATGATGTTGTTTTTCCTTGGAATTATACTATGGTTTGCACTGAGTGCCAACACATGTAACGTGAACTGTGGTTTTGCAAGCAGTATATGGTCTGGTAAGGATTGCTGAGATGGGGAGTGTGAGTTGGTTATTTTTTTTTCTGTGAACTTCTTGTTCTTAGCACAAGGGTTATGTGCCAGAGATGCACATACTTCACCTATGGTTATAAAACGCTGTTTACTTTTTTTGTGCAAACACAAAAGCCAAGTGGGAAGGGATATTTCATAAACTCAGTGCTATTGTGTCCTCTGGTCTAAGCCATAAAACAAGAGTAACAGAGACGTTCCCTTTGAACTTGAAATCCCTTTCTAAGCTGCTGATCTAACCTAAGTGAGAGGGGGAGACTATACCAGCCAGAAAATTTCTCTTCTGAGTATTTTTTCCTTCCCACCCCTTTTCTTTTTTTTAAGTCCTTAAGTGAGTTTGATGCTGCACCTCTGCCCATAAATTTAAAAAAATATTATCGTAATGTAGGTCAGTGAACTGAAACGCCACTGTACACCATGGGGGATTAAAGTCAGAGAGGCAGCCCTCTCCCACTCCTACTAGGTCATATGACAATATAAACAAGAAATGCAAGGAGCCTTCAGCTTTTTCTTGCCCTAATCCTTTGTTTATGCAGCACTTAAACTGACTTTTGGGGTCGTCTCTGTCTGGCATTAAAGCCCTAAAGCTTTTTGAAGTTTCCCTGAAGTTAATAAAATTAGTCTGCCCTCGTTGCTAGGCCCCTTGCTGCTGCTTCAGAGCAGACTGCGTATCCCTTACTGTCTTTGCAGCATTTGGCTTTGTAAGTGCGTAATGTTTTATACCAAAAAAAGGGAGTGTTTGAGAGAAAATCAGAAAGTTCTCCCAAAAGACTGTTCAGCTAATAGGCCAAGTGATTGCCATTGTAGATGTTCTGAGAACTCAAAGGGGATTAACTTAAAATCCCACGATTGGAGGTAAATTGCTGGTAAAGTAATTGGAAGTGTTGAGTTTCAGTTGGAGAGAACAACATACATTTCTCTGCCTTTTTACAAAGCAAGACTAAACAAAAAAAATTAATTTTTCTTTTATTTTTCTAACATAGTCTTAAAGTTGAGAAAATGAGCTTTCCTTTGTAGTAATTCTTTTCAACACTCATTTATTCTAATGCAAAGACTGATCCAGTTATCTTAGCTCCTGTTGCAAGAGACATTCTCATGTTATTTATTCTTTGTTGGGGATAAACTGATGATAGGCTACCTGGAAGGGATGGACAGCACAAGGTGGGGTGTGTAGTATTCAGTGTGTGAGACTGAGAGTTTGCGTCATAAAAGTTTTATTCCCAACAGCCACTCTGGCAAGTCACTGATCGCTTATTATCTCAGCACCACTATATCAGTTTTGTTTCTAGTGGCCTACAGAGATGCCCAAGGAATTATGATACCAACAGAACATACTGATCAGTTAAAGGAGGGATTATTTTTTTTTGATGAGTTGATCATTAGAGTGAGAAGAACAGTGCAACTGGAGGCCTTGGTCTACCTCCTAAACTGAATGTGCAAGAGCAAGACCCTAAAAAGCACATTTCTGTATAAAAGAGAAGGGCTTTTTAAATCAAAGGCTTTTAGTGAGTGTGGCATAACTAAATGGTGATAGATTTTGTTGCTGTTCTAATTATCACTTTTAGGTTATCATTACTGTTTTACTCAGAGGTCTGTGATGCCTGTAACACTTGTTCACAGAAATCATTTGAGTTGCTGAGGAGCCTCCTCTGTGCTGCAGGAGCTCTAAACTGTACCATGCTAGTCCTGTATGATTGCTCACCCTGTAATTCCATTTTTAATTAAGTTTAAGTGCTCTGGGAAAAATAAGATATTTATGTGGCCTCTAAAAGTTGGCTTCCTGTGCCATTTTGGGGGGATAACTACAAAAGTAATAGTTATGTGGAAGATCCTCACTGGAGCATAAGAGACCATCTCTGTTTCAAACATGGGGAAAAGAAGCATGTAGCCAGCAGTGGAGAAGAGGAATGGAGATCTGAAATTCTTGTTTTAGGAATAAAAGCTTTATAGAAAGAAGTAATATTTTTTTAATGCAACTGGAAAAAAGGGAAGAAGGTTTTCAGAATGTAAGTGCCCCTTCAGGTTGGAATTAACAGCATCTTTTTATGATAGTCTTCTGTTTCAGATGTAAAGAAAGGTGAGTGTGCCTGGCAGCTTATCTTCCCCCTCTACTACCACCTGTAGCAAGGGCTGGAGTAAAAGACATTATTCAGTTTTAAATTTAAGACAGAGGTTGCCAAGCAGTGATACTGCTATAATGGTTCACTATTTATTTTGAAGCTGTTGGAGAGGATGAACACAATAAAATGTCCTTTTGGGGAAAGATGAGGAGTGGATGTTTGGGCAGTGAATGGTGTTGAGACATCTGAGTACTTCTGCCTACAGCCTTGGCTGAACCCTGCCACGAGTGGAGCTGCCTGTCCTGTTGTCATCTCCATGTGAAAGAAAGAGGAAAGGCTGTGGATATTTCTTGTCCTAGATATGGTCTGGGACAGGGAGAGGTCCTGCCAGTGCTCTGCAGTACTGCACAGCACTTTCAAGGCTGTTTGTAGCTGAGCTAGTAAGCTCTCTTTAAAATAAAAGCTAGATTTACTACCATACTAAGATTGGCATTAAAATAGATGTGTATAAATGTAACAAAATAATAGCAATCAGGAATTTGAGTCTGTGTGTGCATTACAGTTTATGGAGGAGGCTTCAGGAAAGCATAGTTGCTTAATAAACCAGCAGTACTTTGAGTCATCACTTAAACTGAATAAAGGAGTATTCAAAACTGAGTATAATTCTTCACTGTTCTAAGTCACTTTGGTCTTTGAATCCCTTAGGTGCAGCAAAATGGCTCCTAATGTATGAAGAAGAGCTGCAACTTTTACCACAAAAAGTAATCTTGGAAAGATTTAAGTAATATCCCCATATTTCTTCTGATAAATAAATGTTCTTTCTGCATCTACAAGGTAGAGTAACTCCAGGCTTTAGGTGTACAAGGATATTCACACCTTCAGGATTAGGCTCACTTGACTGCACCTTATATTTTGTAATGCCTGAGGGAGGGTGGTTTATCTTGCCATACCCACCAACATTGCTGCCTCTTGTTCCTGATAGCTTAATTAAGAATTCAACTTGGAATGGTTCTTCCCACTGGGTTACAAACCTTGAAATTAGAATTGGATACAATGGTCATAAGGCTTTTAGTTCAACAAATCAATATGTATGTAAAGGTGAATATTTAAAAGGCTCTATTTAGGAACTGTCATTTCTTCGTAAGTGTAGCTGTTGGAGTGCAGGTCTGGAGCTGAGAGAGAGAATGCTTATGTAGGTGATAATGTGCTTAGCTGTAGGATAAGTAATGGAATAA
This sequence comes from Campylorhamphus procurvoides, assembly GCA_013396655.1. Taxonomy (NCBI): domain Eukaryota; kingdom Metazoa; phylum Chordata; class Aves; order Passeriformes; family Dendrocolaptidae; genus Campylorhamphus; species Campylorhamphus procurvoides. The sequence goes on along the minus strand of WBMV01016873.1, from coordinate 696,393 downwards.
ACTTTTTGGGAGCATGGGTACTTAAGCGACTTTCAAGAAAAGAATTCAAAGCAGAAAAAAAGATTTTAATTAACTGATCTTTACAGCGTGTTGTGTTCTTTCTGTGTTTTGAGAAGAGAGCTGAAAGCAGAAATACCTTAATTCATAAAGTCTTCCATGGTTTTAGTCACAAACTGCCTTAAACTCAACAGTTTAGGTGATTTGTCTAGAGTTTGGTTCATTTGGGGGTAGATGATTTTTTCAAGGGTGGTAGAAGTTGCTGAACTTAGTGTGTATCACAGATAATTTCCTGTTATTTGAGCTTGTAGACTTGTTAATCCCTATTTCTTTTGCAGGTGATGGATGATTACAGTGTGATCGGTCGTTCACTGTTTAAAAAAGAAACAAACATCCAGATTTTTGTGGGCCTGAAAGTGAAACTATCTACAGGAGAAAGTGGAATAATAGATGGTGGCTTTGGACAAAGTGGTAAATTTAAAATCCGAATTCCAGGTAGGTGCTTATCAGTTAACAAATACTAATCTCTGCCACATGTAGATGACTTTTCCATACTGCAAGTCTGTCACCAGTAGTCTCCTGAAGTTTTGAAATCTGCTCATACCCATTTGGACCACTGATCTGGTAGTATGTCTTCTATTAAATGATGGTGACTGTGACTTATATTGTGAGACTGCATGGCCTGCAGCCACATCTCCTGAGTCAACAATCTGGAGTCTCAAAATGACTTCTTGTTAAGTGGCAGTAACATAGAAATCATGCTGTGCCCAGAAAGGTTTGTGGTAATCTCTCCTCTCTTAATGTATGTATGATTTGCACCAGAGCCCTCTCAACAAATAAAGGAAAGCAAACCTACCATCATTTTTTACCTGTAGCTACTTATTAAATATAGTATATTGGATGCAAGCTCCTTAAATTGGCTCTGTTCTGCATGTTATTACCTAACTTGCCTCAAGCAAAAACTGCTTGATAAATGGTTTTTTGGACATTTTGAGAGTTTTTTTTATTGCTTGTGTCTCCTGGTTTTATGATATTATATATGACTGTATTTTTCATCCTTGGTGAATTACAGGAAGGATTTATGCCTCCTTAGGTTAGAGCATTGGGAAATGATGGGTGCTAGAGTTTATAAGTGTCATTACTGGATTTTTTCCTCCTTCTTTTAAGGCAGGAGAGTAGTTCTGAGCCTTTTCAAAAGGCAATAATAGGTGCTGTGTTTAACTCAGATTGCAGGATAAGATTTTAATGATATTGGGAGTACTTTTGTATTTCTGTAGTGTCTTCAGCCTATTCATCACTAGTTAATCCCCCACCCTCTTTAGGGAGATGAACAAGATTACTTCTGTTGTACAAATGGAGAAAAGAAATCATAATGTTAGAACATGACAGCAAACAATCACATAGCAAGTGATCTACAGAGAAAGGTGAAGTTTCCTGATTTCCTGCTGAAGATGGACTATTTTTCCATTTTACTTGGGGCACGAAGCAACTGCACTAATTTTGACCCTTCTTTCTTCCTCCTATCACAAGATAGGAATTTCTGACTAGACAAAAAAAAAGTCTGTATTCTATTCTAGCTGTCATCCCAGTTTTGTCACCAAATGCTAGACTTTGCAGATAGGTCTGAGAGCTTAATTAGTAAGCATAGTACATATTTAAAGAAGAAAGTTGCACCAGATCCATGTATGCTGTTAGTTTTCTAGCATAGAAACGTTTATAATGGTTCACTGAGATAGATACCTTTAGGTAGGTGGTGAAATGATGTGTAAATGACCCTAATGCTGAAAAGGGTTCAAGCTGAAAATCAAGATTATATCTTGCTTAAAAGTGTAACGTTCTCAGTAGTTTTTCTCTCCCAAAGGCAAAATTTGGTGAAAGAGGGGAACAGCAAGGGGATGGCATTTATATTGCCATTTCCACGTTTTGGGTGGAGGAAATGTTTCTTCCTGGGACAGGGAGAAGCCTCATAAGGCATATTTGCCACCATTGTGTATGTAATCAGAAACTGTAATTGTGAACCAGCAGTTACATTAAGAAAGTTGTATATAGGTTTAGAAAATGGCATTTAGCTCTGTATATTTTGTTATTGGGAATAAATGATATCCCTCACAGAGGTGTGCATTATCTAGTCTTGGTTACACTCTTCTGATGTTTAACAGCAGACGTTGAACAGAGGACCCTTTATAATTTGTTCTTTCAATGAGAAGAATACGTAGCAGAATGCTAGAATTTAATACCTCTCTAAGGTAGGCAGAATAATACAGCTTAGTTTGCTTTGCTTTAGTCTGGGTCAAACTTGGGTACTCTTGTTGTCTGGAAAGAAAAGACAGTAAGTTAAATTAGCTTAAGTTGCGAGTGGGAAAGAAGCACAGAATTTGGAAAAGCCTAAAACCCCATGTCTTTAAGAGTTACAGAGATTTGTGTGTACGGGGAGGGCTATTGCTGTGATGCTGTTTAAGTCAACTGCAGTTCACATTCCTTTGTGTTGCTTTTTTAATGTGTGAGAGTCCTGTTTGTGGGGTTTTGTTTGGTTGTTTTGGTGTTTTGGTTTTTTTAAAATGTTACTGATCAGGCTTTCCTCTCCCTTCCCCCCATTCTTCATACTTGCCTCCCCTCATACAGTCTCTTCACAAGATTTCTTTTGTGAAGATCTTTTTAATTTTTCTGAAGTTATTTCTCTGTGATTCCTTCACAAATATATCAGGGAGTGGGAGGGAAGGGAAGGAAATGCTCAAGTTAAAAACTGCTTTGTACTGCCTCAGCCTGGCAGTCAGTCAGTCCTCTCATTTAAAACCAGTCTTAACCTCTGGAACTGAGTTAGCTGGTTTGGGCAGTTAACCTTGTGATATTTGATATACCTGGTTTTACAAACAAACCTTTACGCAGCAATAAAAATCAAGTAGATATATCAGAGATTTGTGTGCTGACTGCTTAAGGTAATAACCCACATTGTAGGGTGTTGCCTGGTCCCACTGGTGCCAGCAGCCTCCAGTGCTGTGCCCATGCACGTGAGCAGGTGTTGGGCTCCCCTAGTGCTGTTCTGTACTCGCCTGGAAATGACTCGTGTTTGCCTGTAGATCACAGCCTGGGAACATTGTCTTGCGTCGTCTGTGGCTGAAACTTGGCAGACCACGACTGGGAATGGCAGAACGTGGATCTGTTTCTTTTTCTGGCACTGCCTGTGTGCAGCAACAAGTCAGATATTTCTCTCTGCTCTTCTGCTTTATGAAGTGGGGATAATTACTATCCATTCTGGAAAAAAACCAAAATAATATAATCTCTGATTTAGATTTATTCTAGGCTTGGAGCATTAATATTTCTTGAAAAGTCTTAATTATCTTTGTTTAGAGTACAAAAAACACATCTAGAGTACAGCATGAAATTGGAAGTTCCTCAGTTGCTGAAAGATGTCAGTAGTTTGGAAGAAATTCAGGGAAGAGCAGGAAGAATGCTGGAGAGACTGAAGGAATTGATTTATGAGGGAAAGAAGATGAAAAGAAATGCATGAAACTTGGCTAAATGATGTCTAAGTGGGAGATATGATTATCTGCAAGTATTTGAAGAACATAACGGAGAAGAATCCCTTAGGGTGGTCCAAGGAGGTGGAAGCAAAGCTAATAGCATGAAATAAAGCAAAGTGCAGCTTGACTATTGGGAGATGTTATTTAGCAGAGATTTCTTGCTCTGCCAGATCATCCTTGCAGAGGAAGACGAAGTATTTTGTTTTGAGAATAGTAGTGTGCAGTTTGCCTGGATGTTTGCTAGCACTGGTGTCAGGGTGAAATGGACAGGCAGCAGGGTGGAGGGTGGAAGAACAACGTATTTTCCATCTCACTCCTACTTTTGTGTCCAGACACGCTTTTATTGCTTGAATGGCAAGGTATAACATACTTTCTAGAATGTTTGCAGCAGCATCTAGATGGTTTTTTTTTTAAAAAAGGTATTTGCTGGCAGATCTGCTGTTCTGGAGAACTTTGTTATGGAGCTGTTTGTGCTTCAACTGAGGACAAAGTTTCAAGGCCTGTTAATTGATGCTTCCTTTCCAAACTGGTTGTATGATCACATGCATGAAAAGGGGGACATAATCTCTAAATCACAAGAGAGTTTTGCCAAATTTAACAAGCAGCTAAAAAAACTAGCAGGATTTGAAAGGCAGTCTGAACTACACTGCTTTAAAAGTTATTCTAGTGTGTGTCGATGAGACTGGGAGCTTTTGATGGAGTGCTGCTGGCCGAGGTGGGTGATATGTGGCAGCTGCTTTAGTTGTAAATGGAACACTGCACAAGGTAAGTGAGTGAAAAGTATTGTTCAGGAACATGTTTGGGGAGGCAAGAACTGTGTGTTTAAGTGTTTTATTCTAAAGAAGATAAAAGCTAACAATGACAACCTATGGAAAATGCTTATTTCAACATACCTTGCACCAAGGAATGTCATGCCAGTTGATGAGAAATTCAGAGGAAAGTTCAGTGAATCATTTGAATAACTTAGTGCTAATTGTAGATTTTGTTTAACTGTCTCTCACCTGCGAACTGACCCTGTAAAACTGTTTGGTTTGCAAAATCATGATCTGTTGATGTGTGTCATGACATCTTTTAAAAGACTGACTCCTGATATGCCCATTTCGTTGGTTCTGACACATCGCATTTGTCTTGTGCTTGATTATTGTAAAATGTCACAACTTTTTAAATCTAATTGGAGCATATGTGGTATGTCAGGCATGGTTCACTTTCTTGTCTGTGTCTTTACTTTCTAATTGCTAGTGAAGTGTTCTTTCTTTCTGAGGCACTGCAGTATGTTTGACTGCAATTTTTCTCTTTTTGACTAAAAATTGTTATACATGACTAGAGTTAAAAACTACCTTATTTCTTAATGCGAAAGAAGCAGTGCATATCTAACACTTGTAAGAGCTGAACACCTTTCTCAATTGAGCAAATTTAAATGTAATAAAAGACACACTTTTCATAAGAAGAGATACAAATGAGAATGTGGGAAGACAAGCACAAGTGTTTTGGCTTTGCTGTTCTTTTTACCCATACAGGATAACAGTAGTTTTAAGTTTCATGGAACAGGTGAAGACAAACTTGTTTGTGACCTTGTCTTTTGTTGCCAGTAACTTTTTGCCTTGCACTTAAAAGTGTTTCTTATATATGAGAGAACAAGTCTGTCTCACTGTTTCCACTGCTTGTCATGGCAGAGGGATTGAATGGGCCATAAAAGCCTGTTCTGAAATAATAGCACAGAGTCCCTAACTGGGGACACAATGTCTCTGGAATCCTACAGTGTTGGTATAAGATGACATAAAGTGGTGAGAATGAAGCAGTGTGCCTTGCTCTTCAGAATCCCCCATATTCCTATGTGTGAAATTAAGGCTAGAAGTGCTGAATGTGTGTTTCCCTCTTGGGGTATTAAGGAAATGGCGCATCCTTGGTGTTTTTATGTTTTGCTACATACTTTTGTCATTGAATGAGATCCCACGTGGGCTTTCAAAGTAGTTAATGACAGAATGGGAAAGCCTTGATGCAAGAGCTCTACGTGAGCAGCCCTGCTCAGCATAGTTTCAGTTCCAGTTCAAACTGAGGATTTAAAAGTGGGATTCAAATTTTCCTCAGTATTTTTTAGCACTCCACTTAAGCAAGGATATCGACTAGAGGTTAAATAGCATGAGGGAAATTAAAGTTATGCAAAGATAGAAGAATGCAACAGTAAAATAATTTGCATATCACTTTGTCTTCTGTAACTTCCCCCTTAAGAACTATCTTAATTGTATTTTTTTAATATTTGATTTTTTTTATTATTATTCAAGGGATACCTCACTTCATTCAGGTAGGTCTCAATACACCAACATAGCTGGCATTTGTGTAGTATTACTTTCGGGGGTTGGTTTTTTGGTTTTTTTTATAGTAACTGTAGGAGACAAGCTTTAAATGGTTGACTGTAGATAAATGTCATATTCCCAAGTTTGTAATTTAGAGGGCACTCCTTACTGACATCAGCAGGAATGGGGCAGTCTAAACCTTTTCATTGCACTGAGAATAATTAAACATCCTGTCACTAAGCAGCATACTTTTTTGTGGGAGATCTTGACATTTGGAATTCTTTGCTTGTGTTGCATTAGAATAGGATAATCTTCTCTTAGGCCAAATGGAATTTAGGCACATTTAATGTCCTTGTTTTCCCAGCCTGGCTCCTGTTTTAATAAAGGAAAATAAAAAATTGTTGGCTGCGAGGGTCTGGTGGGTTGCCATCCCTGTCAGTATCAGGTGAGGCTGAGCAGGATTTCAGTCAAGAGGAAAAACAAAAGCCCAAGGGCAAAGAAATCTGTGTAGCTGTGTTTTATTTAAAAGCTGGGATTAGCTCTGCTTGTTCTTTCACAGTCTCTTTTCCCCTACCCTCTAAAACAAACAAAACCTAAAATCCTTAAGGGGTACTTCAAGCATAAATCTCCTTCTCTCCTTTTTGTGAAAGTTGGCTGGTGTCATATGGACAGAGGCTGGAAGAGGATTGTTGCCAGGGAGGCATCACTTCCTTTTATGATCCCCTCTTGAGCAGATTAAACTGTAGTGATGTGCAAGTCCTGATGACCACATAGGAACTAGGAATTTGTACTGCATTTACACAAAAAGGTTGGCCTGAAGGAATCAATCCCTACCTTTTAAGTGGTGGCATCCTGTAAGCCCGTATTGGCCTTTGGAGCTGAATATCCAGATTTATTGACCTTAGAGTGTTCTTGTGGAATCAAAGTCAAGATTTGTGCACATTCCTTCTGAATGAAAACAGAAGTCAAGGGAGTGTTAACTTAATAACTGGCTGTCTGCCTCATTCATGTTAGTACTTGGGGGAGATCCTGGTCTTGACTGTAATGACAGAGTTGTAGGATGAAGCCAGTTAAGTCAGAGCTTTGAAGGGGTGATGTGTTGATTGCAAGATTGGTTTCAGAGGCAGAAGTTCATTGCACACTGGAGTAGATGCTGTGCCCAGGAAAGGCTAAGACTTCTTTGGAGTTGATATTTCCATTAGAGTGTCTGTCTGACAGGTTGTTCCTCTGGGATCAAGCAGGCATGGATTAGGGGATTATCAGGCATCAGGTTGTGCAGTAACTTTTGAGTGCTTCTGTGGAAGAAAAAGGTCCAACTCCTGTCTAAGCTTTTGTGTTGGGTACAGTGCAGGCTACACAGTGATCTTCTGGGTAATTGAAAGGAATGAGATGAGGCCTTTTATTTTACTCCCACACACCCTTTTTATTCTTGTGCAAGAGGAGCTTCATGGAAGTGTCACTAATGCAGCAGAAGGACCATTGGTGGTTCTACACTATATGATGTAATTACGGTGTTTGTCTTCTACTCATCATCTTATACCAGTGGCCATCACATGCCCTCTGAAGGCAGGGCTATGGGGGGTCTTCAGGAAAAAGTCCTGTTGCTCTCTGACCAATCCAATCCTTCGATGGCAGTGAAGAACAGTGTGTACTGGCCCCTTTTTGCTCCCCTGCATAGCAAAGCACCTTCCACTTGCATGAGTGTGAGCTGAGCCTCAGAGCAAACCGAGCTTTCACTCTGGGCTTTGCCAGCTGTTGTGTTCATGTTTAGTTATTTCTATTCTACTCTGTACAACATGTTTTTCTGAACTTTTTGTTTGCATGTGGTAAACAATAAGGTTGTAGGTGCTGCCTCAATCTATAAAGAAAATTACTTTGAAAAGACAAGGGTATTGTGATGAAGTTAAGCTTTTAAAGCTTTAGAATGTAAAAACCAGAATATCTTAATTATCTCTGTTGCATTCTGATACCAGGTCCAGTTAAGTTTGCATTCCCCACACTGGCACACACAAGAACTTTGATGGTTTTGGGTAATACTTTGTCATTGACCTGTTGTCCTGTACTGGGTTCTTTTTCTCCTCAGTGCATAATTAATTCCTTTATTTTTTGCACTTCATTGTAGTTCTGCTGTAAATATGAAATCAATTATTGTTGCTATTTACGGAGGAAAAAAAGTCCTATTAAGAAAATAGAAATCCAGCAGATGGGTTTTGTTTGACCATAGGGTATCTTTGCTTCTACAGAATCTCTACCACTTGGGAAAGGTAAAAAAGAGCAAACAGCCCACAACCAAAAGAACCTGTCAGTCACTTACATACATATTTTTGTAGTATTAGCTTCCAGCCTCCATCAAGCCTCCCTTCATTTTGACTAAGTTTCTGCTAAAGCTCTTACCTCTCCTGTTTGTTTCTGTTCTTTATTCCAATTTGCTACTGCTGCTGTTCCCTCTGCCTGTCTGTCTTGGGCTCTGAAGTTCTATTCCAGCTTATTTTGCTCTCAAATATTTCTACCAGCATTTTCAGGCTGCTGTAGGGATGTGCAAGGTAGAGGGGATTTTTCTGACCTGTGGATGTTCTAGTATTGTTATATTGTGAGCTCTTGAAAGGAGAGGCTGAAGGGAAAATCCAGTCTAGATCTGTGCCTGAGGTTGCCCGCTGCAGATGGAGGCTACTGGGAGTCGAGCTGCCAAAATAGTCTGCTCCAAGTGCATTCCAATTAAGTTTCCTTTTTTGCCTCCAAGAGCATCAATTGGCTCTGCTAGTTATCCTAAAGCTAAGTTTTAAATCCCTGATGCAAAATAGAAAGATGCTATAATACGATTTGTTTATCTTAATTTGAGGATAAAATGTGGATCTGATAGCATGGGGAGAGCTTGGGGGATGACTGTGGGTTTTTACAAGTATTTTGAAACTGAACAGTTGTTGTTTCAGTTGGCAGTGACATTGGTAGACAGCTGTCCAAAGTACTCATGATGATAAGCCCCCAAAGAATGATTTTCCTTTCAATTAAAAAAAAAAATCTGTGAAGATTGTTTCTTTTCTTAGATAAACTCAGTTCATATATATATATATATAAGATTCTCCTAAGCCACAAGAGCTAGATACATAAATTAAACAAACTGAGATTTGCACTTGGTTGCATGTTTTTAGGATCTGGGATTTCAAAAGAGGTGCACTTATCTTGAGATTTGTGGTAAAACTGAGAGCTGGAAGTGCTGCTGTGTATAATAACCTTACTTCTGTGTAGTCTCTTGTGGTCCTAAGTCTTTCCAGTTAATCCAGGCTTTGTTATTTTGGGGGGATGTAGTTATTGTGGTAAGTTGCGTTCCCTGGGAGAAAAGAAGCATCTTGCATAATTAAGGCTGTTACTTTGCTGAATCTTGAATAATTACAACAGCAGCTGCAAGCTCTTGGATCCTATTGCACAGTCCAGCCCACTGGCAGGACGTGTCTGAGTGGATGTGGCCAAGAGGCTGCTGTGTTCTGTGCTTGTATTTGCCATCACATCACCACTAACTTGGTGACTATTTCCAGATTATCTAATACCTTTTGGCTCCATTCTCCTGTTATGTAAAGTGCCCTGTCAGACTGCTGTGAGTCTTGCCTCATGTGCTTAGGAAATCCTTTGCTGAGTGTGATTCCTTTACTGAAAGTTACCTTTTTGAAACAAAAAGCCCCAACCAACCAAAAACCCACATGTTGGTGGGTGGCAAAATTAAATATTTAAAATGAGGCAATGAACAAGTTTATTTGCCCTGTTAAAGCAATCCTACCCTGTTTTGCATGCATAATCGTTGCAAAGTTCCATAAACACACAACTGCAGAATAGAACTGTATACAAGTTTTAAAATTTCTGCTGCATTGTCATTTTGGATGTCTTTCACTGTAAGTGGAGATGGTTCCTTACAGACCAAGTTCTGCATTTAATTTTGACTTCACTGGGTTTATGCTTCTGAAATTGCAAACAATTTGGATTAGAACATGGCATGGAACAACACCATTGCTCTTATTTCATGAAATGTTACAGAAGCTTAGTGTACCACACGTCCTGCACACAAGGATGCATGTGCTACCTTCTTTTTGGCTTTTTTGTTGTCCTTTTTAGGTGTTTCATTTTGCAAATTCAATACACTCTTGCTGTAATTTCAAGTGTGAAAACTTTTTTTTTCTTGAGAAAGAATATAGCTAACAGTGTTTTTTATTATGTGTCTATAGAGTTTAGCTTGAGCAATCATCAACATCAAAAAGATGGTAATTCTATAATACCTTGTATCTCCCAGAATGAATGGGAGGTGTTTTTTTTAATTCTCAGATATTTGCCTCTGCAGGTTTAGGCTGCTTCAGTGTGAGCCTTGATGAAAGTACTGAAGGGATAAAGTACAGTTCATTCTGATGAGTAACAAAATGTAAGAATTTCTGTTATTTTACTGCTGCTCAGTTGAGCGTTGTCCTTCTGGGAAGAGAAGGCCATTTTTTTTGCTGAGGACTTGGTTCATATCAGTACAGCTGAATAAGAGGGATTCAGAGAATTCCTGTGGATTCAGGTACAGGACAGAACTTCCCAAACATGGTGCTTTTTGAAGTGATAGTTAAATTCTCCACAAAATATGACGGGTATTTGCGTGATTTTTAATTGCTTCTTCAGATGTTTAAGGTGAAATTATGCCTTTTTTTTTTGTGAGAGTTGACTGAACTATTCTGTGCAAGAATATGGATGGAGCAAGAATTTCAGGGTGGCTTGTTCAGAATGAACTCCCTCTGTCCTACTTGCAGTGGGCAGCTTTCTCCAAGACTCCTCTTGTTTATGTAGAGCAAGGAAATGGAAGCATTGTAATCTAGATTGTGTTCCCAGGTCAGTAGTTTATTTATGCAATACTAAAGAAGAAAATTTTTTTTCCATCTTTATTCCTTCTTTCTTGTGTGTGAAACAGGATGCTACAGGTTTTGGATGTTACATGAGCTCTCACTCATGGTTTTGCAGTAATTGGGTGGAAAATACTTAGGTTCTTAGCCTTTATATGAAACTTTGATCTTATTAAAAGTCTCCACAAGGGTTGCTCACACATTGAGATTGCCCTCTCGCAATGAAATTTCTCTCCCTTTCTGTAAACTGTTTGTGCTCATTTACTTGATTTTGATCGTTGGTCCCCTGGGCCTTTCACCTTCCCCTTCCACCAGTGTTTGTTCTGATAGCTTTTTGAAGTCTGAGTAAAAACATACACCATGGGGGCTTCCTGGAGGCATAGAGCTTTGTGGTTTGCAAATTGTAGGCTATTTGAAGTATTGACTCTCAACAGTGGCCAATGCTTAGTGGATGAGAACTGTCGTGCGACAAGGATGTTAACCTTGAGAGGCTGATCCATGTTTTGAGTTTGGGGACAAAAAAATAGTTGTTCTTAATAGTGGGCATTGATTTCAAGGAAGTCTGTGTAAAGCAGCCTTTGGTTTGTGTTTTCACAAAGGGATTTGAGTGTTTAATAAAGAATAGGAAATAACTGGAGCTTCAATAGACCTGTTTTGATAGGGGGGGCTTTGCTGTAAAATGATTTTGTATAATGTTATACATAAGCAACAAAAGCATTTCCTGCCTGTAGCTACAGTATTACATTTTTAAAAAAGGCTGCAGAAAATACTTTTAAAACTATTTAATACCTAGAATAAATGTTAGAGGTGAAGTAGAGAAGATCATCATCCTGCTTAGAGAAGTCTTTCCTATAATATCTGAGGTTGTAACTTCAATCACAAGAATTCCATATTGCATGCTTTTATGCTATGCATTTTATTGTAGTTATTTTTCTAAGCCTCTGAACCCTCAGTTCTCCCCATCCCCTCAACTGTTACACATTAGGAGATCAAGACAATTTGGTTACTCAGAGAACCTGTTCTTTCCTGTTACAACTGTTGAGTTACCCAGTTTAATTTTTCTGATGTTTTACCTCATCTCTCTCTACTCTGCCCTCCCCACTCAGTTCTCTCTCTTTGGCCATTTGCATTTTCTTACTCCTACAGCCCCTCCCTCTGCCAGCTGTCCTTGCCCACACAACCCTGAGCAGCCTCAGATGTTTTTTAATTGTTTTTTAAAAGGTAAATAAATTCGAAACCTGAACCATGAAAATGGACCTGTGCCATCCCTTCAATTACTTTCTTGTTTCACCCTAAAATGTGTCATTGTATGTAAATGAAAAACATTGTATAGTGCAGCCTTTTGCTGTGCACCTGAGGATTTTAATTTATGTGGGTTTCCTGCCAGGTACTTATTTACTCCTGAATGTGTTTGTTTACCTTCTCAGTTTTCTGTCTGTGAAGGAACAACATTCTCTCTTCCTAGTTTGACCAGTTGATATATGAGTGTGTTAGGCAAGGGACTGCATCTTCCTAAAGTATCAGCTCATCAGGATTGGTATTACAAAATGAATACAGCACGAAGAATACGCATTTGTTTTCTTTATGATTGCAATGAATTATCTTTTCAAGCCAGCACAATGGTAACATGGGCTGTGCCAAGCAGCGTGTGCCAGGTAGCACTACAGGCTCGAGAGAAAAGAAGACGTTTTAGAGGACTGAGAATGTGCTAAAGAATGCAAGTTCCTGCTGACAGGAGAGCAGGCTCTATATCACGAAGTGTGGATTTTCTTTTCATGGCTCATTACAATCCACTGTTCTCACAAGTACCTCTGCAGAAGATATACAAAGATTATAGTCCCTTTGGAGTTCATGTGGAAATTGATGCCTGCTTTCCCAATCCTGACTTTTTTCTGTAGTTTTTCTTTCTGTTTTCCTTGTTATTCCCTTAACTAAGTAGTTTGAGGACATAATGTAATTGGATTTAGTTGTGGGGTTTATTTTTCTGTCTTGAAATTGGGCACATTCAGAGCAAGATTGACTTATTCAGTAAATTATGAGTGGTTTTGTTTTTTGCTTAAAGTGAAATTTAAGTGTGAGTTTATTGACCTAAGCTCTTGTTGAACTCTTCATTTTAAGAGATGTTGAATATTTTAAGAAGTATTTTCCATTGACTAAGCTGTATGAAGGTCAAATAGAAAAAAGTTTTTAAAGAAAATACTAAAATATTGATATCTTTTAATATTTTGCCAATTTAATCCTATGAAAAATCAAATTAATTTCTCACATCTGTGAAAATACAGTAACTTGCCTATTTCTGTCCAGTTGGTCATTGTGAAATTCACTAGTATTTACTCTTAAATATGTGATTAGGGTTTCAGAGTAAATGTGGGAGGAGTGATTCTCTTTTAGAATTTGTTTCTTATGAGCATAGGAAAAAATCAGTTTTATTTGGCATTTAGAGAAAGTTATAGGTGGATTAACAAAAGATTTTAAAGGTCTTTTCTGTAAGATTTTGAGCTTTAATAAATAATGACACTTGTAGGAAGACTGTGCTGTAGAGTTTTGCAAATAACTTTGGTTGAATAACCTTATTTTCTCTAATCTTCATAAAGGATGGGTTTGTAATATACACAAATCATTGCTTTTCAGGTAGCTAAGAAGTGAGAGAAATCTTGTAAACATGGGGGAGAAGGGTTTGTTATTCAGACTGAAGTTTCCTGATTTTGCTTGCTGCTGGTTGGGAATCTTTGTTAAAGACCTGTTGGTTCTCTGTTTTTAAAGCTTTTATAGTAGATATTAAGTTTTGATTTGGGGACACACATACATATGGATTACACAGATATAATGAGTAGAAGTATGTTATGGATTCCCTGCAACTTTCTTTGAACCAGGTAGTTAGAATTGGTTTGGGGAGGAAGAGGAGGAAAAGTCCAGCTGTAAGCAAATTGATGGAGGGCGTTTCAGTCCCCCCCTGCCGATTATTTCTAATTGAAGCTGTCTGAGCCAGTCTTAATACAATTTAGTTATCGCTAGCCAGAAGGATTTTATTTATGGAACAGGGCCTGTTGGAACTTCCTCCGACCCCAGAGAAGCTGTGAATGGGAGAGAGCTGATCAAGCAGGCATGCCTGGCTAGCGTATGCATTTCTTTAATAAGGCAGGGATTGATGTCTTTTGCAGTTCAGGGGTTAGGTAAACAGCAGTCCCTCGGTTCAAGGCTCTCCATGTTCAGTTGTTTGTTTATACGGATCTCAGAAGGTTAGGTTAGCCTTTTTGACATCCCTGGGGAGCTTTCCTGACCATGGTATAACCTCATCTGCTCAGGAGGTGTCTCATTGCCTTTTAGGAAAGGTACTGGCTGAGCAGAGTGTGCAGTTTATACCCAGTCCCTAGGAAAGGTGGATGTAATCAAAGTGGTCTGTCTTCAGAAATGCATAAATAATTTGCACATGTGATGTGTGTAACTACTGTGCTTTCATTCTCAGACTTGATATTTGCACACAAAGGTGACTAAAACATAAAAGTCAGGCCCTTGGTGAATTGCAGTTCTGAGAAATCAGTGACATAAATGAATAATTTCATCTGAACTTTGAGGTGAAGATTTAGTAATTTCTGCTTCTGTTGACTTGGCAGTGGTAGTCCATTAAATTGAATAGTATAAGTCCTGAATAAATAAGTAACCGTGTTAATAGTTTTTTATTTAAAAATCAGTGATAGTTACATGTTGAACAATATAGGGAGTTAAAACATGCATCTCATGAGGTTCATTTCCATAGCTATTATATCCCAGTTTTCCTCCTCCACAGAGGCTGATGATGGTCACATGAGAAGTGAGAAAGGAATGGGGCAAATTCATCTGAGTCTTATTGCAAGGTAGTTTTGATGAGTGGAGTGGTTCTGGAATTTGAGGATGACTTTGCTCAGGGTTAGAAGTGTGCTTTATCATGTGTGTGACTGGCTGCTTTTAAACTGTGACATGTTATGAAGTTGGCTTAAATCCCAGAATTTGTTGAATTAGTTTTTGCTGATTTGATGTCTGGCTATTCATACTTCATTTTTCTGCAGCACCTCCAGTCTGTAGCCATGCAGACCAAGCAGACATAAATAAAGGGGCTGCACACCTACAGCACAGCTTGCGAGCTATCCTCACATGCAGGTGAAGAAACTGAGGCACAAACGTGGGCCGTGAATTGCCACTGGATGTTTCTGAGAGGGCAGAGTTCTGTACTGACCCTTCCTGTCCTGGAACTGCCAGTGTTACGCTGCTTAACCTGCAATGTCATCATTTTCTTGGGATCAGTTTGTGCTGGGCCTAGGGCTTTGCAGGAAACCTGAGCTTTATCTGGTGGTCACAGTAGGACGGTGTTCTTAAAGTATCCTGTCCTGTACGGATCTGTATGGGTGGCATCCCAGCTGAAAGGTGTTCAGAGTGGGAGGCTGCTTCCAGGCTGACTGAGGTTTCAAAGTGCCAAAATATGAACATCTTGCCACTTCTAAATAATGTGTGGGGTCTGACTTAAATGTTGGGTTTTGTATTTAATCAGTATTAATATGATAACAGGAATGTGACAACTGAAGCGAACACAAAGAGATTATCTTCTTAGCCAAATGCATCCATTAGCTAGGAAATATAGGTTTCTATTAAATGAAGCGGACAGATGGGCTATTGGAGGTGACTGAGAACAGGAGGGGGAGGAGGCTAAGAGGTGAAAGTTGAGGTTTTGAAAATCTCTATAAAAATAAAAACAAACCATCCATCTTGATGGCTGGCGTTTTACCCTCCCGTTGCACTTTCGGGATGGTGCTCCGATTCCTATCAAGAACATTATGCTGAAACTTAATCTAACAGAGCACTTACTCCTGCCAAACTCTGGCTCAGCAACTGCTCCGCTCCCCCAGAAAGAAGTGGCCAGCAAGGCTTCAAATACAGGCCAATGTTGTGCCATCTTCAGGAAAACTGCTACTTTGAGATCCCAGGGGAAAACAGATTAAATCTTGTCCCTCTAGTCTTTTTCTTTTTGGTAGAGAAGCATGTTGGGGAAACAAAATCATGTTCCAGCATTTCAGAGCAGTTGTAAAGTAAATTATTCATCTGTGTGCGTATGTGTATGAATCCAGACTAATAACTGTTGTAACAATGTTTATAGCCAGTGTTTGAAACCAGGGTTATAATAGTATAAATAATTTTAGATAATGCAGATAACAAAAAGAAAATAACATAATTACAATTTTACAAGGTGGACAATTCACTAAGATAGATGGAGTAACACAATACATTAAAAAAAATACAAATCTGGAGCAGCGCAAACATGACACTGGTGACAGGAAACATCTGCCCTGCCAACCATCCCTGGGCTGGCCGCAGCCTCACATCTGCACCACCAGCCTGGGAGCTGCGTGTGCTCCATTCCACGTGTGTGTCAGACCCTCAGCCTGGAGTGGGTGGCTCTGCTCTGACACAGAGGTTTGGGTTATGCCTTTTTGGGAGTTTTGTATTGGTTTTGAGTTTCATAAGCGTTTTACTTGAAAAAGAAATTGAAGAAACCACATAGGATGGTGCTGCCTAGCATGAGTGGAACGAGTGTGAACAAAATGAAGTTCATTTTTCTGAAAGCTGTTCTGAATTGAACCTAATTATTGTCACAGCAATTCTGTGCAGTTCTGAGGGGTGAGTCTGGCTGGGTGCAAACAGTTTTTCATTGCTTGTTCTTGCCTTCCATCCCATTTTGATTTTGCAGTCTGTGGTAATTCCTCCCCTAGGTTGAGGAAGGGGTAGATCTTCCTTTGGCCAAGCTTTGTGTGATGTTTTAGATTTGGTGATGGTGGGGAATAGGAAAGGAAAAAATGTGTGGCTGGAGGAAGAAGCAGCATCACTCTTCTGTCTGGTGTTTCCAGGCTTCACACATTGTTTCATAAATGAATTTTATGGGTTTTTACTTGAATTCACTCTTTTTGCTTTACTTCTTGATTTTCCTCTTGAGCTTTAGCTATTAACAAAAATGGGAGATGTGAAAGTCCAAAGTGGACTTTCCTTGACCCTTTATGCTTGGCCTGCTGTTCATCTCTAAGCCAGTGCCAAATTAATAGTTCATGCGACCAGTTTATTCGGGCAGCAGGAACCGCATGTTCTTACAGTCTCTGGATTCAAGGCACTTAGAAATCAAACTTTAAAACCAGATTGGGTTTAAAAACACATTGTGTGTGGTGTTCCTTATTTGTATGTACTGATTTTCCTCCCCCCACTCCAGCACGCGATGGGTAACAGGGAGGAAAAAAAGATCTTGGAGAAAACATAGAGGTTGGTGATGGTGTAGAGATGCTCATCTCCTGTAGTAGCAGAGAGAGGGCTGTGACAGGGCCCCATTCCCCAGCAGGGAGGTTTGTGCTTTGCTGGCTTCATGAGAGGGTGCAGGAGGTGCAGAGCCATTTTTCAGGCTGCCGTGTCATTCCTGCTTGGGAACCTGACACATGGACCTACTTTCTTGCTTGTGTTGTTTTTCAGGAGGGAGGGAGGTGACTGAGCAGCTAGCCCCTTGACAGGGCAGTTTTAAAACATTCATAAAACTTTTATTGGGCTGCCACCCTTACAGATAAATATTTTCTGAGTTTATGGGCTTAGTTTAAGGATTGAAGCTTAATAGCAGCTTTGTAGCCCTATGCGTCCCCAAAACAGCCTTTTGGCAAACCCATCTCAGGAGGCTGCCATGCTTTTCTAGGTCTATGGAGTTTCTTCATCTCTAAATTATTACCCTTTTGCCTCCTTCCAGCTTTGTATGATTAAATGTGACCCAACTGTTAATTTAAGTCTTTTCCCCTTCCCTCAGCTTTGCTGAAAACTGATCCAGTGTGCCATATTTGGTCATCATGAAAGGAGAAAGGTTTCAGTAGTTATAATTTTATTTTCTTTATTAAATTGGGTTTGTTAGACCTGTTTTATTTGTCTCTTTGTTATCAATCTTAACTCTGAGTGTGATTTTAAGATGGTACAGGCTGGTGGCATTTCAGACATGTACTGGCATTATTCAGGCACTTTCTCAATGTGTTTCCACAAACACAAAAGCTTTACAGAGTGTCTCAGCATTAAGTGGGGAAACCAGTGGGCTTGCAGCCAAGGCTATACAAAGCAATGCTGTATGTAGTGCTTGGAGGAAGATGGAGCTGCAGTTTGAGCATCCGTGCTGCAGTGCCACTGTGTTGTGTCCAAAGAGGCTTCATGAATTTCCACATGGGGTTTTGCTCAATGCTGAGTCAAGACAGTGTGTGCATTTTGGGTGCTTTTGGGAGAGCTGTGTATGATCCATGTGTGTTCCAGCTCCTAAAAAGTGAATGTTTTAACACGTGTAACACTATTACATTTTATGGTCCCTCTGTATCCCAGTTAGTGATCTCTCTTCTTTTCTTACCAGAGACAGTTGTGGTACCTAGAAGGAAAGTGCTATTTCTTTATTTTATTTGCTCTGCTATATATTAAGACATGACTTACAATGACTGGTTTCCTGAATAGCAAACTTCTGACACATGGTATTGTATCATGGCATCCTCTGTCTCATACCAAGCTTTTTTTTGGGTGTGAGGCTTTTTCTGTGCTAGAACCCCTTTTCCAGCATGTGATTGCAGGTCCCTCAGATATACTCAGAAAAATACTTGGGATAGGAGATCACTTAAAGGTTGAATTCAAAGGTTCTTGTGCAAGACTTAGACTGTAGTAGTGACAAAGATAAAATAGGAGCTTCAGGAGAAGTGAAGAGACTAAAATTAAGTTGAACTCCCTTAAGAGGGTCACTTGGTCCTAATGGATTTTAAAAACAACCAACCCCATGTGCTTCATTTTGGGTGAGGTTGAGAACTTATATAGTCAGGGAACTCCCTTTTCCAGACCACTCACAGTTTAGCAATACATTTGGTGGTTTGTTTTTTTTTCTTCTAAAAATAGGAATATCTATTTTTGTACAAAACAATACCGAGACTTTTGTTTCTGT
This sequence comes from Campylorhamphus procurvoides, assembly GCA_013396655.1. NCBI lineage: Eukaryota > Metazoa > Chordata > Aves > Passeriformes > Dendrocolaptidae > Campylorhamphus > Campylorhamphus procurvoides. The sequence goes on along the minus strand of WBMV01016873.1, from coordinate 677,759 downwards.
ATTTCCATGACTTCTGTTTTTTATGTCAGCACATCTTGGGACTTGTCCTAAAAATGGAGCTGATTATAATAATGATGGTTTTCTGGACATCATAGCCATCAAATTTGTTGATTAGATTATGAAACTGTTTACTTTCACAGGATTGTTTTTCTGCAAATGTTACACTGATAAAGAAAAAACATAAGAGTGAAGAAAGTAAAGTTCAATGTAAAAATGAATTCCAACCGCTTGTATGCTTAAATAACAGCACAATCTCAGGACAAGCAATGAGGTTAAGGCATGGGTTTTTTGCAGAAAGCTGTTGCATTCCAGCAATATGCACATTATATGCAGAGTTCTTTACTCGGCAAAATTATTGGTGAAGCTAGACTGTTTGAATTTTTATGTATTCATATGTGAATTTTATTGCTATATCTATTATGTAGATATGAGGATAATGAATAGTAACTGTTTCAAGTCCTTTTCCCTGGCATTTGGTAGTGGTAGTCCCCAGCTAGTGCTTGCATGTTTCGCATCAGCTGGAGTTTATTTTTCTTTTTTTTCACCCTAAAAAGATGTGGAGTAGAGATCTGGAGAGGTTAAATAAGTTGCCTGCAGATTTGTGGCAGTACAGTGAAGATGACTCTGCAGTTTTGGTGTACCACTGGTACAAGACCATCTTTTGGAGCTTTTGCAGTGTGTTCTGTTTCAGGTTAGTTATCTGGTCCATGAGCAGCCTGTTGGCATTGACTGTTGAGAATTTTTTTTTAAAATCACTTGTCACAGTGATGTGCTTTGGTCCGTTGTGTTCATTCTCCATTGGGGATTAATCTTCAGGAGAAAACTGGTTGTTATCTAATTCATAAGATTTGTAAAATAGTCTGGTAAAGTAATTGTACTTTCAGGAAATATCCTATCTTAAATTGAGATGTTCCCTGGATGATCTAATAACTCTCTATAATTTCTAGCATCTTTTAGTGGTAAGGACACAAAAAGATTGAATTTTTAGCATAGAAGAAATGGGTAGAGATCGCTATTAATTTCTTTCTCAATGTACTGTGGATTAAAAGATAGTTGTAATGAGGGTCCACATACAAAAATCGGTAGTAGACATTATTTATAATTTTTTGGAAAATACAAAGAATTTAGAGAGCTGTTATGGGGTTTTTTACAAGTAACCTTGAAAGACCCACAGCCTAGGCAAGTTGCAAGATACTTTGGGTTCTTATTTGACTTTGGAACTCTGCATCTGTGTTTTCTTTTGTTGTGGTTTAAATTTCACATTGCCTAAAAGTTAATGCTTCTTAAGGATGTAATTTACCTTCAACATGATTCTTCGTGCTGGTGTATGGATGGTTCAAGCACTGCGGTTCTGATGGGAAAATAAGAACTGCAGACAGGAGTTCCTGCTCTGGAAACAGAAGTAGTGAAACAAGGAGCAAATATGGCTTTAGGGGAAAAAATACACTTCTCAAGTTTTGTTGTAAAATAATTAGCCTTCTGTGAAGGCGCAGAAACCATAGAAAAAGCACAGGAGCTGTTCAGTTGCCTGTGATTTGACTTAAAGTTTATGACCTTGAGTAATGTGCCTGCTTAACCACACTTAACAAAAGCATATTTGATGAAATGTTAAACTCATGAATTACATCTCCACGGAAAGCCTTTTTTAAAATTTGTGAAATCAGAAATAAATCAACATCTTCAGACCTCAGTGGAGTTGTTTAAACATGGAATTAAAAGGAACAGGCTGTTTCATCAACAATGACACTTTGTAAACCTAGACATAATGTGTAGCTTTTCTTCAGGGTAAGAAAGGACTCTGTATCCCAAGGTATTGTATAAAGAACTGTAGCACTAGTAACTCTATTTCCTAAGTGGAGAAGCTGAGACAGAGGTGAAATAGTATTGTGAACTGATAGAAGCCAAAAAAACAAAACTTGAGTAGGCCTGGATTTCTTAATTTCCAGTCTAAATGGCTGTTCATTAGGGCTGTAAAAATTTGAGAACAAGTTGTACAGAAGTCTGGGGGCTTCTCCAAGGGCAGTACCTGTATCTCTTTTTATTTTTTTCTGAGCAAGTTATTGGTTCAGTTGTATTCTCATTTCAACCACTGAATGTGTGGAGGTACACCCAATTTATACTTACAGAACAGATAGAATCCAGTTCACTTATGAGAGAATAAATGTGCTGAGCCTGCTACATGCAGCAGCAAGCTCTGGTATCCCTTGTGTAGCACTGTCAGCCCAAAGGCTTGTGTGACACTGGAGAACCTCTTCTTCTCTAATTACTTGGTGAGTTTTGTTTTATTTTTCTGCTTTAGGAATTAGTTGGAATTGTTATTTATTATTTCATTTGTTTGTGTTTTTAAAGTAGTTGGATATTATGTGGAAACAAAAATAAGTGTTTTCTTTGACTTTTGCACTAGATGTTATGATTACTGTATAACAATGAAAGTAAAATTTTTGTTTTCTTGGAGGGCTTTTACCTTTATTTTTCACCTTTAGGGGGATCAGATCTGATGCTAGAGCCACATATAAAAGATCTATGTTGAAAACTGAAAATTTCTTTGTAAAGCTAGATAGCGTTTTTAGGTCATAAAAAAGTTTGAAATGCACAATAGCTCTGAACATTAACTTTTCACTTTGTCCCTGGAACTTTTGAAGAGAGACTTGCATTTTTTGGCATTGGTCAAGCAGTCTGGTCTTGATAGACTTGCCGTCTGTAGTGTCTTTGTGTTAAGTGTTCCCCCTGGGGCACCATCTTGTGTTTTAATTCCCAGTGTGTTGCTGATGTATAGGCTCTTCTGTTAAATAACTCTTATTTTCTATGCTATTATGCCTACATACTTTACTTGATTTGTGTTGCATACAGAGTGTTTTCCCCTTGTTGTGTTTGGAACTGGTTTGTAATAGAGTTACTGTTGTGTAATTCTGACTGAAAGTTACAACTTTATCAACAAACACAAAGTGCTTGTTCTGTTTGAAAATTTGCATTTTCCACTCATCATGAACTGTTTATTAATTATGTGCTGGGTTTTATCGTTTAAATAAAAGAAACCACTATTTCATACATGCTGCACATTAGGAAGTATTAAAGATTCACTGGTATGTGGAGCACTTACTGCTGTGAACACAAGTGAAGAGCTTCTGTAAACAATTGATTCAAGATTTCAAAATAACACAAGTGCTGAGAAAACTGCTGCACTCAACTATACTGTCACATTTCCATGGATTAATGAGTTACTGTTTGTTATCTCAGTGATAGTGACTGTCTGAGTGCTCAAACCCCATCACAAATGTGCTATAAATTCATAACCTTAGATCTCTCTTTAAATCCCAGTGAAGATGTTCTGTCGTGCATATGATGTGCTGAGGAGCATATTCGCAGTTACCGAAGCTCAGCTGATAGGCACTAACTTGCTTCTGTGTCTGAGCTGTAAAATGACAAATGGTTGAAAAATATATCCTTTGTGCCAAGATCAGAGATTTCTGCCTGCAGTTGCAGAGTGCTTTAGAGCAATTCCAGAAAATATTCATATGTCAGCTGGAGAATACATTAATTCTTCCGAGTTGTGACTGTTCCACTAGTCTGTGACTCTGCTTTTGTCACTGGTACTCATAAGCTTACTGTGCTCAAAGATTCCCAGCCTCCTTGTGCTTTCTAGGCTTCCTGCCTCTCTTACTTAACCCCTGCTTTGCTTAGACCTTTGTCCTCCAGTGTCTGTGATGAAAAGCACTATAAATATGAAGGTAGTTCCTTGGCTGTTGAATACTTGGGTGTACCTGTGGTGGGCATGTTAGTGGTGTTAATCTGGCCAAGCTTGCAGAACTGATTGTTGTACTTTCTCTGGAGCATGGTGAATCTGTTCTATATAAATAGGCAGTATTGCAATTAAGAAATTCTTTCATTAATCTGTCCTTTTGAAATTATGCCCAAAAATTCTAAAAGCTTTTTGAAATGCAGACTGGCCGTGTTTGGCCTGGGACAGCTGAATTCTGCATCCAGTACACAACATTCCAGTGTATACTGGATAATGTGTCGGTGCTTAAGAATACGTGGATCATTCTGCATGCAAACCCATACACATAAACACTCACACTGTGTATGTTGTGGCTGCACATCTTCAGCTTGTGTGGTATGATGTACACACTTGTGCACGCCCACACACTAAACCTTTGCAGGTCAAAAAGGGAGGATAAACTTTTGAACCCAGCTGCTTCCAAATTAAGTACATGTGCAGGGACCACCAAAGCTGGGGTTACCGTATTCCAGAAAGGTGCCGGACACTGACACCCACATCTTGTACTGCAGGAGTCTTCTTGTTCTTCCCTTAGAGCCTGAAGGATGATGTCTTGAAAACACACTCTCCTCTTTGCCCTTTCCTTGTCACCAGAAAGGACAGGCAGCAGTTTGGTGACTTCTCCCTTCGTTATGGAAATGGGACTGATACAGTAATCAGGATGCTACATATGGAGCTTTTTAAATTACTGCTCTTCAGTCTTTTGTTAGCCTTCATTATTCCTGAAGATTTTTTTCAAGTCATAAAAATGACATTTTTAATATGCAGAATTAAAAAAAAGGCAATATGAAGAATACGTTTTTGTCAATAAGCTTTTACCTTTTAAACCAGTTATCTTAGTTTCTGCTCTAGGTATTTTAATTGAAGATTAACTGCTGTTAAAGAGTATACAAATTTAGGTAGTATATATTTGGAGTAGTAAAATAGGACTGAATAAAAGCTGGGAATAGAGTTACCTGTCCATTATAATTTTAGATAGCAGAACACAAACTAACCTTCATTTGAAGTCAGCACAGCCGACTGAGAGACTATTCTGACATTAAGGCTGTTTTATTTAATTATTTTTTTCCCCCTGATGAAGTTCACTGGAAGTATACTTTGGAGTTTTGAGTTGAGCAGGTCTTACTTGAACATTTGTTTTATTTCTGCTGCCTTTTTTAATAAAAAGTTGTTAGGTCAAAGCTGATGCATGTGAACATGAACCAAAATGCTACAATAATTGCTTTATCTGACTTTCTGCTAAAATGACCTTGGTGAGGTCCATTTTTCCATCAGGGAAGAAGTCCGATTCATTTCTGTCTACAAACTGATAACTTTTGTTGCACCTCGAGCAACCTTGGGTACAACATGGGTTGTCCAAAGTATGGACGTTTAAGACATGGAGGCTGATTTTGCTTGGGGGGGGAAGGAGTTGAAGATACTGCTTTATTCTAACTACCTGCATTGTCTCTTGGGCAAACTGCCTGGTTACCTTTCAAAGAGATTGGCTCTTACCTTCCTCATAGTATCCCATGTTTCTTCCAAGGGTAAAAGGGTAGCTGTCCTGAGGAAAATCTTGTTAAGACTTATTGTTTAAACCACTGTTTGGAGGAGACTGCATCTGGTAGGTGTTGTAAACACTCAGATTTTTCTTTGTCCTCATTTTTACAAGAGCTTGAATTTTAGCAGCAGAAGTATTAATGCACACTTTTTGTAGATACACAGCCATGATGAACTGTGTGTAAAACTCACTTTTATGAACACTTCTATGAATTCCCTCATCAGTTTGGAGGATGAGGGAGTGCTGCTTGCTTCCATTTTGATCCCTGAAAGCTGAAATAGCTTAATGAAGTGGGAGGTGGTCTGTGTTGGCATATTAACCTGCGTGGAGATGTGATTCCTTGCTGCACTCTTCCCTTGGGCAGTACCAGATGTATCCCTGCTCTGTGCCACCGTCCCCACAGGGCATGTAAGTATTTAAAAGGAGAGTAAGGCATAATAGTGTGGTGCACTGCAGGCTTCCCCTTCCTCTGCTGGTAAGGAAAGGGACCTGGGTAAGATAGGACCTGGGGCTTGACTGTAATAGTCTATGTTGTGAGCTTTGTATGGACCAAATGGTTATTGATCAGAGCTGTGCCCTTTATCCTTGACACACACCCAGTCCTACCCTTTCCTTGGGATGTTTTTTTTTGTTTTGCTTGGGTTTTTTTGCTCTTGTTGTTTTCCCTCTCCTTCTAAGAAAGGGAGGGTTTGAACCACAGATTTGCCATGATTCTGCTGCAAAATCAGTAACAGCTGTTGGAATTGTAAATGGCTGCTTGGTTGCCGTCACAGAACCTGCAGTTGATCAGCTCTGCCCTGAGCAATAACTGGAGACATCAGGACCACTGAGGCGAACTGGAGAGTAAGGGTGGGGGGAATTAAAACCCCGAGGCAGGGCTCTAAATGGAGAACACAGGCACAGATGGGTATTGGAAAGGACACAGTTTCCTTTTACGGGATGACTTTTCAGATGCTGTGAAGTGTGAAGTTGACTGGAGCAGTATCATAATGAAGAAGATGTAGAGGAGCTATCAGAGGAAATGTAATTTGAATGTGAATTTGTATTATCTGCCCCCCACCTTTCAAAAATCCAGTATTCTAGGAAAACTCAGAAGGCAAAAGATATTCTGTGTTTTAGTAGAGTCACTCTACAAGTCACTTACATTGATAGGCTAAATATGTTCCTGTGTTGTCTTTCAGTAATTTAGGATATCATAAACATTGATATGTTAGTACAAGCAAATGTTTAACAATTATTTGTCAAGAAAAATAAATCTGAGTGCTTTTGCTCCTGAAATGGACTGTACTAGAACCCAAACCTTACGAAATCAAGTCATCACACAAGATGTTGCCTTTGTGGTTTTGGTAATGGGGCTAATTTATTCTTAACTTGTTTGTGTGTTTTGGCTGGTCATATTACATCTTATGTAATTTGATTTTCTTCTCCTTCAGTGCTGCCTTTTACTGCATTCCCTAGAAACACCAAATTTGTTTGTGGGGGTTGGATATATATTTTTACAGTGCAAGTCAAAGTGGGTTGGTGTGTTGGAAATGTGCAGTGGCTCTTCAGTCCAGATCTTTGCTCCACAAAGCTGGGTTGGCTGTCATAACATCCTGCAATACCAGTTGCAAACCTTTTCCCTTTCACTGCCAGATTTGGACACAGACACTCAAACCGCCTGGCATTGGTAGTGGGAATCTTGTAGTTTGTTTGCTGTAATTTGTTCTGTTCCAGCCACCTGGCATCAGGACACTAGTTATTAATTTCCACATCAGAGCACTGCAAATTGCCTACATCTTATTTCTAAACAGTGTTATCAGCACCTGAAAATTTCAGAATATGGGGAATCTTTTGGGGGGATGGCTCAGGAAAGCTGATCTCCTCCAGCCTAAGTATAATCTGCTTCCCTGGACTTGGGAAGAGGGGCTGTACCTGTGTTTTCTGATATTTTACTTGACTAAGTTTTAGAACAGTCTGTGCCCCAGGAAAAGTGTAATGAGGAAGGAAACCCAGCCCTTGGGTGCTTGCCTAGAAAAATGGAAGTATTGCTGTGGCATGGATAGAGGTATTAAGTTATTAATATGTGCTGGGTCTGTGTCACTGTATCTCTGCAGCTTGTGCTATCTCATTTAAAGTTTGACTTACTGTGCCTGTCCCTTAATAAACATACCACTGCTTGTGTTTGACTGTTGACTTTGCAGTTTATTTGGAGCCCAAGTACTATAAAGTAATTATTAGAAAACATGAACTTTATATTTAAAGGTTTATTTCTGGTCTTTTGTGTTTACTGAGAAAAAGCATGAGAACATTGAACTAAGTCTTGACTTTGAAAAGGGGAATATAAGTAAATTATGCCTTTTAAAATAATGCTTATAGTAATTTTAAGTGGTTTTATTTGGAGAGTGGCTGATGACTTTGCATTTTTGAAATTAACTCTATTGAAGCAGCTTACAGAGGGTCCCATTCTGAAAATCTTCCCCCTTTCTGATAATCATTGTTTCTAATTTGTTTCTATAAAAATGTATAAAAATATTTGTAGTTATATAATAGAAAGAGAATCAGTTAAGGCTCAATAGTGTTCAACCAGCATGTGCTGAATAGGGAAAAGCATAGAGTCTTAATTAAAAGAAATGCAGGAAACTCAGTTATTGGAAAGTATTTTTCACTGCTAGAGGATTTGTGGGTGACTAAGAAATTTATAGACTTGAGGTTTTTATTTTTAAATAAAAGCCAGATACATGTCTTCATCGTTTGGCTTGTTGACTCAATTTACTTGGACGGAATTTTTCAACATTTAAAACAAATTAAAATTCATGAATCATTTCTGCTTAAAGGCACAAGCTTTTATAGATACAACAGTTAAGACTTAACTGGTTACATACATGAATACTGTTTTGGATATGTAAATTTTGTATTTGGTCCCTTAAAATGCAGATGAAAGTTTTAATAGTTGGGATATAACAGGGGTTACCCCTTATACAATAATTATTTTGCTTGAATAATTGTTTATTTTAGCATTGCTTTGTCTCTCTCTCTTACTTCTTGCAAAAGTAACAACTTATTTGCAGGGCAGATGGGAAAAAAACATCCCACCATGGCAGAGGGCAATGATGTGGTTTGTAAAGCTGTTTTATGCTGCCTTTGGTGCAGTCTGTGATTTCTGAGTACTTACTGTCAGAGTTTTCTCAGTTTTGCTGCAGTGATCTATATTCACTCTGGGACTCTTAAGGTTTTGCTGCTCTGTGCTGGTGTGACCCTGTTCAGGAGGGGAAGGTGTTTCACCCAGGGTACATCGGTATTAGATTAGGATCAGCATTGTTTTACTCTATGGTAAATGCAGCATGTGAATTTTTTTTAATTGTCTTAATTATTGTGGCCAGTTGATTGCTGGTACAGCTAAGTGAGCTTTTCCACAAACATTTTGTAAACGTGGCAAGATTTATTGTGAGGTTTTAATTTGTGCTTTCCTGGAATTTGCTTAAAAATATGACTCAGGGAAGGTACGTGAGCAGTCAGTGCATGTCAACAGAAAATGACAGCTATTCCAGATCAAAATGTATGTTCTCTTTCAAATATGTTACTTCAAGAATATTTCAGTGATTTTATGTAGTCCAGGATTTGCTTAGGAAGCTCATTTCTCTGCTGCTCTACCCAGTCTACTACCCAGACACCCAGTCACTGTAGCACAGCTCTAGGCACTGTGTTGGTGTTCAGGGAAGTAGCAGGTATGGCCTTTTTCTCCTCTGGACTTTTCTTTGCAGAGGAAAGAGAGGGAGCAAGGTGAGGTGTTTGTAGCCATTCATGTGCAGATGCATTGGTAGTGCTGAGAACTTAAAGAAGTTGCACTGGAATGTAAAATTTTTAAGTAATTAAAAAAATAGATAAAACAGTAGACAAATTGGGAAGCAAAGCTGAATACACTCGTTTGGATGTTATTTGCTAAGTCTGCTTTGTATGTAGTATCCATGATTTGTACATAAAAGTCCATAGTGGGCTTCTACTTAAAGTTGTGTACATTTTTTGCAGAAGGGTTTTTTTAAGACTACTGGTATAGTTGAGAGTTTTGTTACATGAGCCAGATAATTAGTGTTTGAGCATCAGCGTTAGCTGGAAAACAATGTGCCTGCAAAAGCAAACCTGTCCAGTCCTGTGCCTCGAGTGGCCTCTTGTTATATGACCCTTGCTTTTCTCATGCAGCCTGCCCTCCTGTTTGACTGAGATCCATCCACCTGTGAATGGTGTTTGAATGTGGGAACCTCACCAATGAACATGTGTGTGCCCTGTGGAACTGCTGCCTGTGTGGGTGTTTGAGTGCTCCTTTATGGTCTTCACCAATTTCAGTGCTGTTGGTCTTGGCAGACACTGGGAGGGAAACACATTGTGGAACTCTGAACCTGAAGAGCCATTTTATGGAACAAAGATAGGAATAATAGAGAAGGAAGAACTGGAAAATGTTTGAATTTGTCTTGGTAAAAGAAATTTATACAAATCTTTAGTGTTCATTTTGTGGGGATTTTTTTGTTATTTTTTCTTGTACAAAGCTATAGAGGAGGAATTTATAGGTTATTAAGACTGAAAACTTGAGAGTAACCCAAAATTCTCGTGCTGTTTATTCCCTTCCACCTCCCATAACATTTTATTTCCCTTGTAATAATTAGTTTGAACTTTCCTCTGTTTCTCTGGATCAAGTAATTTTCGTGCAACTTCAGGATTTTTTTTATATGCTTTAAATCTTTCTTCTAAATAGTATTTTTTGTAACAAAAAAAAATCCATGAATACATTATAATTTCAATTTTCATGGTGTGTGAAAGATTTCTGCACTAGGTCTTTATTGTTTTTGAAGAATTCATCACCCTAGTTAAGAAGCTTAATATAAATTAAAGAAGGTATTAAGGAACATTAAGACATCAAAATGTGGAGCGTTCTTTTCCTTTCGATTGCTCCAAATGCAAACAAGTTGAATAAAATGCAATCAAAGGGCCTGTTTGGAGAACATTGAGTGGCTTTACAGCTGTGCTGTAGAGAACCTCTGGTAAGAGCATAATTCAAATAAAAAGGCCTTTCTTTCCTCTTCCTAATTCTCTTTGTTGTGGTGACAACAGAGTACAAGCCTGATAAAAATTTAATCACCTTATCTTTTTAAAGCAAATTGCATATTTGTTTACACACAATATACATAACATGAAAAAGAAAAAGCTGCTATCCAATCCCCCTCCCCTTCTAATCGCATTAAAGGCCCTTGCCTAGAAGTTTAGAAAAAATTTAAATGTTTTATTCTTTATTCTGAAGTCCCATTGTTCAGGATTGCTTTATAAAGGCAGCCCAGGGGAAGATGAATATCACCAAACTTAAACTCTGGACCAGCGCTGAGCAGCAGATGCCTGGGATATGACAGTGGAGTTGGTCCAGCTTAATGGGCTTCTGCGGTGCCTCCTCCACATCAAGAGTTGCAGGCAAGATGGGGGGATTACAGACAGGCCTGCGGATCCAGCACTTTGATTTGAAGCTGCTTTGTAATGAATTGCCTTTGATTCTGTGTCAGATCTACTAACCTGAACTTTTTCCGCATTGTATACATTTCTGAAAGGCTGCCATAGGAGAGATTGGGTATTGGGGCTGGTGCTGTTGTTGTTCCCTTTTCACTAGGCTGATGAAGTTTTAGTCCCTTGTGTTGAATGCAAAACCTGTTTCCAGTTGTTTCTGCTCACCTTGGTGCATACAACATGAGCATAGTTGGGTTTGTTTATTTATTGTTCTATAGGTACCAGAGTGCTGACAAAGACACAGTCAGGTATCTTCTGGCCCACTGCTGAGCGAGTTGGGAGCTCCCTCACTGGATAGAAACTTAGTCCAGAGATACTACATAAGTTTTAATATTATGAAGACTTCTGTGCTTAGTGATTCCTTGATCTGTTTTTACATATCTAACTGTACTCTTTGGGGACATGTTTGTCATATTGTTCGTCTTTTGAGAATTTAATCAGCAAGGACTACCTCAGCAATAAAACTTGTGAAAATTGGTCCTGTACAACAGTTATCATAGACTCTCCCAAATTTTAGTCCTTGTGTTGATGTCTTCATGTCTCTTAGTAGTCTCTCAGGAAGAGAGAGAACTTCTTAAGAGGTCTAGTGATGGTAACTGTGATTTTAAGATGCTATTCTGACTTGTACTGTTTTGAGTAATCTTGGATATTTCACACAGACATGCCTGTAATTTTTCTATTTTCGCATTGTAACAAGAGCCTGTCTCTATTCCCAGGGTTCCAACTACATTGCACATATTTTTATTAAAAATTTGATATCCTTATTAGTTCCATTATTTCTTTCACAGTTGCTCCTGTTGTGCACTGGGCATTTTCCATGCACTCAGTTTTTGCTTCAGGAAGCTTAAGGAATGTGTAGACAAAAATCACAGCATCAGTATGAGGTGCCTCTCCCTGCAGGTATGCTGGGAGAATGAGTGCAGTGCTTGGGCATGATCTCAGTGCTTGTGTGGACCTCAAGTGGACATCAAGTGAAAAAAAGAGTTTTAATAATTTCTGGTATGATATATCAGCTGGCATAATTGTAGCCTTGTTATTGTACTGAAAGCCCATGCAGAAATTAATTGGAAAATTTCCTTTAGGCTACTGGCACTGTGTTGGATTTGAGGCCAGAAATATTATCATAGTGGTTGTCTTTTCGCTCTGACAGTTGATCCATTGTGCTGTGTGGACACTTAGTTTGTGTAGCCTAGGCCTGGTCCAGGGTGCACTCTGGTCTCCCATGTAACCTGTAATAAGTTCATCTCTGGCATACAGAAACACAAAGTGTTGTGTAGAGCATATAAGTCATAGTTGTGTTCCAGGAGTGCAAGGTATAAAGTCATCTGCTCTTCAGGGGAGTTGCTCTAGGAGGACCTGGCCAACAAAGGGTTGTGGCACGCCATGTAATAGTGGCTGAAAGATGTGTTGGCCTAAAAAATGAGGTTAATTTTTGTACTCTCAACCAATTTTGTATTGAAGTATGGCAAACTAGCCAAGAAATGAAGACCTTAAGTATGTCACTTCATTTCCACTTTCATTTAGGGTTGAAGGGCATGTTGGATTAGGGTGCATTTTGGAAAACCCACTGTGGGAACTGCAAATATCCTTCTAAGATGGCTGTGGGCTTGTGTAAACTTACTTAAATAATGAGATGGCTGCAGAGCAGTGATACAATACATGGTGGGGATTTTTCAAGTGCAGAAATCTATCCTGCTACATAGCTTCAGATGACATGGACCCATTTGTGTCTGATGTTCAATAATTACATTTTATTTTTTTTTGGAGGGGAAAAAAAAAGGTTAAAATGTGGTTGTGTTATGTAAATTTGGAAAACTGGATAATATGTCCTGGTCATCATACTGGAAATTGAGAAAGCAAACAAATGGCATACTCAATGCAATGTGGTGTGCTGGGTGTCCTCGGTGTAGGTGACAGATTAAGGATGAAGAGAGGAGAGGGATGGGGACAGGCAAAGCATGCACAGGGAAGCACACCATTGATACCTGTTCAGCAGCCAGTAGGTGATACAGTGTGGTACTGCTGCAGTCTGTGCTCCACTTAGCAATATAAAAAATATCAGACTGAAAATCAAGACACTGACTTCATGCAGAGGGTATGGCAGACTAATTAAAGAAAAAAATGTGTACCAGTTGAGCCTATAAAACTCTTCCTGACCTTGAGAAAACTCCCAGAGAGCTGTGGGAAACTCCAATCTGTCCCCTCTGAACTTTTTTGTGTTGTTGTTTAAATATAGTAACTGTTTTTTTAATTAAAAAGAAAAATTAGATGGCATTTCAAATTGTGTCCATGGTGCCTTGGGGACCTATTACAGTACAAATTACCCTCTACTATTTAGTGAGGTCTTGTTTACTATTGTGTGAAGCGAGGGTTACCAGTGTAAGGATGTAGGACAAGAAGGGCCCTTCTTTGAAAGTCTGGCTCTGCACATGAAAGTGACGCCAGCAATTGGAAGCAATTTGTGGAATTGTTTGATTATATTAATTATGGCACCAGCAAACAGTGCTTGGGAAACAGTTTTGTTTTCTTGCATTCTTTCTTGATTGCTTACAGCAAAAGCCAAGATACAAAATGTGCCTTTAAGGACTGCCGGAGAGCGCAGTTCAAGCCATTGTGTAGAATTGGCACCGAGCTTGAAAGGGTTGTGTCCGCTTGATGTGAGAGTTTTCCAAATACAGCTTCGGCCTGAACTTCACCTAGGTCAGCCTCTTGAATTAAAACAGCTTCTGTCTTCCTCATCAAGGAAGATTAGCTCTTTCCCTGCTAAGAAGGAACCCATAATGAAATCCATGTTGTTTCCAGTAGTACCACCTCTTATATTAGTGTCTTTCAGTTCAAGAGCCTGTATAAACTTAACAAATTGATACACAAGACTCAATTCTGCTCACCACTGAACTGCAGCCTTCTCTGATGTGGTACGGGGCAGCTGTTGCCCAATTTATGGGAAAATGTTTTATTAGTTAAGGGTTTCCAAACAGTCTGCCAAGCTGAGGCTGCAGGAATAGCTCTGCTGATGCAAGGCTGGCTGTCACCACAATGTTTGGTTGGGAGACGGGACAGTCGAATTCTGCTCAAAGTGGCCGTAAGATGGTTTTTTTTTTCTTGCCTCTGTCATCAAACCATGAAATATGGACATTTTGCTTGGATCACAAATACCGTGCCAAGGCATTAGTATGATTCTCATTTGGAAGGAAGGAGTCTCCTTTCTTGTTTCCTTGGAGGCTGGTTGCTCTCTGGCCAACTTTTTGCTGTAGTCCTATTAATATTCACAAGCCAGGCAAGGTGATAATAGCTGATCTTGGACTGGCCAGAAGAGAAAAATGAATCTACTCTGGAGTTTGAAACTCCAGCAGAATATTTGAGAGAACTGACAAGAGATGTGGGAAAGGTGGTGTGAATTCAAAAGAGAATTACTGGAGAATAGTGAAGGGATTTACATAAGTAAAATTCATTGCCTGATCTGTGAAAGTAATTGAAGCTCAAATCCTGAGCTCCTGAGAATAGCAAGGAAAGGAGTATCCCTTGTTTCTTCAGTGAATCTCTGGTCAACTACTGCATTGAAATTGTCTTGGGAATCATATTACACTTCTTATCGTGGTGATGAACACCTAGGAACAGACTAGATTGGCTCCTGTAGAACTGTACTAACATATTTTGCCTAGAAGTAGTTTGTAGGTGTTGACATGCTGACCCTGATGTCAAGAAGAGGATTCCTGCCTGATCCCATACTCCAGTTGGCTCAGGACACAGTTCCATCCCTGCTCTCTCTGAAGCACAGTATGTTAATGACTGGCAGATAGGATGCCAAGCTAAATAGGACCAGCAGTCTCTAGATGACCAGTGATCCACTCTGCTAGATGTGATGTGGTGTGGTCTATCTGATGTTCCTACTATAGTGTTTATAGGTAGTGTGACATAAGCTTTTTGTCCTTGGCAAGCTCATAAAGATCTCATTTTTCTAGATCAATTTGGGTTGGTGTTTTGTTTTGGTTTGGGGTTGTTTGTTTGTTTGGGGTTTTTTTTTGTTGTTTTTTTTGAGTTTTGGTTTAGGTGGAGGGTTTATGGTTTTTTGCTGGGACATTGAAGGTGTAAAATGACCACCTTTAGCTTGAATACAATTAAAAGGCAGAATTTTAGCAAAGGAGAAGCAGACTTGCTAACTGATAGCTCAATGTAAGGAGTTGAAGAAACAGGATGTTACATTTTCTGTTATTCTTGTCCTTTCTGCCTGACTGTATAGATAACTGTAACAGGAGAGACAGGCAAACTGATCCTCTGATTTTGGAATGCTTCTGCTTTTTATTTGAATCAAAACTCCAGAATGTTACTTGAGGGATATTACGTGAGCTTTCCATGTTTTTTAGGACACAGGTAGCTGTTTGGTAGAACTGCTGACATTTTTTGGTATTAGGTGGAAAACTAATATGAGCTTGCTGTTGTGTATTGCATGAGAACCAGCTCTTATACCTCTGGTATTTCTATTCATTTTGCTCAAAACAAGTGATAAATTTTATTAGTCTTGCTTTAAAGTTAATCAGAATCTGAAGCAGATAGGAGAGCTGCTTTGTTTGAACCTTGCACCCCTCTTTGGCCATAGGTAAATAAGTTGTTTGGATTTTTAAGTCTTGGATGAATATACATGGCTGTTGCAAGAGAAGAAAGGAGTTTTTAATTGTGTTGTGCTTAAGTATAGGGTTCTCAGCTCCTGCAGTACTGGCAATGGGTTTCTATTTTCTTTCAATAGTCCGTCACTGCAGTAAGGTGGGGAGAGGCGGGTCTGTGTCCACTGTCCAGTGCTGCCCCTCTGCATCAGACTGTGGCACAGATGTTTCCATCTGGGGCTCTAATTATTTCTGATTTTCAGGTCACCCGGCTTTTGTACTCTCTTCTAGCAGGAGAGTTGATGCAGGCACACACTCTCTAACTGTGTAATTAGGGTTCAGTTTAAGGAAATCCTGAAATTGTGAAAACCAGCTGTTACGAATAATCCATTGTGAGTGAGGATTATCCCCAACCCTTTGCCTCTTTCAAGTTTTGCTCTTTCTTTCCTTCCCTCGGGAAGAAAGAAAAATGTCTGCCTGTCATATTAAAAGGTTACATTTGCCTCGGTTAAAAGTTATTTCGAACATCAAATGTATTATGTTAACTTGTTCTCTGATGTTCAGTCAATTTTTAACATCTGAATGTTGACAGAAAACAAGAAGTTGCAGGTAGCAGAGTCTTCAACCTGCAACATTCAAAGGAAATGAATAGGATATTTTGTTTAGAGAAGGTAAAGTGAGTTCAGTTTCCCTCTTAAGCTTTGCTCACAAATTCCTGAATGGCATGGGACGTTTGGCAATAATATCAGCAAGTAAAGAATATTTTTTCTTCCCATGGTAACTACTGGTGTAGCCTCAGCGTGCTTTTTCCTAACAGTGTGGTAAGAATCCTGAGCCAGTGCTTTTCCAGCCATGGCAAGTACCAGTACAGGGAGTTGGTGTAATACATTTGCTAATTTTCCTGCTGGGAGGAGAAACTTTTAATTTTGGCCTGAAAGCCAAGTTCTCATTAATTGGGAGACTTGAAATCTTTTAATGTGATTTTTTTTTCCCCCCATTACAGTTCTTGACGCTGTAAAAAAAACCAAAAAGTGTAATCATCCATGCAAAT
The DNA here is from genome assembly GCA_013396655.1 of Campylorhamphus procurvoides. NCBI lineage: Eukaryota > Metazoa > Chordata > Aves > Passeriformes > Dendrocolaptidae > Campylorhamphus > Campylorhamphus procurvoides. The sequence goes on along the minus strand of WBMV01016873.1, from coordinate 661,263 downwards.
ACTTCTGTGTTCATCAGTGTTCACCAGGATAGTTAGCAACAGGCTTTTTTTTACAAGTGTGCATATGAGGAGGGAGTGGCTGAAGTTCAGCGAAATAAATTACTCCCCCTGGCTGTGCTGAAGAGTGTGCCCTGCACCTCTATTATTACACCTGTTTTCAATGATGTGTTTATCAGTTGCTTAAAAATTACTCCTGCCTCTGGCTGGGCTACAAGGAGATACTGTATTATCTTGCTTCTCATCTAAAATGTGTCTGGCATTCAGTCTTTAGAATCTTCCATTCAAACACAACATTTCATTAGCTTTGACGGAGGCAGGACTATTCCTAAATATTGAAGAGATCTGTGAAAATGGAAAACGGAAATAGAAAATTTGAAAAACAAAGTTGGAAAAGGAGAGAGAGAAATAAAACTCCTGAAGGGCTGTATAACAAGTGCAATTGGGAGTGAAGGAAGGAGGAGCTGGACCTTACAAAGAAAGCAGAGACCACCCTTAGAGACCTTTTGAAGATGTAGGGGAGCAGAAGGCTAATAAGAGAAAAAAGTCAACAAAGCTGACAGAGGATGTTGATAAAGAATGACAGCATTAAGTGAAGGAGGATGTGAAGTGGGTAAGTTATGTAAAAGGTAAAGTAGAATTCAAGTTCACAGGTAATAGTTGAAATAAAAATATATGGCCAAAAATCGCAGTGGTGCTCCTTCACCCTCAAAGGAATTAGAGGAGCAGATACTTTGTCAACTTTCATCCCCCTTCTTGCTGAAGAAGTAGTAAAGATAAAGCAGAAGTAAACCCTGCTGGTTTATGGCTCTCAGTGTGCTGTGTGTGTGTTGTGATCTGTGTCCCGGGCAGGGCTGGTGTGGAGACTCTCCCATGGGATCCACAGGAGCGTGTTCATCACCCAGCTTTCTGATGTCTGAATTAACATAAGGAGAAAATCAAGCTTTAGAGGAACCAAAAACTTACAAGTATCTTTGCTGGGGGAATGGAGGGAAGCTAAATTAATTTTCTATATTTATACACAAGAAGGGGTTCAGAATTTCACAGGGTGAAATTTCCATAGGAAGTTACTGAAATCTGCATGTTTCTGTGCAGATTTCTTGCACAAATAATTACAGAACTCGGGGATGCAATGCGTTTATGTAAGATACAGCAAATCCCTAAGCTGCTAGCTTTTTATTTGTGAAAATTGTATAAAATATTGTGTTTATCCTTTATTTTGTGCATGTGACATTTTTCTTAGATTTGGAAAATATTTTTCCTGATGTGATGTTGCTTTTCATTTGAATTTGAAAATTCACATTTTTTTATTACTGTTTATAAATGGATCAGTTTGGACTAAGTCCTTCATACTATGCTGAGACAAAGGATATTAAAGAGATTGTATTTTTATTTGTTAATTATTAACAGCAGTAGAAATGAAAAGAAAGAAGTAGATTAAACTGTTTTACAACTAGATTTTCATATCTAACCTGGCTTAGTTGATGCTAAAAGTACATTTTTCGTAAGACCTTGTCTGGGCATTTCTTGTTATAGACAGGGTTTTGATAGGTGGGAATGAATTTGCTAAGCTTTCACATATCTTATGGGCCTTTGAGGATGGCCCATTAATAATATTAATATATAGGTATTTTTCACTGTTGTATGCAAAGCATTTCTTAGAACTTTGAAGCTAAAAGTCTTTTTTTTTTTAACACACAGGCCTTTTCAATTTAATCCATTAGCAAGTTGGCAAAATAAAGTAATTGTCCAACAGAGGAAGAAAAAAAAAATCTATTAACATTTGCTACAAATCCGAGTAGTACAGGCAGCACTTAATTAATGGAACAGATTTCTCACTATGTGTTCAAGCTAACATAGCCATTGTTCAGGAGAGATTAGACCCTTAATGTAAGTAAGTTAAACTAGACCTCCATCTAAAAATATCCGTCATTTCAGCTATTAAAGGTCTGATGTCTTCTTTGGTGACAGATATATTTCCCTTCATTTCCTTGGTTTTGTAAAATGTAAAGTATGCATTGTGTGTAACGCGAGAAATCTGCAGAGCTAGATGAAACCCTGATTGTGCCTGTCTCTCCCTGCCTGCTCCTTTGTGCTGCTCCCTGTCACAGAGCCTCCTCAGCCCTGAGACCTCCTGGCACCAGCGCAGAAAAACAGAAAATGCCATTTGTCAGGGTACCATGCCAGCCACCTAATCTGTTTGCAGAATGAGGGCCCTGGGATCTGATTAGGTAATTTAGATACCTTGTGAGTTTAATAATACCTGAGCTGCCTTTGGCTGTCAGCCCGTCACTTCACTGGTAGGAACTACCACGTTCTTCCATTTCTTCTGTAAACTTCTTACCTGTAATACCTTATTTAGTCCAAATAGGTGCTAAGGGCTGCAAGTGTACCTTCTCCTATGTGGGGTGAGATTGCTCAGTTTGAAGTACATTTTTGCCAGTGGAGTTCCCTGTGCAGCACATCCTTTTTTCTTGAAGACTAAATTTTTCGAATACGAGGTACTTTGTTAGAACACTGAAGATGCTGTGCCAGGTTTCAGATGTTGGGCCATCTCACTGATGTCACTGACAGTTTTTGAAGCTCAGTTTACCCAAAGTGGTTATTTCACCCCCATGGCTGAGACTTGCCCAACTTGCTGCTGCAGCTGAGTGTCTCTCTGGAGTGAGAGGCTGACCCTCCCTGGGGGGATCCACTCCTCTGTGCCCCTGTGGGCAAGAGCTTGCAGTGGCAGTCTGGGTACCCATAAGGGAAAATTTGGGCTGCAATTTTACTGCCACATCTCCTCCCTTCCTCTCTCCTTTCTGCCAATTAGCATTTTTTGGAAATTATAGTCTAGCAAAGCCTGCTACCATAAATAAAAATGTTTTAGGATTTGTTTGCTTTAATGAAAGTGTGTCTTTCTGAAAGGGTTTAGTTAAACATCTTTCTTAAACAGTGCTGTGCCAGTAACAGCAACATTAGTAATAGTGATAAGATGCAGAAAGGGAAACCAACTAGGAAGCAAAATGAAATGTTTCTTTGTCCAAAAAATAAATGGTCTTCCCAGGAAAGTGGAGGAAACCTTGTGCAGGGACACTTACAATTAGGTTGGTCAAAACAGTAGAAAACATAAAATATTAAATCCTGCAAAGGTATAGAGTGAGGCTACGTGAGGTCGCCCTTTTTGCTGGTTTTGTATTGTTTTCCCCTGGTTTGGCTCTTGCTAAGCTTTATTTCTGGCAGCACCCAAGATGTTCTCAGAGCTTTCCAAATAGGAAATAAGTTGCTTTTCATGTAGTGATAAATTATTTTTCACAGTGAAGTTGGAGTGATTGTAAGGGTAATGATATTAATGGGATTTATATGAAAGCATCCAATTAAAAAATCGAAACAGCTGCATCAAACATGACTATACAATGTAATAAAATCATATAATAAATATGTGGTCCCGCCACCCATATTACCTAGTTTGATTAATTGAACCTTACACGTGCAAAGATAGTCATTATCAGACTTCTCAGCCATCAAGGAGGAACAGTCTCAATTATTTTCACAATGAAATAATCATTGCTTTTTTGTGTTCTGCCATCTGGAAAGAGAAAACAGTAGCTGCCATGACTGTGAAATGCAAGATCTTGCAAAACTGTACAAAGTTGATTCTGCTTGATGCTGGACTCCTGCAGCCTTAGTGTAGGCTGTAATTTATATAGTTAAATACCAAATGTGTTGCTTCTCTCCTCTTTTGGGCACTTGCTTTTTTTTTTCTTTCTCCCCTTCCCATACAAACAAGACTGACCCCTTCCTCTGCAAAAGTCTCCCCTTGGCTGTGCTGCAGGGCCTTAGGGCTGGGTTACAGCCTCTGGTTATGAAATGGCAAATGGAGAGTTTCCTGGTTTTGCTTCAACACTTCCCCATTTCCTCCGTTCCCTTGGCTGTGTGGTGGGAATGCCGCCTGGAACAATTTGCTCTCTGACACAGCAAGATGAGAAGGTGGGCTCTGGGGCCACGTCCCCCTGCAATCAGCTGTGAGTGCTCTGGATGTGTCTGAGCTGCAGCAAATCACCTGTGCCCGTAGACCTCCTGTCTCCAGTAAATCATAAGCATCTCAATCTTTTTGTCAGGCCGGGATATGAGAATCCGCATCTGAATTTCAATATGAGGGGAGAGAGGCTGATTAAGTGTTTGAGATAAGGTTATGTGACACCACAGGTTAAAAATGTCTGAACTGATTTTGGCCAAATGCCTGAGAACCACATTGCACCGTATTCAGGTGGCACTGAAAAGCTACTGAGGAGTTTGCAGTCTTCTGCTTTATACAAGCAATTTTCAGGAGTGGTTCTTTAGGAGTTGCATCTCTCTTGTTTTGCAGCATTTCTTTGGACTTTGCTGTCTTGCATTTCTTATCTAAGGTGTCACCAATATGTCGAGTTATAGAAAATATAAAGGCCATTTAGGAAGGAAAGGACAAATATTTTTGTTTGGCACAAATGTCTAGAGAGAGACTCAAGTTAGATCCTCAGAATCCTACGCAGATTAATTCTAGTTCCAATAAACAGTGCTAGCTGAAACCCTTAACACATGCTGTGTTTTAGCAGAACAAAACAGAAGCCTCAACAAAGGAAACCCCTAAACAGGCACAAAACTGTACAATTTGCAGTGTGCAATTTGTAAAAGAAGCAGTGTGCTTCTGGTAAATCTGGGGAATAGACTTAAAGAATTCAAGAACCTTCAGCTGCCTATGCCTTTACATAATTCTAGTATTTTACTGGTTGTTTTTTATTCGTGACTTGCATTTTTATAAATATTCCTAGTGATGACAAGAAGCTTTGCATATGTAAAATTGGGGTGTAAGTAATAGGGAAGGCCTGCTAAGTGAAAGGCTTAGACCAGGTGAATTGGTCTGGCCTGTTGAAGTTCTTGCCTGTATTTAATACTTTAAAAGCTGCAGATGGACACAGAAGGATTCAGGATACCACACTGGTTTTGAGGATTTGCTTTTGTGAATTCTGTTACATTTAAAGACTTCTCTTACTTTCCATGTAAGTTACTGTATTCCAAAAGTCTGATGCAGAAATTTGACTTTCCTAATGTGTTTGATTTACTTTCTTACTTTCCATGATTGATTTCAGATGTAAATGTACCTGCTTGTTTTTTCTAGTTATACTGAAATGTGATGTTGAGTGTGTTACCATGTGTGTTCTTGTTCTTTTACAGATGGGCTGAAGCCAGATACCAAGACGCTTCTTACTGTTGCCTCCAAGAAGAAATCTAAGGGAGGGAAGGGGGATATGACCAAGGAAGATGAAAGCAGCAAGAATGATTCAGCCCAACCTGTTACTATCTCTCTTAGCTTTAAGAGATACGTCTTTGACATGCAGAAGAAAATGATTCAATCCTGAGAAAGTAAAAGAGACCTCTAATTGCACCTGAAAGCCCAGACTCTGAAATGAGTTGAAGTGGAATGTGTTTCTTGTCTGAACACATTAGACTTTTTCCATCTTCACAAATGAAGCCTGGAAGCTCCTGCTGAATATGTGCCCCTTTCACAATCTCTGCTATCTCATACTGTTCTGTTAGAATTTGCTTATTTTGTCATCTTTGTGATATGAATCTTTATGGCATCTCAGAGAGTGTCACCTGCCAGATGAGCACATTTTGGGTGTACATTGTAATTGCACTGTTTTTCTGGAGAATTGTGTTGAAGTTTCTCTTGATTTAGAAGTTTGCCACTAATATTAATCTAAATCAAGTCAAGATGTGAATTTCATATGACCTGCAAAGTGAAGCTGGTTATTCTAGGCTTACTTGCCTGAGCAAAGGGGGAGACAAAGCACACAGTTTAATTGGTGAAACCTAAAATGGATGTTTCACATTCCTTCAGCTGCAGCTATGTAAGATGCTATCTGAGAGATGGTATGGGTGTTTTTTATAAGTATGATTTATATCTAGAAATGTTTTTCATATTAAAAATAATGATGTGTGTAACTGTGAGTCTTAATTGTTCTGTTCACTGTTCCAAAGGTTCAGAACCTAGCTTCAATGACATTTTATATAACTTCTCTGAATTTTCTGCCTGTTCTCCAGTGAATCCTATTCCAGAACTGTTTACATTTTTTTTTTTTTGTAATCACAGTATCTTTTGTGTGTGAAAGAAAAAGTTGCCTTTGGAAATACTCAAGGGCTTTATTTCATTAAAATAATGATAGAAGATTGCTGCATAAGCCTTGTAAAATGAATATCTCCAAGATGCTTTAGAAACCATTAGTTGTTTAATAGGGATTTCATGGCTGCTTTAGTTCTTCCTCTCAATTTTGTGTCCTAGGCTCATAAAAAGGAGAGCACTGGTAATATCCCTTCTTTGTTATGTGCAAAGCATAGGACACCTTAACATGAAGACTAAAAACAATTTTACAGATACGAAAGCTGTGGTCTAGAACAGAAATTGGACTTCGACTTGTCAGCATGAAAAATGTTAGTTCCTGCCTTTTGAACAAAGAGTACCTCTTGTTGATGCTAAATAGCAGCCTCTGACCCATTCACTGAAGTCAACCATAGACAGTGACCATGTGTATAATGTAAGTGCATTACTTGCACATGGAAGTAAATAACTGTAATAGATTGCTACACTCATTAGTCATAGTATTATATCCATTGGTGGGCATGAGTCCATCGTGCTAACCTGATCCTGATTTTTTTCTGTCTTTTAATTTCCAGGTAACCAAAGTAGAGACAAATGGCAAAGCTATCAGCTGTTGAGAGGATATCTATGGCTGGACAGTTGTGAGACAGGACAGGTCTGGTGTCTAAACTAGGCTGATGGTGCCCCTTTAAATCAGAACAGAATCAGTGCTTTGTGTAATAATCCCAAACAGTTTCTGCTGAGTGAGTCCCAGAAAAGCTTTAGCACATCCCTTAAGATTATGGGGTATGCTTTCAGTGTGATCCCAGAGGAATTAGGCAAGCAACTTCAGCTGTGGCTTAACGTGACTTGTGCTGCCAGCCTTGCTAGAAAATGTATCCTTCTGTAATGGAAAAAATGCATTTCACACCCCTGTCATCTCTCCGTCCCCATTTCTCACTTCTTCCCAGACACCCCCAAAGGCAGTTTTGGGAAAGAATGTTTATAATGTTATCTTTCTTTCAAGCCTTTATCAAATCCTGTTTTGTACTCTGCACTGCTACCTCTGCCTAAGGTACTGCAGTGATGGAACATAGAGAAACAGATGACATAGAAGAAATGGGTTAGGGTTAGTCTAAGAATTATTGGTATAAAAAAATCCATTTTGTTAAAAAAAATCTAGATTAATTATTAAGGAACATACACTTGTATCTGTATAGTTCTAGTGTCATTGCTACATTTTAAATGGGTTGCTAAATTTTGCCAGCTCTGGAGTTCTGGAAAGAAGAGGAGAGTGATCAGGAGAGGCACTTCCAGAGTTGTTAGTCTTGCACTTACAGGGTTGTGTCGTCCTCATTTCTAGGGCATTTTTGAGTAGTTCTGGAGAGGAGGCTGTTGTTGTAAATGGGGATATGTATTTTCACAAAGGCTTAATTGATTGCTTTTCCCCTCCATACACTGTAGATTGCCCAGTGAGTCTGTTGTTATGGGACTTTTGATCCCTTTGAAAACTCATTAACCCTAAACACATAGCTTTGCAGCCTTCTGCTTGACTGAAGGGACTCCTAGTGCTGAGGATTCCATGGTTTATTTGCTTGGGGTATTCCAAGGGAAAGGAGCAGCAACAACTTCCAGAGTTGGACCTCCATCCTTTCTTGTCCAACCTCTTCTAAATATATGTTTAAAATCTTATCCCTATTATCCATCTCATTTCCGGACTAGCATACTAACTCAGCATTTTCTTCCATTCTCTCAGTCCAAGAACCTCACCTCTTCCTCACTCCTCTTGTTTCCCATCATCACTTCTCCTTACTCTGGCTCTGCTTTTGCCTCTGGAAAGGGATATGTAAATTTGGGTGCTGGCAGGACTCCCAGCACCTACTGTGGGAGCCCAGCACGGTGGGGACCGTTCTTGCCCTTCAGCTCACACCAGGTCCCATGTTTGGTGAGTGGCTGCCTCTGTTGAGGCTATGACTTGGGCAGAGTCTCCTGGACAGCTGCCACAGACCCACAGGAGCTGTGCTGAGCTGTATGTGCTGTGCCTCACCTGAGTCCCTTCACTTGCCACTATATCCTTTCCCTCTGCTTTGGAATCCTCTGTAAAGCCCCCATTGCAAAGTCCCGTCCTTTCATTTTGCTCCCCTTGCAGAGGTTTCTGTAGGACAGCAGCTGGAGAGGAATTTGTTGGAGATTGGGGTTTGGTTTTGTGTTTTTCCCAATACAGAATTCTGAAAGGAGAACTTAAGTGTGCCTAAGAACTTTGATTATAATGTGCTATTACTGCAGATCTCTGGCTGCTGTCCTGAGGCTGTTGGATACACATTTGAAAAAGGGTGAAATGGTGGAACAAAATGATTATGGGAAAATCAAAGCTTTTAAAGACATTTGTAGGATGAACAGATGTTCAAACATTCTTTTATTTGGTTTCCAGACAGACGTGGAGACTTTCCTTTCATCCTCGTAATCAGTGCATTATGCTGTAATTTGTAAAAATGGCATTAAAAAAATATTAACAGGGTCATATTGTGATCTACTGACTCTGTGTCATTAAGCCGTGAAGTTAAGAACGGCAACTGAGAACATGGGTTAAATGTTGCAGAATGTACTGTACTAGGGATACATTGTCAGACTGTATTATAATGAATCCAAAATGGAATAAAGATGTAAAGAGTTTTTTTAATACTGCTAAGGTTGTCAGTGTTGCAAAATTAGAAATTATTACAACTGTGCAGATGTTTGGTGAGTAATACATCTTTGGGTTGCAGGGAGAGTAGCAGGGAGAAAAGCTTTGTTTTTACAAGCCTGTTTTCTACTTTTCCTTGGAATTTATTTTGTTACTGCAGTCTGCTTTATGATTGTGCCAGAGATCTGAAGCCATTAGGGTCAAAGCTGTGTTCATAGTAGCAAGGATTCAGTAGGTGGCATCCTTTGCTTGGAATCAAAGCTGAGTCTCCCCACTTAAAAAGGGGGTATGCAGTGGAACTGAGAATGAAGGTTTTGAATCAGCCTTGCAACCTATCTCTCAAAGAACAGCTTCTGTTAAAAGCTACAGTTCATTTAATGACTGGGACAGAGCCATCAACTCCAATCTGTTGACCAAATCCTGAGGTACCATCATCCTTTCTGGGTGTGTTTCTGGCTTAGTTGAAAATAGCTCTGTTTCTTAAATCCTGTGATAATTGGTTGCAGGTACCTGACTATGGAAAAATGAGCCATCTGCACCAGTGGAGTTCCTGGCGTGTAGGAGACCTCTCTTTCTGGGCAGAAGACACTTTCCTTGCCTGTTGAACAGCACAGGGTGGCAGAACAAAAGGCTGGGAGTTGCAGTGGTGCAGTTGTGTCCTAGCACAGCCACGTTCCACCCCAGGACTGCAGGGTGAGCAGCTCTGTGTTTACATCTGTAAAGTGCTCTGGGATCTTGTGAAATGAAGGATGAAAGGCAGCAGAGGAATGCTACCTTATTAGCAGCTTCAAAAACTCTTCATGTTTTCTGTTTAGTTTAATACCCACAGTGACCTGGAAAACTCTGTTTACAAACACATCAGTTTTAAAGAAACTTACTGAGGTTAAGAGAGAATAATTTTAAGAGTAACCTGCTAAGCCTGGGAGAAGGGGAAGAACTGTAGGACTGCAGTCTGTGAGGCCAGTTTTGCTAGATGATGGGCATCCAGAAGGATTGCAGGAGTTTGGGGAGGTTGTGTTTAAGCAAGATATTGGTAGTCTTCTGGGATTCCCCACAAATCCTCCTGCTGTTCTGTGCCAAAATAGGTTAAACACGTCATTTGACACAGTTATAGCTCTGCTGTCGACAGTATATAAGAGAAGAAAGAGTGCAGTGGATCTGCTTATTTCCTGTTGTCAAGGTCAGAATATGGAGTCTTTCCCACATCTGCTGCTGTGCATACTGTGCTGGCTTTAGTTCCAGTTGTTAGTGGACTTAGAGTTTAGAGTAGAATGGGTTTTTTATTCCTTGGTAAGTATTGCAATTCTTTATTATTATTTGCGTGTTTGATATGAGTACTTTTCCAAGGTGGTATAATCAGTGTGCAAGACTTGGATCATCGTCTTCCACCTCAAGGTCACTGTTGCTTGTCAAAGGTGAGCCCTCTACAGGACATCTTTGTCTCAGAGCCACATGTTTCTCATATGTATTTGTATGCTTTTCCTAGTAAATGACAGGAGAGGGAATCTATGGAATTCTTCTCTTTTTGTAGCTCAGGGTCTGCTATGAGAGGAACTCAGAACAGGATCAGAAAATCGTGCAAGATCTTTGGTACATCTGAGCCCTATGCTGCTTTACAAAGCTTGTTCTTAAAAATATGACTCTTTTTTTGACTACTGAGTCCTTGCCAGTCCTGCCTGTTCTGCTTTGTTTCTTAACCAAAAGGTAATTTGAGGTCTGGATCAAGTGCTGCTAAGCTGACAACTGTGGTAGTGACTGAGGTGCTTGCTTAACACCCTTGCATTGGCATTTTGGCTAAACTGATCTGATTACTTTTGATCCTTTAGGAAATCTAGTCTGTTTATCAGCTCTAGCATGTTCTGTTTAGATTAATTTCTTCTCCTTTAATTGGAAGTCATGCAGTCATCTTGTGTTTTGGTTGATCATACTTAGATTTCTCAAGGGCCTCATTCATGTCAATCAGAGTCCATCCTTTCTGGACTGCAAAATTGCTTTTTGCTGTATGTGGCTCCCATTCAGACATGTAGAAACCAGTTTTTTTATACTGTTTTCTGTGAAAACTGATATTTCAGTGCCTCTAACTTTAGTATGATAGTTAGGAGTAATCCATGCCCTCATGGTGAATTCATTCCCAAAACAGCATTCCATAGGGACAGACTGAAACTTAGATCCCACACAGTGGTTTTGCCTAAATTTCTTCTAGTTTTCAGTCTTGAACTTCACTTCAACCACAGCTGATTGGAACTCTGTACCCTCTGTGAGAACACTGTTCTGTTACCTGGAAAGATCAAGGTCTTTCAGAAGAAATCCTTGACACAGTCAAGTTACTGAAATGTAGAAGGGAAAAGAGAGGGATGCTGTTATGCCATCTTACCTTTTTTAAAAGGTAGTTGGGGAGCTCTGGTAAGAGAAGCATTTTGTTTGGAGAAAAATGCAAATCCTTTTATACTTCAGTGTGTGTGTGGGAGGGTTGTGTTGGTTTTAACTGTGAAGATTAATCTGTGCTTACAACCCCGCTGGGTAAGTGGACAGTTTGGTCTCCATACAGTTTCTAAATTGAGTTTTAAATCTCATGGCAAAGCATGGCAGTTTCAGGGAGAGATCTGAGTTTAGAACAGTGGAAGAGCACAGAGGTTTGCCAGATTGGAATGAAAATAGAGCTGTCAGGAACACAAAACTGAATGAGAGGCAAAGGTTTAGGCTTAAATGTATTTGTAGAGACCTAGAACTGCTGTAATAACAGTATCCGAGCACATTTATTTAGTAATCTGTTGGTATATAAATGTTTAAGCATCACAGGTTTTTAACATAAACAATTTCTTTTAAAGCTGAAGTTGCTGCAAGATCATTTTTGAGCAAAGCTCTTGCAAAGCATTTTATCAGTTCCAAGTGCTGACAGGTTTTGACAATTTTTGCCCTTGATATATGATGTATTTCAAAAACATTATGTACAGCTCACTCTCACTGATGTCTGTGCAGTGAAACCATGCCCAACTGATGAGTACAGAAGTGGGAAAGTGAATTCAGTGAGTTGCCTGCTGTCACTTGTGAGATGTCTCAGGGGTGGAGCAGAGTCTTCAAGCTGTAGGTCCTGCTGCTTCTCTTCCCATGTTTCCCTTGCTGCCACATGAAAGGCCACTTCCAAGTCTGCTCTTGCTAGCCTTGAGTGTAGGTAGTCCAGACTCATCAGAACATTTTCTTTCTTTCCGGGAACAAAAGAGGAAGTCTGAGATAACTTCATCTTTCGTTGAGGCAATGCAGACAGTTTGTCCATATGGTCCATTTTTTGTTTGGTCTGCCTTCTGAAGGCAGATGCTAAGATGGATTGTCCCGTGATGTTCATGCACCCTAACAAAGGAGGCTTGTATAGCAAATGGTACTGGTGTCCCACTACTAAAATGGGTAGAAGTGACCTTGTAGTAACTTTGTCCACAAATATTTGCTTAAAATACTAACATTAATGTAATCTATGAAGGAGCAGCAAAAGACCACCTTCAATTTGTACATAAGTCTTGCTAATTTGCAACATTAGTTTTGCTAGTTAGTGTGGGGTTTTTTTCCCCTTAATTAAAATTTTTAATTAGAGCATGCTGTGTGTTAAGATTTTAAAGCTTTGACTGGCAGTTTGGAATTGCAGAAGGATCGGCTGTCTCTGTAGGGCTGCAGCACAACAGGGATTAGCTGGCACCCTCCTGCCTGCAGGTATGTTTAGCTTGAGTCGGATCATCAGAAAATGTTCCTCGAGGTAGGTAACATTCATCTTCCTGATCAGACCTTGTCTGTTCCAAGGGGCCTGAGTTTAGGGGAGAGCTACAGATTCCCAGATCATACATAAAGTGTAAAGACGAAGTCTCAAAATTGAATGACAAGTAGGGGAATTGTTGGACTGTTTCACCATGGCCTTGCCATTTTGTCCACTTACTCCTGTTGTGATGCTGCCAGTGCAGGAAGGTTCCTGTTCATGTCTTTGGAAATCAGTTACTGTGTTGGCACTTCTGCAGCTCCAGTTTCCAGCCCTGCCTAGTAATGAAGAGCTGCCTGCAGAGGTTTCCCCATCTCTGCTCTGCTGATCTCAGCTGTCTGTAACACTCCACGCACAGCGAATTGCTGGGTGTGAGGGAGCCTTATGGGCTGATGTATTTTTTTGTTGCTCAGACTCCCTTACCTCATTTTTCTTCTCTCTTGCTTTAAAGCAGATTCAAGGGAAGATAGGGATAGATTCTTAAGTATTAACATTTAATGTTTCCAGCATCACGCTCTTGGAAAGTACAAAAACTTCTGCCATGGATAATTATGGAATAACCTACTTAAGGGAACTGTTTCCCCAGACTCCTCACACTTCATGGATATCTTGTGTCCTTCGAGCCTGAAAACTCGTATTTTTGTTCTGTCTAGAGTAAGTGTGGGTTTTTCTGTTAGCCAGAGAAATACACAGTCATTTAAAAAACTGCTGAAATGCATTTTCCAAGATATCTTGTAGGCCTATAGCCCACAAGCTAATTATGAAACTGCAATTATAATTTGCTACTTTGAGTTGATTTCATGTTCTGATGGAACAGAAGTCATGATTTTCCTTCCTTCTCTCTGCTAATTTGTTTATCAGATGTCATCTGTCTTTGGAAGAGCAAATCTTTGCAACCTCTTGGTGCAGAAAACTATCTATGCTTCTAATAGTTTTAATAAATCAATGCTCTTCAAAATGAAGATTGATCAGTAGCATTTTAATAATTTCAATAATCTCTCCCTTTTCTTAAGCATCTATCCCGCAGAGTCCTGCTGTGCAGGGTCTCTGTTCTATTGAGCTGTTCACAGTGATGCCCAAATCTTTTATCTTGGAGTCTTCTGTTAATGTATCAGTGTAATTCAATTTATACATTCTTTGTGGTTAAGTTTCACTTGTCAATACTCAATTTCAGCCTAGCTTTGGTGGTACGTAAATTCTTCCTCCTCCCCTTCTTGCCAGCTAAATAAACTTTCTCCTATTTGCAGATCTTGTCCAGGTATAATTCTTCCCTTTCTGCAGGGTCAGTGGTTAAACAACATTGAATTAGTGTGTAGTTTTTTTAGCATTTGTTTAATCTTTCATTTGGTTAAAGCCAGATTTTTGCTTTACTTCTGTCCTTTTCTTTCTTTGCTTTTTTTGCAGAAGGTCTTTGTTTAGCCAATGGTTTAAGAAGCTGTGTGGATAATTCCAGGCATCAACACAAGTTCTAGAGCTTGTCACCTGATTATGAAAGCAGATTCTGTTTTAAATTAGTAAAGCTGGAATTTTCATTATTCCTCTGAGCTTTAAGCTAGCACTGTGAGAAAACATAATGGAATGAGTTTTTGCTGGAAGAACTCTTGCAGGTACCATGAATGTTGGTGGGCAACCCCTGAGGAGGGGCTGAGCAAACCCAGTGCCACATTCTGCACTTGGCTACTCCTGCCTCCTGCCCACAGCAGTAACTTCGAGTCCAGCATTTCAGTGCCTTAAAAAAGGAACATTAGGAGAGGCTTTGCAACAAGTTGAAAATGAGCAGTGATGTAGAAAATATGCCATGATTGAAAAAAGGCTGATTTAATTAAATGTTTATGGCTGAGACGCTCTGCTGTAAACAGCCTGTGGCTCCTGGCTTGCAAATTAGGTGTCGTTCTGTTTGTGTCCAATCTCACTGTTTGTGCTTGGAGTACCAGAGTTTCTGTCACTCTGAGCTCGAAATATCGAATCCAGGTAAGTGACTGTGCACTGTATGAGGTAGGAGAATCCTCTCATTAAACTACAGGACTGCAGCCTTTCTTGGAGGGACAGTCAGCAACACCACAGTGAGTTACAGAGCAGCCCTGACACATCCATTCCTTGTGGCATTGGTGTGTGAAGAGGAGGAGCTCTGTTACATGTATGATTTGGAGAACAGTATGATAGTGTCTGTCTAAGATTGTACCAGATCAGATGGAAAGTAGTGTGTGCTGAGCTTCCACTCTATTTCTGACATCTCCATTTTTGTCTTGGAGTCCTGGGGCTGCTTTGTCATGGGAACTTAGCAGTGATGCTCAAAAGAGAAGCAGTTGTTGTTTTAAAAGTAGTTCAGTCTCGGAGCAACTGTGTCCAATTCAAGAATCAACATAAGAATGTTAAGAAAGCAAACCCTCTTTTGTCCTGTCCAGTAGCAAGATCTCTTCAGATAAGTGTTTCTCTGCACCTTTTCAGTAAGGAATTGTCATCTGTTAGGGCAGGGAGTCGTGTCTTGAAGGAAACCCTAAACTGATCTTGTTCCTCTCCCTATCCAAAAGAAGGATCAGCTATATGCATATTTTTCTTTTCCAGTGTCCAGCTAACTTGTTTTTAGAGATTTTTGTCAGTAGCTGTCACAGACTTGCACTATCATTAGGGTTGTTTGAGAGGGCAAGGGAACAGTTTTTTTTTTTCTCCCAGTATCTTACTTTTATCTTTCATATTGCAGTGTAAACCTATTTTTATTTTTTTATCCCTATCCACTGTGATACAGAGAACAGACTATTCCTTTTCACTTTGCAATGCTCTTTATGTACTGTTTATGTGTCACATCCATGCTCAATCTTCTTTTCTCAGGACTAAATGTTCTTTGTTGGTACAGTCTCTTCCCTTGGGGTCTGTGTTTCCTAGTTCTGGGATTGTTTCTGTCTTCCTGAGCTTCTCCAAATGTTCAGTGTCTTTCCTTAAGTGCATTTCTCTCAGCCAGGCAGTTCTCTAGCTAAGGCCTCACAGGTACTGAGTGATTAAAGCAGGATTTTAACTTTGGGGGTCTCAGGACATCTTCCTGTTTATACTTCTCCCATCTGTGGGTTTTGATGAATCAGGAATTTATTGGCTTGAGTTTAACTTGTGAGCTCAGATCACGGTGCCTCTTTGTAGGTCTGATAGATGGGCTTTTATTATTCATTATGTACTTACACATTTCAACATCCCCTCTCAAATAGCTTCTTATTTTTTCAGACTACTTTCCCAGTTTGCTGGGATCACTGAAATTCCAGTCCTTTCCTCCAACATACACATTCTCACCTGATCTATCCAGTCACCGAGATCATTAATGACAATACTGAATAGAACTAGCTTGAGGACAGATCTCTGTGAACCGTGCTTAATACATCCTCCTGAGCAGGGTACCACTGATAACTGTTCTCTTAATGTTCCCCAAACAGTGTCATGCTCAGCCTATAATGTGTTTCTCTAGGTGACTCTTTCCTAGCTTCCTTATGCAAATATCTTGTGAAAAACTGTAAAAAGTTTTTTCTAAATCAAGTTATTTAGACTTGTATTCCTGGTGGTGTTTTCAGAATTTTTCCACTCTGCTTTCATTTGGCTTAAGCTGCCAAACTGAACCTGTGTGGAGCCTGCTGTCACAAGGCATGCATTTATTTTCGGTTTTTACTAGAATCCCTTTTTCTAAGAAAAGTTACATTTTTTAATGTGGGAGTGGATGCTCAGAAATGTGGACTGCTTTGGTGCAAAGTGTACTGTATGCAGGTGATATGCAAGTTTTCTTGGTTCTGTAGGTGCATTTCAGTCTTGACCTGCTGTACTCACAGGCCTAAATCAGAGCTATCATCAAACACTCAAGGGACAGGCATTCAAACCCAACCTGGACCCAGCTTCAGTACTGCAGCTTTTCTCTCTCATGACTCCTGTCTAAGTCACAGCTGTTTAAGTCTTTTGGGGCTAAGAAGCAGCAAATTTTGCAACTGAATTAAACAGCACTTTGTTGATAGGATGAATCCTGAAAAGAGTGTGAGGAGGCATTCAGGTTCATTTTCATGTGTGGAATAAGTGGGGATTTGACTTGCAGGTAAGCATTCTGTCCCATTTTAGTACCACAATGTTTTCAGATGTGATTAAAATGATTTCATTAACATTTAGAAATCAAATAAGACATTTTCTGATAATTCCTTCCCTTTTCTTGGCCTTGTAATAAGCATATAATAAATTCAACAGCTGATGTCGTGAGGAGCTATTGGATTTAAGCTCATCTGAACATGCAGATATTAGGATGCCTCCTGCACCTTTGTGTGTAATGAGTGGGTCTTAGTTATTATAAAGTGCTGCACAACTTCACCTCTGCACAGGGTGTTCAGGAAACAATCCCCAGCAGGAAATGCCTAAGCCATGGGAAATGCTCTCCTACTCCATTAGCCTCACTGCACTTGCTCATTTTTTTCCCCCCTAGTAGCTCCAAAGAGAAGGGAAACATATCTTCGCAACCACGCAAGCAAGAATTAGCCCAACTGTATTTTACAGGTAAACTAACAAATAAGAGGAGAATCTGAGCGGCCCCCAGGGACCTGAATTTGTTTGCTGCTGGGCTGTTCTATCTGCAGCTGGCATCGGTGGAAACCTGAGTGCTCCATTAAAAGTCGACAACCTCTGTTCGCTGGGGCACGGGGCAAACAGAGCCAGCCTGTTCTGCAGACAGACTGACAGCCTTTATCTCCCCCCCCACCCAGCTCGTGATGGGAAATGATGAGACTCTGAAACAAAAAGCTTGAAACTGGGACTCGGTGCTCTTACCCTGCAGCTGTTGTACCAAGGAGGAGTAGGGACACAAGGTTGCCTTTCAGGGGCCATGTGGGAAACACGCTGAGTGCTGCACATTAAGTGAGGATTGGGGCTCATCTATAGGAATGGGGAATAATACATGGTGCTGGTGTGGGCCTCAGGTGGTGACATGGGGTGTGTGCATCTGGAAATCTTCATTCCAAAACCTCGGGGATGGCATGGGTAAGTTACCACTCTCAAAGCTGATGAGGACAATAGTCTGTTATAGTGTCTACCCTTTCAACTATGCCCATGGATTAATGCCTGAAGCAGCAGTGTACTACCCTTTCACTCACCCCAAGAAGGCTCAAGCCTATGCTGTCCTGTAGCATTATCTTGCAGTAAATGTGGCTGCTCAAATGATGCCTTGATGCTCTGGTTGTTCACAAAGGAGAAAGCAGGGGTTATAGGTGTCTTTGTTCCCATGGTGCAGCAGGTTTAGATTGCACCTCAGACATATGGTATTAGGGGTGATTCATGCAAAATACATAGAATTTGATGTTTTCATCTTTTTAAAAGATGACTCTTCAGCCAAGGGACAGTGTGCCACACAGGAAGTACACTGGGCTTTGATGGTATCACAGTTAGAAGGGAAATACATGATAGTATGAATGCAAGGGAAGTGGTCTTTCAATTCTGAGTCTGCAGATATTTGAGTGGTAAATTCATTGGTTCTTCCATGCAGAAGAAGTTATCTTGACCCCATTCTTGCTGCATCTCTGTCCCTTTGTTCCACTGACTGTTTTTATCAGTAGAGCTCTTCGTTGCAGCCAGCAAATTGCTCTCTGTCACAAGCTTAAGGCCTTGTTTTGTTACTAAGTGCTGCTGGTTTGTTCCTTGCTGTTTTCTTTTGCAGTCTGGGTATGTGAGCAGTGCAGTGGAGTGTTGGGATTGTACAACAACAGTGTTGTACTGGAGTCTTGGGGTTGCTGGAGGTGTGTGCCTAATCCTGCTATCCTTTTACTAGTTATTTCAATCAGGAAGTGTTACAAAGTGTGTAAAGGGAGAGTTCCCCATATCAGCTGCCTTTTGTTCATCTTAATCTCTAGTCAGTGTTAGTGACCTTTAGATAACAGTAGTTTGTGCTCTAAAAGCTTGAACGTAGAAATGAAAGCTGCAAATATCCTTTTGCTCTTAGCTTTCCACCCTGGGTTGGGTGCATGGGTTGAATCATTATTCTGATTGCCTTTTGAAGGTAAAGATGGTATCCCATGAATAGGATTTTCAGAAGCAGTAGCCCTAAACTTACTTTTGCAACAGTCACAGTGATTTTTATGGCTAACTTCAGGGGGAAGAGCATGCTCACACCATGCAGCTGAAGGCCCAAACCAAGTTGCTATACTGTATGGTTTGCATGAGTGACCTTGGTTGATCTCCAGCAGAATTTGGGCTTTTCCCCCTGAATTACAGGGATTTAATTGAAGGGTATACTCTGATGCCTGTTCAATAGTCTCTAAATCTTTCCTCACATAAGCAGTAAAGTCTGATATTCCTGCAAAGGAGGGAAAAAGGAAGGGAAAACATCTGGAGGATTTAGCACATGAGCACAGACCGCTGAATGCATTTGGATATTGTCTTTTGGTTATAACTGTGTGAAACCTCAGGATAATCCACTGCAAGAATGGGGCAAGGTTGGTTCCACAAAAAAATACTTCTGGTTTTAAGCTTGTGCCCATGTTTTACATCAATTGGACCATGGTGTTTCACTGAACCAAATAATCCAAAGCAGTTGCATGTTGAATGAAGCAGTATAAGATCTTGCCAAAGGATCTGTGGATTTGCCTTACTGGTATGTATCACTCCGTGCAGAAGTCTTGGAGATTTCACAGTCCTCCCTGGACTTTTGGTAACCTGGGATAGCAGTGAATGCTTAAGGTCTTGACTTCTTGTAGGTGTTTCTCAAATGGGTGTGAAGGTTTCTGGTGAAGAGGATGCTAGGAGTGGGAAGCAGTAAAACTATACAGGCACTTTTGGTGTAGTTTGTGATTAACTTTAGCCCTTAAGCCCTTCTGCCTGCATGCATAGGTCCAAGCCTACTGCTTGGCTTTGTGGCTTCGGAGACTTCTGAGGTGTTGGAGTGAGGAAGAAGCCCAGTGATCTGAATATCAGCAAGGATTTGGCAGTCCTGCAGTCCCCTTAGCAAGTCTCTCTGGCATGCATGTGGAGTATTTTCTGCCAGGTAAGTAAATAGTGTGTCCTTTTGGTCTTAGTTTCATCTACTTTGTGTCTTGCATCTTCAGACTCCAGAAAAATTGCTCTGGTCGCAAGAGTACCCATCTCAAATCATTTTGGTAGATGCCTTTGGTTTGCACTGTTCTCTGCCTCCTTGTTTGTGACCAGTGCTTTTTCTCCCTTCCCTGTTTTTTTCTGACGTGCTTCTGGTCAAGAGGTTTTGTTTCTTGTAGCACCAGGAGCAGAGTTAGAGGCGGAAGCAATGCAAAACTCTGATATGTCCACATCTCTCTTCAATCTGTTTATCTTCCGCAGAGGGCTGATAGTGAGTGACATTCATATAAACAGTGGGTGCAAGACCTGATGTGCACAGTTCAAACATCCTGTCACGATGTGGGCACATGTACCTGATGGAAAAATAAACACCTAACATGCATAAACATCTGATATGTTTTCCTGGTTAAAATTTTGTGTCCCTATGCAGTATTTTTGGAAGACTCGTAGTTCATTCTTCTGTTTTCCCACCATCCATACGATATAACCTGGTTTTAATTCTTCTTTGAGCTGCTGGCTGTGACTTGATTGCTGCTGTAGGCAAGTTTATCTGAGTTCAAGTTTATGTGATCTAACAAACATTACTTCAGGGAAATACTTAAATGCTTTTCTCTTTCCAGCAGTGACCTGTTAAACCATTTTACACAATTTAACCTTGTCTCTCCCCTTCAATACACCTGAGGGAAAGGACAGTGCTTCAGTCTAGAAAGCCATGTAGGTAGGATCAGGCTATCATTTCAAATTCTGGAATCTCTATTCTTGAAAATTTTTCCAAACCCAATGAATAGAGTCCTGAGAAACCAGGTCTGAACTAACTTTGCTTTCAGCAGAGGTTGGTGCTACATGGTCCCCTAATATCTCTACCAGTCTGGGTGATTCTATGAATCTGTGTTAGATTGTGTGCAGCCATAGTTGAAATCAGGTGTGTTCATCCTCAAATTCATGTAGTTTAAAACTAAGGCAGCAGAAGCTGTCAGTTTTTCTCCTGGCAGCTCTGAAAAATGACAAACTGGAAGTCCTTGGGAAAAGGTTATATGGACCTAAATAATGGGGATGAATGCATAGGAATGATGTGGAAGGCCAAAAGTGTGCTCTAACACCATACTAAGATAATGTTTTAATTGCTGCTTCTCTGTGGTAGGCTCCTACAGCAGGATTTTTTTACCTAAAGACCAGATGTTTTCAGGAACTGAGGGAATGCAACAGATAAATTGCTGAAAAAGGTGTAAACAGAAGGTCTGGTGGAACTCCTCTAGAAGGCATCATTTGTAGCAGTTGTGGTCTGGTTAGAGGTTCCACCTGTGTCTAGTGCTGGCCAGTCCTGAACATCTGTGGTGCTGCCCTGGCTGTGGTGGATTCTCTGTGCTGGTTCTGTGAAGATAAAACTGATCCAACATGCATGGCTGGGAAGTTACTGACCATAGGAGTGGGGCATGGCTGAGTGTCCCAGAGCCATGTTTCCAGGATAATACTCCCTTTCACCACAGGAGGGTACACGCTCTCCCACGTTACTCAGGGGACTGACCTCGTGGCAAAGACCTTCCCAGTTTGTGCTTTCTCCTGTGTCGGGGGAAGAAGATGGCAAACACAGCTCAGAGGCTGCTGATGTGAGAGGGGACCAGGCTTTTGAGCCTCGAAGTTCTCAGAGACAATTATTTTAGCGTGTAACAAGGCTCAGTAAGATCTCTGGTGGAGACTTACATGTACAGTAAGGAGAATTTTGTCTGTGAGAAGAAGTTTGTTTTCACTGTGAGCTGCATTGTGCATGCTGTTCATCTCGAGCTGTCTGTTTGCCCTCCTGCTATCCTCAGCTCTTTTCAGAAACCTTAGATTTATCGCTCTTGGATCGTCTCTCTTGTTCTGGCTTTTAAAAATAAAAGCTTTTCAAAAGGCCTTTGGAATAGGCTGTGTTATTTTTGGCTCAGGGTCTTAGTGACACTCATTGCAGAATTAAAACTTCTAATTAGGAAGCAAAAAAAAAAAAGCAAGGGAAGGAAAACACATTGCTGCAAAATTAAGGTGGATATTTTAATTGCCCCAGAGGCATGGAATTGCAGTCCACTGCATGGTTTGGTCTGCCCCAGAAGATCGCTGTAGAAAATGATCACTCTTTTCTATAAGTAACCTAGAACCTTTTAATTTTAAAAGCTCAAACAGCCGTCTCTGCCAACATATTTGGATGCTCCCTGAGATTGATGCAAACGTCCTAATAGGAACCATTTAAAATTTGCATACATGATGTGGGGAGGGTGAGATACCAGGAGAAAGTAGGAGTTAAAGATGGCAGGGGGAGAGAACTGTTGTAATAAAACTATAGATACAATGGAATTAGAAATGCAGATGACCTCTATGACCTTGGATTTTTGAGTGATTCATTTCTTCTGTGTAAACTTCTTGAAAATTGCTTTGAGATCATCTGCCATCAGGCTCTGCACAAAGGTACGTGGCCGTAGAAATTCACGTGGGCTCCTTCCTCGTTTGGGTGGGTGCTGCCTGATGTTGCTCTCTTTCCTTTCCCTGTGTGCATGCTTGGCCCTCAGATCTTTCCATGGTTCTTTTCACCAGGGCAGGGGTGGTGTTTTTCTGCTTGTTGGTGTTTGTGCGTACTTGTGTCTGCCAGAACCCTTGCAAGGTCCCAGTTGTGCCCTGCAAAGCTGTTTTGAGGAGAGAGGAAAAAGAAAGAGAGAAGGAGATGATTGACAGTAGCCCTTTAGATTTCTGTTGTTAATGCACCAGTAATAAGATAAGGCTTATCTTTAAATGTTCATGGAATCGAGACTTTGATGGAAACAGGCTTTTGGGTTAATATATTTTTGATAGATAAAGTAGAATGAAATGAAAAGACCATGGGAACATACAGCATATGGAAAAAGACATATTTTTCATTTAAATCTTTCTCCTCACGTGCTGTCTGTCTGTGAGCATTTGACATGCATATACAAATGGTGTGTTTGTAAACACATACTCTGTGCATGTGTTTTGGGGGGATCCTGAAAGGGGTGCTACTTTAGCCAAGGGGCTGCTGAGTGAGATGAAATCTGCCAGTTGAGATGAAAAATCTCACCTTCCATCCCTCCACTTCTGTTCAAGTCCAGCTCTTGTCAGGTGGGTAAATGTGAACAGATAAAGGTTGTGATGTAGCATAGATTTTGTCATGTCCCTGTCCTCTGACATGAAAAAGGAGTTGTGTGCCAGCCACTTGGAGGAGTTTGGGCAGCAAAGTTCTGTTGGTTGAGATGCACAGGGGGAGTCTGGGATGTCACAGTCATTAATGCATTTCAGCTCGAGCCCTTTGGATGGTCTGGCTTGCATATTTGCACATTTGGATGAAATTATCTCACGACTGTGGATGTGCAGTGTCTGGGAAGGCCAGGACACAGTCCCCTCACAGCGAAGAGCTGCAGCATCTGTGAGTTGGATCACAGACCACTTAGTTGCTGTTTTTCAGTTGTGTTTTTACATCACAATTGTTGAATTTTATCTACCTGGTTCATCCTTCTCTTTTATACCTCTTCAATGAGAAGTCATCTATCCTTTCTTGTCTCTCCCTGTCCATGAACCCCTGTGTTGCAGCCCGAGCCACCTGGCAATACAAGTAGTTGTGACAGGGAGGTGGAGGGAGGAAGACGAAGCCTTGTCATCTGCAACGCTAATCTAGAGAAAAAAGCAGAGGGGAAACCACTAGTACTGCAGGACAGCAGCATGGGAGAGCAAGTGACAGAAATTTTCATTTGATTGCACCAAATCTCTAGTGTGGCTATGCCAAATTGAACCTTTGATTTATCTTGTTGCAGTAAGATCTCTTCAGCTTGGTCCATGGTTTTGCTTGTTTTAAGGGGTTATAAATTCAGGTCTGGAAATGAGGTTCATAGGATAGAGTCTTTGGTTCTTTTCAAAATTGATGACAGAAGTCTGATTTAATGCCATTAGGACTGGTATCAAAGTTAGGCAAACAATTTTTCCAGGAGTAATTTTACGTGGAACAGACTACAAATGCAGTAGAGCATAAATTCCTCATGTATTTATCATTTCTGTTTGTTTCAGCCTTTCACCAAGTGGTAGGTTCTGGGCCCTGATTCCCTGAACTTGCTTATCCCTGGTTGTGGTGTCCCTGCTCATAGCTGGGTGAGTGTATCAGTGTTTGAGGGCACCTGTCACAGGGGCCAGTGTTTGCACCACTGTGAAATTTGCTTCCTTTCGAAAATTTTCATGGGTTTTGGTGCGTTAGGGACCAAATATGCTTTAGAAACCTGCATATGTGTTGCTTAGAATGTATTTGTGTAACTCACAGACCTCTATATTTAATTAACGTGGAACAACTGTCTTGAATCTAAGAAGCTATCTAGTTGCAATTAGTTCTTGTTTGCTAATTAATTACCAATGGATGATTAAAGACTTGTTTACTGAGGTTTAGCAGCTATCAAGACACACATCTAGTACTCAGGGGATTTACTATGCGGTAACAGAATTGTTGAATTAAATTCTTATTGGAGACCTTTAAACTGTGACTGAAGAAAGCTGCTCTGCTGACAATTTTCTCTTACAGCTCACCTGCATCCTCCTGGTCCTGCTGCCACGGTTACTGTTGTTCTTAATGGGAGGGGAGGTTAGGCAGGTACTCCTGGCTCAGTGGGTGAGTAACTTGTTTCCTTCTGCAAACTGAAGGTGAGAAAAACCAGAATCTCAAGTCTCGGCTGTGTTGGTAGAGCAGCACTGCTCACATGCACTCCCAAATACTGTCTCTCATGTCTGACAGTCATGTTTCATCTTTGTCTCTTCATGGATGCTCATCACGTCTTAGTCCAAACAGACAGCCTTGAATGGAGTCTTGTTCTCTTGAGATTCATTTGCAAACTGGTTTGTGCTTCTGCATGTAGGCTTTTGGGTTTGCTTCTTTTGGCAATTTGCTGGGCGTTTTTGTTGAATTGTTTTAAGTCTGTGGGTTCATTTCAGATTTAGTCCCTGTGTTTATGGTCTATTTGGTCACCAACCCCCAAATTTCTGCTCACCACTTGATGAATGAGAACAAGATTTAAGGCAGCAGTTAGTTGCTTTTCTGGGTAACCAGCTTGGAGAGGCTTTTGAGAAAGTGGTGTGTTCACTGCCTTCTCAAAGCCAAGCTCTTGGAGCATCTGGAAATGTGCAACCATCATTGCTCACTGCTTTTGAGAGCCCTGCCCTGCATGTCATGGGTAAAACAACAGAAGGGAAAGTTAAACACTGATACACACAGAACCTCTTGGGTTTACCAAGAGAGAGTTGTTTCCTACAGACTGGCATGAACAAAAGCTGTCCATGCAGGTATTGGTGAATAATAAGGGACAGAAACTTACTGTATATGAGCAGCAGTTCAGGGTTTGGAGGGTTGGCTTTAAAAGCTGTCTACAGAATCTTTCAGCCTCTCTATCAAGGACTGCTCTTCATTTTGGTTTTTACCCTGTAGGTCATGAAGGAAGGTAGGAGACCAGCAAGGGTGCTGGGTGTTTCTGCATTAAGACAAGATTGGTAGGATTTCATGGAATGATTTTATCCATTCTTTCATTTTCTCTTGTGCTTTCCTTATTTATAAGCCTGAGGTTTGGATTGCTTTTCTCCAGACTCTCTCACTAAGCAGAGCTGGCAGGGGAAAAAAAAAAAATCAGAGAGAATGAGCAACTGTGGCAGAAAAGTGATTAAAAAGAATAATTAGCATTTGCCCCTGATAAATGAGCAAAGCCATTAATTAGACTGATTTACTCCTGGCTTTTTTTTTCCTTCTCCCTTTCCTCTCTCTCTCTCTCTCTCTATTTTTTTTTCCCTCTTTATCAAATGGCAGCGCCGTGACTGCCCCTTTGGTACGTTTTCATCAGCTTTTCACCAGTTGTCAGAGCTAACACCCTCCTTTCCTGGAGCCCAAGCAGCCTCTTGTAGCTAATGGATATGGAATGCAGCCAGAGCTGATAGCTGCTAGATCTCCACTGGCTTACAGGTGTTTCCATCATTACTGGCATATTATCTGCCACTGGGTCCCCTTCTTCCTCCTCCTCTTCTATTTTCTCTGTTTTCACCCTTCCTTGCAGTGTTCTAGAAGTAATTACAGTTTACGGGGAAAAAAAAAATGCTGGCAGATTTTTAAGAATTTTATTTTATGCAACACGATGTCCCGGTGATCAAATCAATTTCTTTTTTTGGCACGGTGACAAACAGCGATGCTGCTGCTGTCTCCTGTTTGAATGTAATTACCAGGATGAAAGAGAGAATTTTAATTAAGACAATTTCCCCCCCACACCTTCTTCCCTCCCCCTTATTCAAATCATGAGCTGGGGGCTGTGGTATTTTTAGTGTGGGATTTTTTTTTTTAATATATGCTTTTTTATTAAGAAATACTAGTAATCATCAGGCTATTGCATATTATATTATGATTATATCCCCCCCACCCCCACTGATGAAAACTGGCTGAAGGGTCTGTGTAGAATGGGAAAATTATATGTACACAGTCTCAAATGGGGGCTTGGCACTTTACAAGCTAATATGAGAATAAAAGTCCTTGTTTCAAGACTAAATGGTGCAAAGGGGATCACTGGCGTGTATATGGTGCTTGGAGTCTTTTGTGATTTATTATTATATGCATTCCTGTAATGCCCAGAGGCCAAATTCTTCATGCAGTTTAGGGCATTGGAAGCAGAGACAGGCCCAAATGACTGCCTGGGAAGCCAAATGGCTCAAGAACATCTCAACATCTGGATTTGACTTTCATTCTTCAGACCCACCTCTAATTTAAGGAAGCATTTGAATTGTGTGCTAGGCAATGGGTAAAAGAAAGGTGCTTCTAGGGTAGAAGGAAGAAAATTGCTGGTAAAAGGGCGGATGTAAAGTTAAAAGAGAGGATATGCTGGAAGGAAGCTGAGAAGTACATGGCTACTGGGGCTTGGAAAATAAGGGAATGAGGCTTTATCTGGAATGAGCTTCACTTTTAATCTTCAAGCACGTAAAAATGGATATTTCTTATGAACCTCTGGCATGGGAGGGGCGTTGACAATGGGGTTTGCAAGTAAAGACTGCCAGAGCTAGGGCTTTGTGGGGAGGATATGAGGTGCTGAGCTAAAGATTTTGGAGAGTAGTCAACCAAATTCTCTAGCCATCCTGTCAGGGTGAGTCTTGATTTTTATCTCAGGGTGGCTGTTGCCTTGGAGGGGCATCTTGCCCTGCAGTTCTGTCACCTCTGTGCTCCTGAGTCTCACCACCATTGGTAACAGTTAAAAAGAGGTTAAGTTCTCTGGGACTGTACCACAGTGCACATGCAGAAGAATGGAGAGGAGTTTTAGTTATTTTCTCCCTAGGGAGGGCAGGGAACACCTTCCCAGTCCTGCTGAGATTTGCCCATGTCTGAGTTCACCCCATACCATGCATCACAAACCCCCTGTGCTCCCAGGCACAGGCAGGGCATTCTCTGCAGCCTGACCATGCAGGTCTGTTAGCAATCCAGAGTGGCTGGTGCAGGGTAATTCAAACTGCTCTTCCCCCCAGGCAGGACACACACTACCTCCAAAATAGGCTTTTTAACCTGCAGCCTTGGGACCAGAGCAATGCCATTACTTGGGACTGAAATTAGGTCTTCAAAGGATTGGTGTTAAAGGGGCTACAGAGAGGAAATTCATTTGCCAGCTGTGTTTTTGAAGCATGTCTCATGTCAGCGGAAGGTAATTTAGACCAATCTGGGTGCTTGGTTTCCCAGAACAACTGCAAGTTTATGTGCAAGTTCTTTCTTGGCTGTGCAGTGTGTGGCAGGTATCTGAGCAGGGCTGGTTCCCAGGCTCCCCATGCTTCACCCTGCCTTCCTGGGGATCACTTCAGGCATGACTTGAAGATTGCTGGACAAATAGGAAAACCTGCAGAGCAAGGTAGGTGCCTGCCAAAGAATGAAGGCAGCAATCTCTGTTTGGGTCTCTTCCCTTGTTAAGGGATATTCAGAGGGGTTACAGCTCTGACTCCCACCTTGCCTGTCGCGCCAGCTGCCATGGAGTAGTGGAGTTCAGGCATTTGGGCAGAGCTGGTTGAAGCAGCTGAAAAAAGGGAACTGGTAGAACTTGAACTGTGTCTGAGTGGCTGCCCTCGTCCTCTGCAAAGAAACCATTCCTGTGTAAAAAATCCATGTGCTTACACCTGTGCTTTAAGTCCGAAGTGGAAAGTTTTCTCCTCTAATCATTCCTGAGTGAGCTGGGGGAAAGGTGAGCTGTGGTGGGGCATGAGGACCAAGGTTACTGGATAGAGGGTGTCAGAGAGATCTAGGTGAGGAACAAAACCCAGGGTGGTAAGACCAAGAGGAGAGTGTGTGTCATTGTGCTTTTGAAGGCCTTGGGCTCTACTGGATCTGTCCTAAACCTGACAGAGCCATTCACAGTCTGGCATCAACCACCACAATGGCCAATTGGGTTGGAAGAGCTGGTTTCTTTAGGATGCCAGCCCTCGAGGGTTTGGCAGAGCTTGGATGCACTGGGTTAATGAGCAAGGATCGGTATGCTTGCCCCAACCACACACAAACAGATGCAGTAATCTGAATTATTCGTGTGCAACCCAGGTCCCTGGCTTGCTCAATCGCAGAGTGGAAATTGCGCCTGAGGTTAATGCACTGCAAAGAATGTAGGGGAAATGTTTCGCATTTTAAACAAATAAAAATCAGTGCGTATTTTTTTAATGCTTGCTGACCAGCTCTTCACATCCTGTTAAGCTAAATATTTGCACGGTAGTAGTGCAGAGGGGCTGAGCAAGGAACCCCTGTGTTTCGTTTGGGTGGCTGTATATTGCGATCAGCTGCTCTTTCCTCTTCTGTCTGTTTTTCTTAGCAGGGTCAGGACGAGTTTCACAGTCCGAATGGTTCACTGCAATTCTCTACAGGATATCCTCATTTTACTTTAATGGGGAGGAAATTAATGAAACATACAGGCCCTGGGGCTTCAAATACTATACATTAATATTATCCCAACGTATTGCGGTATGTGCAGTCTCTCAGACTAAACTTTACACTGGACAGAGGAAGTTGTGATCAGATTCAGGTGCCTGTGAAATTTAAGTGGTAGGGAGGGAGAGGGGGGAAAAAAAATAAAGGAAAAGAGAGGCTTGAAGCTGTTTCCTTCCGTTTCAGCCCCCGATCAGTGTGAGAACAGGGATGTTCAAATGAGATCAGGTCAATATAAACCAAACAAACTATCCCAGCTCTTAGAACAGGAATATTTAGCTGTATTTGTGTATCTGGGAAAATCATTCTTTTGATTTGTTGGTTACCTTCTTTGGAGAGTGAATTCTTCCCATCCGTCAGTAGACCAGTAGTGATCTAAGACAGTGGTCTTTGTCAAAGATGGGCCACAAAAGGATTGCAGCTCTTCTCACCTCCCTTTCCTCCAAATGAAAAACTCCACAAAATGGGAGAGTATCAAAGGAATAAAAGAAAATTAAGTTCAGCTTCGGTTTTGTTTGGTTGTTATAGGGAACAATAAGAAGACAGGCCTGAGCATGCAGCTGTTACCCCTTGTGTGAACCACCTTGCAAGCCAACAATTTCCACGCAGTGATGCATTCTGGCTTCAGCACAGCCCAGGACCTTCAGCTGGAGGTGCCTTGCCCTGAAAGTGGACTTGTATATTATTAAGCCACTCAAGATGTGCCAAAAGCTTTGGCCATATATTGCAAACCCAGGTGCTCAGCTGCCACCCCACTGTTGCTCTTAGACGCTTAAATACAGCCCCTCTCGTGGCAGCTACTCCTCTGGCTGGAAGAGGGTTATTAATGCTGGGTTGTGTCAGGCCCACTCCTCAAAGCTGCTGACAATGAATTCTGCTTCTCCTTCTGGGATTTTTGTTTTCTTTTTTCTTGTGCTCTGATTTCCTCATATTACAGCAACTGGCACTGGTTTTGCATCAAAAAGAACAGTCCTTCACAATTTTGGTGGAAGAATGTGGAGGAGGGGATCTTGTTTGGAGAAATTGACTGCATTGAGGAAAATAAGAATTTAAAAGGTCATCATGGTTTTGGGGTCTTGGGGGATAACAATGCATTTTTTTCTTTTTCTTAGAAATGCACTAAAATACCATAAATTTTATATGGGCTGAAGTAGAAAGCGACCCCCTCCCATTCCCAAACTCCACATCTCCAACTCTGTCCATTTGATTTCAAATGTGGCTGAACTGCTTGCCTGGTAGAGAAAACCACAACTTGAATATTACCACATTTCACAAACTGAAGGCTCTGCCTTGGGATATGGGGACAATTTATTAGTGGAAATATCTTTAATTAATTTGTGCACAAGTTCGTGTTTTTCTTTAATTCTTCTCCCCAGGCACTTGACCCATAGTAATGAAATCCGAGAGCCCTTTTCAGAAAATGACTTTCTCAGCATTTTTGTTCCTTTTAAAGTTAAGTGTATCGCATAATGACCATGAAATGTTATCCTCTATTAGGAACACACTTTTCACTGAGAGTCTTCAAATAGACTTTATTACCAGGAACTCTGTGGTAAGCTGCCATCCACTGCCTTGCAGTCAGACAGGCCTGGCTTTGAACTCTGCATGTGAGTATCTTCGAGGACAAGTGCCCTGCTCTGGTGGCTCAGTTGGGACCGGTTGTTGCTGGAAGAAGGTGGGTCTGTGGTTTGTTGCCAGGCTCAGGAGAGAACATACCTTTGGCAGGAGTTGGCCAAAAAGCTGGACAATGGGCACTTGCAATCCAGCCCTGCTTGACTGAAGTGTGGACACCATGAACCAATACTGGTGTTTGGGAACCTCATGTGTGACCTGATCCCCGGGCAGGTCTAGGTGCCTTCAACTGTTGCAGGTGGAAATGCAGACATTTTTATGAAGTCTGAGCAGGCACCAGGACCCGAATAGCTCTTGCTGGCCCAGTCCCTGCCAGTGACATATTGGGGTGGCAATGTCTCAATGGTTTTGTTGTCTCCAGGCTGCCACCAAGGAAAGATTCCAAACTTGGGAAATCAGGACATGCCTTGAGTTTTTTGGCATCTGAGATACACTTTGCCTCTCACTGCAAACAGTCCGTAAGGATGGAACGGTTTCCTTTTGCACAGAGATGGGCCAACAGTCCCCTGTGGTTTGGCATGTGGGACGTTAGCACTGACACAACAGACACTGGTGATTGAGGGGTTGTTTGGGAGTAATGCTGCCAAGGCAGAATGGGATTTTTCAGGTTTTTTGCAACGGAGAGAGATGGGAGGGGGGTGCTTAACAACAACAGGCGATGAACAGTTCTGATTTATAACCCATCTGAAATATGTTATCTCCCCATCCCACCTCCTGCCCTTTAACTGCCACCCTCTAAGCCTGGCACCTTCTGATGCAACATTTTGGGTGCTGATTCAGAATGGACTTGGAGGACATGGTGTCATTGTGGAGTAGCTCAGTCTGGTGTTTCTTAGAAAGTCTCATTCAAGTACTGACTGAAGTGACCTGGAACATGTGCTAGGGAATTCACCATGCTGTAACGTTACTGTGTTGTCCTGGAATGGGCAGTCTTGGCCAGAGCTACAGAGCTCCTTGCACCTCTTTAACTCCATGTCTGAATCCTTTTTGGGGGAAGTAACATAGGACACTCCCTTCTCTTTTCTGTCTCTGATGCTCATTCCAAGTAGATTCAAACACCAGGGGTCAGGTGTCAGCTCCCTGGAACCAATTCGCATCATGCCCAAGTGATTCATCTCATCACAAAGATATTATTAGTATTTAGAAACCCCCTACCAACAGCAGAAAGGGCTGTTTCACACAGGGTCTGTCCCCATTGTTTTGAGGTCATCCATCTCCCTGTCCTGGTCCGGTTTTCACTCTAATTTGTTTAGACCACAGAATGGGCGCGTGAACAACTCCTTTTGTTTTTGTTTTTGACAGGCAACCACAAGAACATTGGCTGCATGTGCTTTTGTTTGGTTGCAGTTTAACAGCTGTTCCCTTTGAAATAACACTGTTTCTTCTGGCTTTATTTCTTAGTCGCTCTTACCCAACTTTTCTGACCAGTGAGGTTTCTCCCTCCTCCCCACCCACCTGGCCCCGTTCCCTGCTCTCCCCACCACTACCCTAGGAACGCTTTTAGTTATTTCAACCTCCGTGATTAAACTGGCCCCCAATTGTTATCAAGAAGATTCAGGAAGGAGGATGAAAAAAGGAAACATAATCTTATCTGAGAATAGAAAATATGATAAGGGCCCCCTATCTGGAGGCTGCAGTGTCCCTCGTGGTGGGGCTGCAGCAGTTCCTTTGAAAATAATCACCGACACCATCTCTGCTAAATCACCTTTCACACAGCTCAGGCCTTTGATACAAAGGCCCCTGGCAAAATTAGAGCAGGATTGTGTAGACCCCAGAGCAAACGCATTAAATGCTCAAGAGATCAGAATTAGGGGACACCCAGCTATAATTGCATAGGAGGAACTCGTGTTCCTGGGGCAGTGGCAGTGCCTCAGTGGGTGTATGTGTGTGCACATTTGTGGCTCTGTCTGGTTGCTACTGGATGATGAGTGCAAGTTATAAGGCATGACATGAGATGCTAATTAAATGGCCTTTGTACCTTTTAATCATCCACGTAGGAGAGGAATTAATGCTGGACTAAATGCAATATGTAATGTTTCTGAGTGCTTGGCTCTTTCAGAAAGTCTCCAACAAAGCATGAGCAGAGCAGTCCTGTGCTGGTTACATGTCAACAGCAAAACCAAGTAATTTTTGCTTTTAGTTTTTGGTTTTGTTTGTTTCCCCTGCTTGTTTTGCCATTGGAAGCCTCAGGGTTAAGCTTTTCGTATTTTATTTCAGCTGAAGTGAATTTCATAGTTTTATATGGTAATAGACCCTATTGGGCACATTGCAAAAACACCACAGTGTGTTGCTCCGAAGAACTTGACAGACTTTTTCATAAATATACCTGACCTGAAATAGCACTGGTGCAGTGGGGGGAGGCTTTAGGGTCTGGGAAAACAAAATATCTTGCAGGGACAGGATGGAGATGCATTGAGTGGATGTGTAGAATCACTGGAAATACAAGTATATGGGCCATAAGTACTACCTATTTCAAAAAGAACCCAAAATCTCCCCTGTAATAATTCTGAGATTCTAAGCAATTCTTAGGGATTTGGGGGACTTGGTCAATTTTTAGCTTCTTGGCATGGGGTGCCTTTCAGAAGGTGCCATAAATAAAAATAGCTGTTTTTAAGCAAGTAGGTTATTTTTAAATGTTTGAAATTAGTAACCTAAAAATGGAGATTCCCCAAATCCCAGCTCACTTGAGAAAATTGTACATTGCTAATTGACTCCATACATTTATGATCATCACGGCTTATATCCTTTAGAAAATCGTTTGGGTTGAACTGGAAAAATCTCACAGCCACCACCCTCTCACAGGTGTTAGCCATCAGGCACACTACCCATTTCCAAGGCACTTCAAGGCAAAGCTAAAAAATATGCTTAAAAAACCCCAACCAAAACAAAAACCTGTGAAAACCTTCAACAGCCAAACAAACTCCTCTGTGAATATCAGGTTAGGAAGTTTTGCTCTGGGCATAGGAAGTGCTGAAATTGTCACATCTTGTGAAATTGTTTAACTAAAGAATCTGGGCTGAATCTGGCAAAGCTCAAACTGTAATGTAGTTCCTCTGCAACATAATAATCTGGAATTAAACTATTTCTCATAGAGGGGGAAAAATGCTTTTTTCTTATACCTTCATGGTGGGGCACTGCAACACAGGGTAAGGGCATTATAGTGTTGCCACCTGGTATGTCAAGGCATAGTGTTAACTCCAGTGCTGCATAATTATTCTAAGGTACAAAGTATGTAAAGTAACACAGTTTTAAGTGCTGGCCTGGAAGCAAATTGTAGTAGTGGGAAATTGGCACAAGAGGTAACAGATAAGCTCAGAAATCCATGTCTTTCTTGCTGATCTGGCTTTCAGGGACTGGCATTTGTGAATGCAGCCCATTGAATACAAGTTCTGTAGTGTGTTGGTCTGTAAGAGAGACGTGGTCCGTGTGGAATAAGGTTGTGAATGACTGGCAGAACCTTCTGTCCAATTTTTTCCAGATATACAAAATATGCCCTTTAGCTCTTTTCCTCCTATTCTTCCCCTTTGACAGCACGAGTTATGGATGGAGGTGCCAGCCTCAACACTAAATTTCCTGTTGCGTGTTGATTTGTGGCTTATTTGCACAAGTGAAAAACACGTTGATTTGTGGAGCATTCACAGAGGGCTAAACAGTGAATTTGGACATAAATCCATTTTATCTTTCATAGATGGGTGGAATCCTTTGTCACTTCTGTAGCTGGCTATGAAATGCATCTAAACCAAATCCTCAAATTTCTTTGATCCTTGTGGGAAGCTTAAATCTCAGATGTCCCACGAGGGACATCTAAAGGAAAAACCTAGATTTATCAAAATGACTGTGTTTTATAAGCTCTTTATAATTAAATGTAATTGCTGACCCACAGACACTACACTCTAGTTCACTTGCAGAAGAATGAAGTGAGGCATGAGCCAGCCAAGGCAAGCCCTGCTTTCATCTGAAGAACTCTCATTGGCATCACAGTTTGGGGGCATTCCCAGCCTGCAGCAGCCATCCCCTTGATGCTGACCATGTGGTTTTGTAACCCAGTGCAGTGAAACATCTCAGGAAACTGATCTGACTGCAGAAGAAAAAGAAAAAAATCCTGCTTTTGTGCATCCTGTGTGTTTCTTGCTGCAGTGGATCAGATCCTGTTAGGCTGATATCATGGGCCACTGCAGCAGCACATGGAGGGAATTGCACACTTGCAGGGCAGAGGCAGTCAGGAGGGAATCCCTGCAGCTGGAATTGCCACCAAATTTCTAACATGAAATTGTAACCTCAGCAAAGTAGGAGGGAACTATTGTGTGAAGAGCTTAAAAAAAAAAAGGAAAAAAAAAAACTATGGAAAGCTGCTTTGCTGAAGAGAGAAAAAAATCCACAAAACAAAAAACCAAACACAAACAAATCCTACCCAAACTAAGTCTTTTTTCATAAAAAACAGCTGAAGATCAGTGTTCTTCTGCCTGACCCAGCAGTGGGTCCTGCTCACAATGCAGAAGGGGAAGAGAAGGAAGAAAATAAGCAAGACCAACAAGTGCCTAGGCAGTGAGGCTAAAAAGCTATTCCTTGTTTGGGTTCTGGCAGCAGAAGGTGCTGTTGGTGACCACGAAGGAAGGGGAGCTCTCCTGGAGTGTCTGACTCTGGCATTGCTCTCGGGCTCTGGCAGGGGCCATGTGCAGCTCCCATTCTCAGGCCCTTTTTCTGGTTGCACCTTTCAAAGAGGGGTTCCCAGGCATTGCTCGATCTGTAACCTCCGTGTGCTTCCTGCAGAGCACACTCTTAAATTATTTTTTATCAAAAAGGCCCAGAAATTTGATAGGGGAGATGAGAAGATGGGCACGATCAGGGAGGATAATAATGAAGAACTGTCACTTTCCTGGCTGTAGCTTTGTTGGCCCTCCTGCTTTCTGAGATAAAGACACAGCGTCTGGTCTGGGTTCTATATCAAAAGCCCGATTTGGCTGCTTGATTATATATGAAATATAGATTTAAAGCTTAACTTATGTTTCCAAAAGCGAATCAATTGCAGGGTAAAGCCTGACACATTTGTTATGATCACTAAAGAGCTTTGCTGGGCTTGTTGATGCTCATAGTGGCTGGAGGGGCTTTAAAAAGCTGTTTGGATTCAGTTTACTGAAATCTTACCTGTTCCAAATTTATTTATATATTTATTAATAACAGCTCAGGGTGGGAATGTTTTCTTCTCTGCTGTCCTCCTTCACCTGAATTTCCGGAACTATCTCCGAAGAAGGAGTCAAACATCTTTTTACCATGCAGAAAGGGAAAGAGAAGCAGAAAATCTTCCAGAGCCAGTGTCCAGAAGGGCTGTGATCCAGCCAAGTACTTTATTTCTTCTGGAGATGACCTTACTCACCTCTTTGGTTAAATGCTTTGCTGGATCTGCTGCTTTCGGCTTTGTTCCTGGAAAGCAGAGCATATCAGACCTAGAGAAAAGCTTCCCTAGCATCACTAAATGGTTCTGGTACCCATGCAAGCTCTTGTAAAGCAGCCTGGAGCATCTCTGTGGGCACTGGAGGAAGAAAACACCTTCAGGGGCTGTGGTTCTTTGCCACGGTCACCTCCCTGGCAGCACTGCCAAGTGCACAGCCAGAAGGTCAGTGCAAGACCAGGGGTTTGCCAGGAAGCGGCTGCTGGAGCCATCCTGGCTTGGCTGACAGGCCTCTGGGGCTTGTCTGCTCACAACTGACACACACATGCATGCACAAAGGAAACCCTGGCAATCGCTTGCTGCAGGAGCCTCGCTGCTTCCAGGGGGAAGGAGTGCAAAGTAATTTGATGCCTTCATTATCTTCATAACATGAACCAATTTGTCAGCAAACTACTGTGCAGCCTGATTCCTGATTGCAGGGAAAAGCAGGCTGGGAGAGAGGACTATTATTTGCAACTAGTTTAAGCATTGTTCTTTTTCAGAGGAGTATAAACACACTGTGTAGAGCTGGCTCATTAGTCACTTATCCATTTGTATTTACAGTTTAATTAAATAACTGCACGGGAGGACTTTGGTTTCTAATTGCAGTAACAATACATTTTTGCCCTCCTTATGGCAGTTTCTTTCTGAAGAAGTCTTTATAGGCATGAGTGTGTTTAATCTGTCAACTCCCATTCCTTGATGGAAAGAAGAAAGTAAAATACTTAAACCCTCATTGTACAGATGGGGGAACTGATGGGTAAAGAGTTTCAGTGACCAGCCTCAGGTTATCCTGGTTACTGACTTCTTGTGAGAGCACGTTAAGTTTTTTGCCTTCAAAGCAGAGTTAGAAAGTGAGTTGCTGATTGCTGTTTGATTCTGAAGAGATAGTCCTCCACAGAACTTCGTAAGAACCACTTTCATCTTACCTTCTTGTTTCATTACACTTTCTAAGCTTAGTCCATCTTTCCAGTTACCCTGAATCTGGTTTTGTTTTGCAGATATGGGAGAGATTTGCTTGCCATGGCTCTGATTTTAACCCAAGGCAGGAAGGATGGAATGTACTGGGTATGATTCCTCTGAATGAGCTCCTGCACAGTGTCCTGTGCTACTTCCCCATTCCAGGAACTGGATTGCATGGAGGATGTGGCAGGAACAACCTACTAGGCTGGGTGTAGCACAGGTGTGAGGTGAGTTACAAACCACCAGAAAAGCTGCAGCCAGGTTAGGTGGGCCTCTGCCTTTCTCTGAAGGTGGTCCCTACACTGGTATTGCTTTCTGTTCTGGTATTGTCTTCTGGTACCAAACTTCATGGGTTTCTTGCCACCCCATCTTTCCTATAAATACAATTCCACAGAAGATTTGCTTTAAGTTTTTGCTGGAAGAGGGTCTGTGCCATGGCTCTGGAGTGGAGGCCAGGGGAATATAAAGCTACATTTAATAAAAGGTAGCTTTCTGTGTCTGTTTATCCCTTCACTTCTTGCATCAGCTCACATCTGTAATGTCAGTCTGGGACAGAGGACAGAAAGGTTATGAGATCTTCTGATCAAGCATGCATCTTTTGACAGTACTTTGACTTCAAGGCTAAATTTTCTCTCCGAAAAGTCAGATGAAATCTGAAGGAGCTGCCTGTTGCTTAGAGAATAGAGAGGAAGAGCGCTTTGACATTGTGTTTTGTTATTCCTAATCCCTGAGGTAGCTCATGTTTTTATTTTATTTTTTTTCTCTCTTCCATGTTTAATGTGGTCCCTTAAATTGCCTAAGCTTCTTTTTCTTCTCTTTAACTCAGTTAAATCAGATTCCCCCATACTCTGAAATATAAAATACATGGAGGTTTTCTCTAAAGCATAGTTTATGCAAATAATTCCCTCTCTGCATTCCTGTGCTAGAGTCAAGCACTGCATATCTGATTGGGCTCTTAATGACTTTTGGGAATCATTTAAATATCTAGCTGACTAGCCCAGTTAATAATCAAAGCTGCAGCTCCTTGAAGCAGGAGTGACTCATGGAAGAAGAAAGCTTCTGGTTATTTCTAAGCCTCACTCCTGCCCCTTCACCGCTGTGCAGGCTCTGAAGGGCACGGCGTTATCAGATGTTCCCAGGCAATGTGCATCCTTTCTGTCTTGCTCCCAGTCACACGTTCAGATGTGCAAACTGCCAGCTCAGTTTCTGAACATCTGTTGCCTGCACACCCCGTTGCAGGGAGATCACTGGAGCTTGCAGATTAAACAGTTCAGGGGCAAATTTAGTGTTTGAATTGTAGATTTTTCTGGAGGGGAAACCTTTAGATGCTGCAGTGGGGATAGTGCTTGGGAGACAACTGTCTTTACTCCTGTGTGCTTAAGTGTGTCCTGATGCTGCTGGTACCATCTGTGGATGAATCAGAAAACAGTGAACATTGGGATTTGCCTTTGGGATTGTTCATATAATTCAGTGTCTTTTCCCAAATGATTGTTACTCTGTTTGTCTATATTTTTAAGGTATTTTCAGACCATCTCATTTAACATCTCCTGAAGTTTCATTTAATCCCTAAAATGAGCTCTTTTTCACATGTTCTGTTCTAGAGTGTCATGGATTATTGTCATGTACTGTTGTTGCTGTCTGTGCTTCAGCCAGACAAACATCTGCTTCGGTAATGGAAAAATAATAGTTGCTGTATGTTCCCCCTTCTCTTGCACCCCTGGATTACTCTGCTCAGCACTAACATGATGTTAGGGCTACCTTTGGCGTCTCTGTTCTGTTTTGTGTCCTGAATGGCAGTATTCACTAGACATGCTGCTTCTCTGATTTATGAATCGAGATATATTCCACCAGAGAGAATGACTGCCTGGGGGAGGAGAGCAGGGCTTTGATCTCACTGTGCTTTTGAAATATGACTGTAAAATCAGAATTAGATTGTAATCTCATTGGGGCAGGGACATCTTTGTTAGCCCTGTACAGTGCCTAGCATGCTTTGGGTGCCATGTTATCAACAACAGAGGTTGAATAATGGGTGATGCTCACAAACTGTGTCTATTGACCTGCAGAGCTGAGAAGCTGTTCTCTCCTCATCCTGTTATTAATAGTGCTTTAGTTTTCCTTCCCCAGCTCCTCTTCTCCGTAATAGCTGGACCCTGTGGGACACTCTGGCCATAAGTGTGATGGGATGGACCTGCTGCCAAGCCATGCCCTGAGGTTTGTGCTGTAGGCATGAGCCCTGCCCCTCACTGGGCACAGCTTTGTGTCTTGCTGTACCAGCCAGTGTCAGCTGTTTCCTCCAGGCTGTCCTCACCAGGAGCTCAGCTCCCTTGCACACTGCTGCTGCTGGTTTGCCATAGAGGGATGTTACTGCAGAAAGGGAGCTGAGCACCTGCTGGTTTAGGTGTATTCTTGTAAAGAAAAATTCTCACAAGCTCCTGAGAGCCTCTTCATTGATCTTTGCAGCACAGCCTCAGTTCTTAAAAAGGATCTCTAACTTTGCTTGGCAAATACCTGAGCAATTTAGGATGGAAGTGTGCATCTTCCCTTCTGGAAAGCCATCCCTGGCAAAAATCCCAGGGAGAGCCCTGCGGTGGGATGACCATATGCAGGGAGCTGCTGAGACCAGTCACAGATTTTTCCCTTTGCCTGTGTGAGCATAGAGATGCCCTCTCATTCTTTCTCTTGGTTTGAAGTAGACTGAGAGCGATTTAATCCCTGGACTGAATTTTGCCAAATCCATAAACTGATTCTCTGAATTTTTTTTTCTTCCATTCTCTCTCTCTCTCTCTTTTATTTCTTTTCCTTCAAACACACCTCTGCCCCACTCCCCAGATGTGAAATATCAATTTTCAATCACCTGCCCTAAATCAAAGTGTTTTCAGTGGGGAAGGCACAACTGAAGATATCCTGTCCTCATCCCCCCAGAACTGCTCTTTCTTCAGCACCGAAAGCAACACCATAAATAATGGTTTCACCAAGCTTTTGCTGTCACTGCTACTAAAAAGCCTGATTTAATTCAGTCAATGCATTTGAGCGGAAAAACTTATCACTGTAGGGAAGAGGAAGGAAAAGATACTTAAGGTGAAATTGCTGTGATTCCTAAATGAGTCATGGGTTTTGATACTGAAAGAGCTGACCTTGTCTTCATCAACTGCATATGTGGCTCTGCTTTCTAAGGTGAAAAATGGAATTGCAGTCTGTTCTGCACCTGGAGGTTCAGATTTGAGCATAGTAGATTCCATAGCCTTGATTGTTGGATTATCCAGCTTTGGGGATAGAGGGCTGCCCTGTCCAGGGTGCCCTGTTGCAGTGGGGAGGCTTTTTATCCTAATGGCAACCATTTTTGAAGAGGGGCAGCCGGATGGGTGCTCAGGTTATTTGACCTGAATTGGGTATGAAGTACAGTCCCTGTGGAAGCTCTTTCAAAGAGGGCTGTTTTCCTATCTGTCATGATAAGATGCAGGAACACTTTTTAAATGATCATGCTTTCCTAAGAGTGGATTGGTTTTTGGAGGGAGGCAGAAAAACATGTCTTTTGAGACCCACCAAACTTTGAGCAAAAGCTGAGGTGATTTCTCCAGCTCAGTTTTTTATGGTGCTTTGCTCTAAAATGGGACATGTGCTATCTCATTTATGTGGACAATTGATGTGTCCTAAAACTCTCACCTAATTGTCTTGGTTCTTCAGCTACAAAGATTGTTGCAGAGACAGAATTTTCTTGCCTTCCCAGCCAGCAATAAAAAAGGCAAAGGATGGGTGAAGGGAAGTGGTGGAGGAAGAGCTCACAAGGAGACTTTGCTGGCAGGTGACTACAGTGGATCTTACAGCCCCATTCAGCACATCTGTCTCTCCAGAGCTCATGGCATATGTGAAATGCAGCAAGTCCTCGGGCTATTGTGTAACTTGGGGGATGCCTGCAGCTGCTGTTTATAATTAATCATTTAAGCAACAGTAAAAATCAAGTGACTTTACTGACAGTATCCAAACTGCTGACCTCAATGCATTTTAAAAGTTCGCTGGATACTGAACCTCAAATGACCCATGGATGGATCTGGAATAATAATTTTCATAATCCTCAAGTCATTATCTTAAGAGGGAACGTATTGTTCTCCTAATTAAGTCTGTCCACACGCTGTGCAGCTTCCCATGCAAATGCACTGTGCATAAACTAATTAAAAGAAATATACAGCCACAAGGACTTAAACGGTCTTTTATGCAATCTCTTTAAATTATAGTCTCCCTCCTCCCCCCTCACACACACAAACTAACAAGGGATTCAGCCCCATATTCAGCAGGGAAAACCACTGAGCAGTTTTGGATCAGAATTTGGAGTCCCCCAGAATTTATTAGAAAGCTTTTGTTTTATGACATTTTTGTGAGGGCCCTGGATGTGTAGAAGACCCTAATTAAGTGAGAGTTATGATCGTTTAATAGGAGACAGTCCCTGCCCTGAAGAGCTTACAGTCTAAACAGAAAAGACAGCCAAAAGCTGAAAAAGCCTCGTTTTGCAGTTGAACAGCTCAGCCAGTGAAAATTTGAATGACTTTTTCAAGGTCATACATAGAGAGCTGGGAGCTGGAGGCAGACCTACACCAGCACTGTAAGCACCTGAATCTTCTACCTTTAGCAATAGACCCAAAAGACTTAATATATAGAAACCCATTTGGTGCAACAGCACCAAAGTGCAACTCCAGTGAGTTTCCCAGTGAAACTCACTGGTATTTTGTTGGCAGGGACGTGTCTGTGAGACTGTGCGACTGTTTTCTGTAGTTGTTTCATGTTCTCTGGTGAGGTGGATGCTGTGCCCCTGGAAAGCAGGCATGTGACCATCTTAAAACACTTTCTGCCATGTCTCCCCACTTAAACCTCAGCAACACTGTGCAGATACAGAAGTCTCATGTGCCAGCAGTGTCCAGGTTCATGCTGTCTGTGTGCCTCACATTGGATCCTGTGTTTGATGAACCCTGGACTGGCCGCTGTTTGTGTTTAGTTGTGAACATGAATGAAGCAAGATGAAAGGTATCATCAAGGTCAGCCTTTTTGCTGTTATTTCCCCTGGGACTGTTGCTGACATTGCCTTTGGCTTCTACTTCGCAGAAGAGGACTGGAAGCTCTGGATGTAGGATGTCCTGCTTGCTGTTTTCACTCTTCTCCTAGTGTGTGTATCTGGCCTATGTATGTTTGCCAGAATACTGTGGTGCTATTGATTGCTCTCCTCCTGTAAGAAATCAAAAACAACTGAAATATTTTGTCCAATACATCATGATAGTCTCCATGGGTGCAGGAAGAGGTGTCTGTACATATTAATTTGCTAGATTGGAATGTAGCTTAAACCAGTGGGTACACCAGCAGGAGAACTTGGATTTTTGTCTTGCTCAGACTTTCTCCCACAAAAACACTTCTTGGCTGCTGGGGTTATGAGATTCTCTGGCATAGATCTGGCTCATCTCATTTGGAGCAACAATCTCGTAAACTGAATCTGAGTTCAGTGTTGAAGTATTCCAGTGTTTTCACTGGTCTGAATGGTCTTCAATGGGTTTGGTGGTAGAGGGATTGGCAATTGCAAATCTCACATGTATGACTGTGGACCTGCTGTGCACAAAGACTGTGAGTGACAGCTCATAGCACGCAGCACAGCCAGCAAAGGAGTAGTTTGTGAGTAGATTGACCTGAGCAAAGTACCCAGATAAAGAAGCTGGTATTTGCACCGAGGTGGACTGGCACCATGCAGCCATGCCCATCCATGGGAGAGGACACAAGCAACTATTGTGCACCTCAGCTGCTCTGAACCAGGTGGAATCACATCATCTGCTGGATGAAGATGGGCTGTGTAGCTCACAGCCCTGCAGAAGCCTAAGTTCTGCCAAATAGATATTAGTTGGTGACTGCAGCTTCTGAACAAGTGGTATCTGCAATTATTGAGGCAATGGAGCTGCTTCAGAAACAGCCCATCAGTCTGTGAATACCATCCACGGTGGGACTTGTTCAGGGGCAAATGGCAACCAAGCCCTTAACAGCTCAGGCATGGCTGGATAGGAATTTGCACATAAATTTTGTGTAAAGACAGGGATTTTCTTTCTCTCCTTTTTAGGTGGGCGTTTACAAGTGCAAAGTGGATGATGAAATTTCCTTCGGCTGGTCTTGATTACTGTCTCATTCTGTGCATGTGGCAGGTTCCCTGACAGCATCCCTACTGATGCAGCAGTCATTGAAAAGGGCAGCTGGAAAAGGAAGGTGCAGAAGAGCCTGGCCTTGCGGCTGGGAGGCCCCTCAGTCCAGGATCAGAACCGGAGCGAACAAGCAGTTCTCCTCTTATCTGATGTAGCCTGGAGAGCAGACAGATAGGACTGCAGCAATCAGTATGATGGGAATGCAGTGGGTGGACTCTATCAAGAGAAAAGAAACCCTCCCCTCTATGGATGAACCTTCATCTCTCCGTTTCCCCCCTCTCCAGTCCTCATTCCGGTAAGAGGGAGGATCTTTCCCCCATCCAGCAATGAGATGAAAGAGTGCCCCCCATTTGACACTTCATGAGTTGGCTGAACCCAACAAAATGATCTTCATAAAATCCTGATTCCAAAGCATCAAAGCCTTTTCCTGACTGGTAAAAACCCTAAAAATTCCTGGAAGAACTGCCAAAGGGCAATGGGGCTGATTCTGTCAACTGCCTTTGGTTAGAGCTGGGTTTGGTTATTTATGGGGGCCGGGGGAGGCAGGAACTTTCCAGATGGGCGGCTCAACCAAATATAACAATGATAAAAATCAATTCAGTTATGTGAAGGGAAAAGAATGCCTGTGCTAAAGGGCCTGCATGAGGCACACACTTTCTGTGCTGACACATCCCTCAGCACGATGCTGCTCGTGGCATCCCACCCCGTGCTGTCTCATCCCTGTGCATTGCACAGACACCTCTGTGTCTGCTGAATTCCCACTTTGCTGGGGGGATTCTGCCTTGATTTAATGGTACCTACTTAATGAGACTCCACATTGAGTATCTTATGCAAGTGGGAAGATGGCTAGGAATAATCCGGACTGAGTGGGAGATATGAATTATTTCTGTGAGAGGGGAAATTTGGCAGAGATGGTTGGAGTTGGTGACTGCAAACTGCTCTTGTATGAGAGCACTCTTGGCTTTCCTGTGTTAGTGAAATTTTGGATGCCTGCATGCGTTGTTAATAACCATAGAATTAGTCCAGTATCCTCATCTTCTTAGTGCTGATCTTTATTTTTGGAGCTATCCTTTGGTGGGAAACCTCCAGTACTGCCCTGGAAAAGCGATGCAAAAAATTGTCCCTTGGGTAATTGCTCTTTGCCGCTGAACCCTCTTGTACTTCATAGAATCATAGAATGGTTTGGGTTGGAAAGGAGTTAAAGATCATTTAGTCCCAATGCCCCGCTGTGGGCAAGGACATCTTCCACTAGACCAGGTTGCTCAGAGCCCCATCCAACCCAGTCTTGAGCTCTTTCAGTCTGGTATTCACATCCTTGGCCTCACCCCTGTTGAAAAGGTGGTGAGGATCAGCCTACTGAGGTTGCTGATCATCACTGTGCAGTAGGTAAGTGTAATTAAATTCTGGGGATTAGCCTGTCTTATCCATCTGACAGAGCCTTCTTTATTGAGTTGGGTTTCTTTATTTAGGTCAAGTTCTACACCTCTGTGAGCTGTCCCACCACTGGGTTGCCTTTCCATAGTCTGCTGACTTGAGGGAACCCAGCCCTGGCCACAGTCATCAGTCAACTGCCATGCTTCCTCCTCTCTGCTCTTCAGCAACAAATGGACCCTGCTTGCAACACTTCAGCAATTCAGCAGGAGGGGCCAGGATGAGGTGAGTGATTTGTTTGTTAGTCAGATGGCAGACCCTTGTTTCTTGTTAAAGGCCCGGGAGATAAGAGATGCCATTGATGTTTCAAGGCGTTCTTATCATAGGCTTTAACCTGAAACAACACTACTCATCCACACCT
This sequence comes from Campylorhamphus procurvoides, assembly GCA_013396655.1. Taxonomy (NCBI): domain Eukaryota; kingdom Metazoa; phylum Chordata; class Aves; order Passeriformes; family Dendrocolaptidae; genus Campylorhamphus; species Campylorhamphus procurvoides. Next base: position 616,789 of record WBMV01016873.1, on the reverse strand, counting down.
TCTTCCCAGCTTGGGAATGAAAACGGAGTTTTCTCCTGCTGTTTCCAGTCTCTGGAATGCCCCTAGACAAAAGAATTTTTCAGACACATCATTTCCTTTTGTGAGTCAAACTCTAACCCCTTAATGTTCAGCAAATAATTTGTTCCAAAGGGACTGTGTTGTATGTGATCGTAATTACATTTGAGTTTTAATAATCATAAACACTCCTGTTTTCTAAGAACCAGCTAAACTGATTTCCAAATAATTTAGTTTGAATGGCATGTTTTGTGTTTGTGTAGCATCTTCTCCCTCATACACACTTCTAAAGAAAAACAAACAATGTATTGCAAAAAAAAAAAAAAGGCAAGTCTGGGAGGAAAAAAAACCTTGGAGAACTTTAAAAGACTCTAAACCTGAAAAGGGAGGGTGGGATCAGCTAATTTGTCCCTCTTTTGTATGGTTTATTAAGCCTTTTGTTCTGGAACGCATGGGTTCAGTGGGAAAGCGGTTTTTGATATATAATGTATTTACTTTTGCTAATTAATTAAAGCAGTATTCATATGAAAATGCCGACTGATAATGGCTTTCACAGCAACAACTGTGTTTTTTAAAGTAGCAACTTTTAATTACAAATTGACTGGCAGAAATATATAAACCCAAATATTGTTCCACTGATTTCCTTTTAACTGTGTTACTCTTGCTTGATTTATCGGATTAGGGCTTTTCACACATAGTGCGTACAAGATATTGTTTTTAATGAGAAATTAAAAGATTACCAACAATACCCATAAACCATTAAAAAACACAAACTCTAGATGAATGGTAATTAGACAGAATGATTTGAGGCTGATAAATTGAAAGCAATTAATGTATTTGTTTGGGATTCTGAAGATAGCTCTGGGTGTTCCAGAAAGCAGTGAAGGGTTCATATTTTGTGCCAAATTGCATGTGGAGATACCTGCACCACTTCAAATGTCCAGGGCACCAGTGGAGAAGGTGCTGACAGGGCTCCACTGGGCTTTGGGAAGGGGGGAGGTAAGGACTTACATGAAAGGGTTTTGTGGGGAGGGCTGAGGGGATGTATCTGGGCAGGGCTTCCTTGGATCAAACCTTTTCTGTTATGTGTGACATGATGTAAAGGAAAACTTCACAGAACACAGAATATGCTGAGTTGGGAGGGACCCACAAGGATCATCAAGTCCAAATCTTCGCCCTGCACAGGAGCATCCCCAAGAGTCACTCCATGTGCCTGAGAGCATCAGAACTTGAGGAGTTAAGAGGGGGAGGGAAGCATTGAGGACAAGTTTTCTCCTTTGTGCTGTGGTTTATCAGAATTGCCTCTTCTGATCAACTCAAAGTTAGGTCTCACTGAGTCAGTAAGCCTACATGAGATGCTCTCTTTTGGGAGATGACGAGGTTGCATTTGTTAATGATGGCTTGTAACCCCAGCAAGAGCATCCTGTTTCTATTCTTTCTCTTTTTCTTGGCAAAGCAAGTGTTTTGGGATTCTGTTTCAGCAAAAGGAAGTACTCTCGGGTGGTGATGCCTTTTGATATTGTTCCTTGTACTTGGGTCTAGAACAGAGCTCACCATGATTTCCCATCTCGGGAGAATTTCTCAGCACAAGAAAAATAGCCAAAATCAAGTAACCTCCTAAATTGGGATAGTGATGTCTCTACTCAAAAATCCTTAAGCAAAATAGCCCTCCCCACCATAAGACCTAAAGCCACAGGCGACACATGATCTAAAAAACCAAAACATCTAATTTCAATTTTTGCTATTTTTATTTCAAGTCTTGTCCAAGTATAAATTAGAACATTGAAATACAGAATCAAGGCAAACAAAAATCTGAAACCTTTTGCCTGTTTTCCTCCAAGTCAGGAGTATGTGTCACAATCAGCCCTTTCTTGCACACATTTTCTTTGTGATAATTTGAGATCTCTGATGAGGGGTGGGGTGTTTTTCATGGAAAAAAGATCTTGACATGAATTCTGCAAGTAGAATTCCTTCTCCACCATAGGCTTATCTCTCTGTTCCAATCCCTCCTTTACATGTATTCCTTGCACAAGGCTTTTCAGTGCTTATCCACTGTAGAAAGAAATGCATTATTTAACAAGGCAGGAGCAAGAGAACAGGGTATGCCCTTCGTGTTCAACCATCAGCTGCTGGCATCTTGTTTGGGGAGTCAGGTTTGTGAAGGAGATCAAGCATTTAGCAGAGTGGACACCGGTGAGTGTTCAATTCTTTTGAAAACCTGATCATTGCATTCAAAGTTAAATTTGCAGGACTGAGCCAAGGGGCTTTTTTGAGGTTTTACCCCAAAAAGTTATGTTCTCTGAGGAAATGTTGTGGTTTGTCACATCCAGGGCCCAATTTGCTTGCTTGTTTACCATCTCTGAGGCACACTGAAGTGCAGGCTCTGAAGTTTACATTTGCAGGAGTAGGAGCTCTGTTTTTTCTCCCTGTGACTCCATCCCTGTGTAGCACACTCTGGCTCTCCAGGGGTGATTTGTTCCATCTCTCTTCCATCCTGCTGGAGTCATGGTTGGCTGCAGAGAAAGGTGTGTTAGCAAGGAGTGTTTTGCTTCCAGGGATGAACAGGACAAGGTTCCACTTCACGCAGCAGCCTTATCCTGGGGAACATTGCCAGGGTAGTTGCCACTGCTGTGAAGGAGCTTCTTGGGAATTGCATTTCAGTATTTTCATTCCTCATACGCTGGTTTCAGCCATCAAATTAACAAATAAGGTTCTTAGAGGAGCCACCTGGGACCTATTGCACAAGCTGGACGCCAGTAAAATCCAGTTGCATGTAGCAAAAGGGAAAAGACCAATAAGGAAACAATAATAGAAAAGCTCTGTTAAAAAGGCATATGGGTACAATGTTGCCGACCCAGTTAACGAACCTGTTATATTCAGTAGTGCAATAAAATCCCAAGTAATTGCAAATGAAACTTAATGCCTTGTAAAAGAGCTCAGCTCCTTTCTTCAGTCACTGCAGCTTCTTGAACTGAAGGCCGGGTCCAGCAGGAGGTGCATGTGTGCTGCTCAGCCTCGGGAGGCTTTGGGGAAGCAGCTGATCAGCTGTGGACAGTGCTGAGGCTGTTTGAAATGCTCCGGCTTTTTCGGGCAGCCCAGCCTTCCAGGACGTTGAATGGGGCAGCACATGGAGAATTTGACCTCGACCTTGTGTCTGTGGGATCCAGTGTATTCTGGTCTTCCCCACAGGCACAGGAATCACTTTAGACTAGTTCAGCCAGGACAGTGATGAGGTGGTGGTTACTTTTTTCCTCTACTCTCAAAACTGTGTGTTTCATCATCATCCTGACTAGAGTGGTGGGCTCAAAAGCCCTGCAAAAGCAAGGCAGACAAGCCCTCCTAACCTTGCCACTGTGTGTATCCTTTTGGGCTTTGATCCAGACCTTTTCCCTGAATTTTTACAGCACACGATTCCTGCCTGCTTCAAGCAAACCCCATTTTTGGGGGGGAAAGTAGATTCATGACTTTGCTCTCTATTACAGATTTTGGATAGTAATGGTTTCTTTAAGTCATAGGGGTAAATCTTGATTGCCCTTCCTCAACTCTCAAGTCCAACTTCCTTCATGTGAATAAGAAATATGTGGGAGGAGGGGATTTGCAGCACCAGTCTTCTCCAGTGAGTATAATGATATTTTTTATTGGTTTGTGCCTAGTCTTTGGGAATTAAATAACTGCTTGAGAATTTTAGCTTCATTTCAAAGGCATATTTCTAGTCCTTGTGTTTGTGTGAACTCCACACCCCACCCCCAACTCCTAAATTGTTTGAAAGTGTGAATCAGTTATGCCTGAAAGACTCAGGATCCAGAAAGCAGGGAAAAACAACCCATAGCTGGTTGTTATTAAAAACAAACACCACTACCCTCTCTCCACACTGATGGTATTTGAATTCCTGGGTTTGCAGTGCTGATTTTGGGCCAAGGGAACTGAAGGCAGGTAGAAGAAACCTGACTTGCATTAGAACAGAGAAGCAAGAACCTGGTAGTTTGCTTGAAAATGGCCTGAGCCTGTTAAGCCTGGTGTGCAAGTGCCTGCAAAATGGTCTGAGCAAGGATCAAGTGCCATGGAGGGAAATACCAGCCCTTAGAGAAAACCATTCCCGCTTCCACACATAAACCCTTATTTTTCAGGATAGAAGTATCAGTCCTGCAAAGGATGATATCCTCCTTCTCCTTTTCTAATCAGATTTTCATTTAAATTACAATGCTTTGTTTTCCCACATGATTAAGTGTGGTTGGTAAACAAAGCTGTAAATGGCCCTTTTAAGTTCAAATGATGATTCTAGCTGCCCACACTTCAGTTAAAAATGTGCAGTGTCCTTCTTTCCAGGTACAAGCTAGAAGAAGTCATGGGGTGCACTCTGAGAAACAGCCCCTGCTTTCTTTATTGTTGTTCTTTCCTTCCTCTGATGGCGTGAGTCAGGGGCACTGTTGGTCTTTGAACAGACAGCGTCTCCATTTCGGCAGTTAATCTGCCTATTTCATTGTTTGACTGAGCTGTGGCATGCTCTAAGCTTTATCTCCATTCTCTGTAGTTGACAATAAAGGGGCAAATTTCTGAAATTCTAGAGGAACTACCTTCCTGCTTTTCCCCCCTCAAAAGGAAGTAACCTCCTTGCAAACACATCAGCCCATTTCTTTTCTTACAGCGTTAGGGCTGCCATCCTTTGTTAGCTTCCTGTATAACCATGGGTTTGGCTTGGCTTCTCTCAAGGTTCTTGCTGAAATTGGTCCAACGCTTTATCCTCACATCCACCCACGCATGTGAATTCCTCAGTGTCATAAGTTGGTTAGGATTCATGTCACAAGTTGGTTAGGATCCATGTCACAAGTTGGTTAGGATCCGTGTAAGTCATGGCATCTCCTCGTCTTTACCCCATCATCTGTGCCTGTTAAAAAATGTGTGGCGTTTAAAATGGAGGCAAATGTGAATATACACAGGGTGAGGATAAGGAACTAAGAGAGGAGGACTATGAAGACAGAGTCTGCAGAGTCTATCAGGCATTTTCAATAATGGCACTCAAGACTATCTCTTAAAGCTGGATGTGAAGTCTGCTGAGCCAATGGAGAGGTTTGTGTTCATGTCAGTGAACTCAGGATCAGTCCCTTCAAAACCAACACTGAATATGGTCCTAATCAGATGATACTGCTCTGGCAAAAGATAGGGCTTAGCATCTAAGCAGGACCCTAAATAAGACCTCAGATCTTTCAGAAGTGCTCATCAGGAAAGGGACAGATTCTATACTCAGGGAGGATTACAGCAGAGACCAGTGCTTTGAAAACTCCTCTCCTTTGGTTAAATGAAAATAATGTGTATTTTCAAATCTTGTTCCAGTTGTAGGTGCTGAATGCAGGAAAGTCAATTTCTGAACAAATTTTTAAAGGCTGCCTCCCCTTCTGTGTCAAAACTGAATTTTGCAAGGTGTTATGTTCCTTTCAGTTTTAAGGCTACACATATACACAGTTAAGGACTTAGGAGGATCATTGTTGGGAAATTAAAAAGAAAAATTAAGATTTTAAAAAATTTGGATATTTGGGCCAAGGATATGGACATTTGAGATCATTTTAGAAATGGCAGGCTAACCGTCAGTTTCGCCACTAGGTCTTGGTTTGAACTCTGAAACCTCAGCAAAGTTGGGGTATGTTATCCCAAGACTGGGGTTGTCTAAACACAGAAATCACTCAGAACTCCAGTCAGCAAAAATGTATGTAAAGGCACTGAATAAATGCAGCGGTCACGGGTAGCTAATCTTCCCACCCAGAGCTCTGGTGCTCTCAGTACGCAGCCATTATCATCTAAAATGCTACCTGTCCCACTGCAGTCTGGATTTGGTCTCCTTGCCTGTGGATTAGACATAAGGAATATAAAACAAAATACATGCACAAACCCCTTGTATTTCCTTTGCAAAATCAGACTGTGCACATAGCTAATTCTTTTCATGTTAATCTACACTTACAACCCGATAACAAGCTAGAGCTTTCTTCTAACCAGGCTTGATTAAATTTGGAAGATTTCTTCCCAACAGGAGAAACCCTTTCTGCTTTCATGCAGTAAACATGATTTTGTGCTTTCTGTATTTCCCTTTATTTTTATTTCAGGAATTCTCCCCCCCCATTATTATTATTATGAATAAGCTAGTTTTAAATCAATTTCAACAGCTGGAATTAATTTTCTTGTTACTGACTCTTCACTTGGGCCTGTCACAGAGCGGGAGGCTTTCTATTAGCATAAACATAACTGAAAGCTCTGGAATTTGCATTAATGTACTTTTAACAAGTTGACAGTCTTTTGGCACACGCTCCTGAGATCTGAGAAGCAAGGGAAAAAAAGACTGTATTATACCTTACACTGGCCGGATTGTAAGAAGCTGTCAGGTAAAACCTCAGGTTTCTTTTTCTACTACAAAAATATGGGACAAAATACCCACTCATAAGCAGGTGCATATATCTGACAATTTTGCAAAGTCCTTACTGCTTGCCTCCCAGCCCCTGAAAGAGCATGCTCCCAACTTGGGAACAAGCAGTTTTATTGTTATTTAATGGATGTGGAACTCATACAAGGGATGGAGGTGCAGAGCAAGATATTTTGCAAAGTTTTTAAAGGGTCTCAGGAAACGTATTTTTTGGTGACTGGAGCATGGGCCCTTTGAAAAGTGATCCAAACTCTGCTATATAAATTGGTAGATGTGTCAAATAAAGAGCTGGTCCTGCAAGCTCCTTATTACCATGAGGTAGGAATTCAAGAGGATTCATCATGGCAGGTTGGCCAGCAGATCACAAAATTGTAAGGGAAGACCTGAAGACTGGTGGTTTTCTACATCTCTGTTTAAACCAAATTATTAAACTGAGGGTCTTTCCATTTGCTTCCAGCTCCTGCGTGGCAAGTGAATTGTGGTTGAACTTGGCCTTCATGAGCCACAGGACAGGAAACCGGTTTGTGCATAAACAGAAACTGATACATCACAGAATCATTTAGGTTGGAAAAGATGTCTAAGCTCATCTGGTCTAACCTTTGACTGATCACGACCTGGTCAAATAGACCAGAGTACAGAGTGCCCAATGATGTAGCTGTAGCAGCAAGGCCTAAAAGGAAGATGGTTATTAGGAAAGCTAGGGCTGGTGGCATTTGGCTGAACTCTCCTGGCTTTGCCGTCAGTGTGAAAAAGGAGCTGGACCACTGCTGAGTTGGTGTGGGCAACCAAAAGGCCTGTCTGTGCACCACTGTCTGCATGAATGGGTTCTGCCACAGCTGGAAACTAAGAGTTAACACTCCCTGCACTGCAGGCTATAGATGTATGGATAGGAAGCCTTGGAGTAGTTCTGGCTTTCTAAGCTATGTAGATGTTCTGCTTGTACATCAGCAGAGCTGATGTGTACTTTTAAAGAATGCAATATGTTTTCACCAATTACTTAGGATAAATGTGTTTCAGTATTTGCAAGAACCATACAAGCCAACACCAGATTGTATGTGTGTGTGTTTCCAGTTATACTAGAAAAGTAGGCAGGAGAAAATACTTGGGCTGCAGATCAGAGTCATATCAGTTGCCATGGGAATAAAAGGAATACTGAGAATTGAGGGAATCCTTTAAACTACAGGATTTTTTAAATTGAATTCTTATTTCAGTGTTTATTTAGGCCCTACATTAAGACAAAAATGTGTGTTTAGCCAGCTCCTCCTGCTGGACCCAGAGCAACTATTAGAACTTATTTCCATAGAGATATTGCTGATCCTGGCCCCAGAACAGAGAAGAAGGAAGCCTGGGAGAGCTGCTGTGCTTAGTGGCACTGGGCTCACTCTGTGGCCAGGGGCTGCAGCAGCCCCCTTGCAGTTTGGCAAATAGAGGCAAACTTTACGCTTACATGGTAATGCTGCTGCCAGTGGTTTGGAAAGGCTGTAGTATTCATCTGCTTCAGGCTTTGTTCCTTGGTTTGTCTCTTGAATTTGAAGGGACCAAAATGGTACCCCTTTGGTCTGGAAACTGACTATCTGGCCAGCAAGGGAGTGATATGACGCTACTTACAGTATGGGAACCATCTCACTGCTGGGAAAAGTCACTGAAAGGTCTGCTAGTTAATTAGCAGGGGGATTGTAAATAGCTAAAACCTGACTGAATTCCCCTGTCAGCTCAGGACAGGATCCTCCTGCCACTCCTCTTCCTGCCTCTTCATTCTTTGACCACAATCAGAGATAATTTTTCCTCTCACAACTGTTATTCCAGTCACGACCATGGTTTGCTGTGGCTGTAATTTGTTGTCCATAGGAAAAGAAGAAACTCACTGCTGTTAAAGAGCAGTATTCCCTCAGTTGCCTTCACATCCTTTGCAGTTTTATCTTTTCCCAGGGACACTGGTTGAGGGCAGAGGCAGTGACTCCAGCACCACTTGGCTCAGACGCTGCTGTCCTTTCTTGTTTCAGCTGATGGAAGACACTTGAGGTACATCTGCTTAGCCGTGGCTGAATCACATCATTTTTCCTGAGCTAATCCACCTGTGTACTCCTGGCTTCATTGAGCTGGGTGCAGGTTCCTCGTCCAACCAACAACCATGTGTTTGTGCACAGTCCATGGCAGAGTGGATGGTATAGAGATACCTTGGTGATGTCTTCAGTTGCTGACACAGGGCCAGATCAGTGGAGTAGGGAATGGGATACTTCTTCCCTCAAGCCTTCAGGCCCCAAGGTTGTGAATTCAAGAAGCCTTCTAGAAGATTTATCTCTTTCTTCTTAAGATACTTCAAAGAGTTCCTGGGGAAACCTGTGTTGGTAATGGGCATCAGAACATCACCTGCCTAACAACTGTGTGTCCTCCTTTGATAAAAAGAAGACATTTCTTGTCTTTCACATAGCGAGTTTTTCCCTCTGTTCTAACCCCATTCCTTCCAATCACCTGTGCACAGAAATTGTCGCAAATGCAGTCTAAGAGTCTTTGTGGAGGGGGCAGCTATTCCAAGCTGAGGTGTCTACACCAGCATTGACCTCATCAGCTTCAAGGGAGCATGTTGTGTGAGCCAGCGTTGATGGCATCAGGCCCCTGGTCAGGGTTCAAGTGTGTGAGCAATGGGCAGAGGGGCTGTGAGCTGGGAGGACTTTGCAATGATGGGAAGAAGAGTGTGGGAGAGGAAAAGGGAAGAGTAGTTTGGTTTAGAGATACTGTCCACAGCGTTGATTCACTGGGCTAATCGGATCTTGGTGGCATTTTTCCTCTGGTATCTGCTCTGGGCGTCTGTCACTGTTTTTGAGAATTTATCTTTTTCATCAGAGCTTGGGTTTTTTGTTGGGTTTTTTTCCACTCTTCATTCAATGCCTGTTAGAAGAAAACCTTTGAAAACAAAATGTCCTTTTCTTCAGAGCTCTGTTCAGTAGGTCTGAGCTGTGATAAAGTTTCTTCTCATGTTGCTTCCAAGGACCATGTGTGCCCGCCTGGGCAGTGGCCAGCCAGGACTATCTACAGGCTCTACTGAATTCTTCCTCTTTTGTCAGGAGTTCTCAGTTGCCTTATCTCTAAATAATATTTCAGGACCATGCAGCAAGGGCTGCTGAATGGCCATGTTTTGTTGAAGCTCTAGGGTATAGATCCTGTGAGCGAGGGCCTGGAGTTGTTTCTTAAGTCACCCTGTTTTGGGCAAATGTAAGAAATGCCAGGCTGTGATTTAAATGGGCAGCCCTAATGGGCAGCAATGGAGAGGAGCACTGTCTTGCCTAGTGGGTCTTTGTCCATATCCTCCCACAGAAAAAGCCTAATGACAAATACCTGGGAAGTTTTTGTTATAGCTCAGATTCTGGTACTGTCACTGGAGAGATTTGAGCAACTGTTGTGGAGCTCCACTCTGTTCTGTGCAGATTGAGGTGAAGCCACAAGCTAAGTTGAGCTTGTGATGACCAGTGTGCCAAACCCAAAAATCTGCATCATAGAAGAAAGGGTTCAAATATTAGTTACTATTTGGCAACTGAAACCTCCCCTGCAACCCATTGTATATGTTAAGCTGAAGACAGCATGAGAGAGGAAAATGTCGGATAAAAGAACTTTAACTGTGCAAAACTCCTTCAGTGAGACCTCTTGGTAAAAATCATCTGTTGTGAATTCAACCTTGCAAGATTGCAGGCAGACATTTGTGTTGATTATGTGTGTTTTCTGGAGGAAAGATTTTTTAATATGGAAATGAATGGAGATACTTGTACAACCTGCTAGCATCTGTTACATGTAATTATTGAATATATGTTTTAGAGAAGTGCTTGGAGACCTTGAGTCATAGTAGGGCTTCACTGAACAAAGTACAGAATATGCCTGGGGAGATACACCTTGCTACAAATAGCCTGAGACAGTCCCAGCCAGGGCAGACAGCTGGGCAGAGGGAGGGTGAGCACGAGGGGTAAGGTGACCTGCTCAGAGCTGCGTGCAAGAAGGTAGGAACAGAGCTGGGCCAGGCTGCAGGTCTTCTGGCTCTGCCCCATCCTTAAACACTGCTGTCTCCCTTATGTGGGCAAATGTTAATTAAGAATCGCCATGTAAGCTGGTGATGATGTTGCTATAGCTCTCTCTGTGGTATTTTTGCCATCCTTCTCATGATGTCTGACCTTAGACCCTGAGCTTTTGAGAGAGGTGCTGGTTGTCTTCACAATAAAGGGCGATGATAATTTTATACCTTTTCTGCATTCGGAATGCTAGAGACAATTAAAGAAAAGTTTTTGTTTAAGAAATATCAAAACTCAGGGTGGTTTCAAAAGCATGAATATCAGGTTATAGTTCTGCATAAATCAATATATTTGCTTGTAGACATTTGAGAACTTGGGATGAGGAAATGCAAGGAGATCAAATACAATTTCAAGTGAAGACACAGGATGTTCTGACCTGGTTTAGGATGCTTTGAGGACTTGGGCATAAGAATGAGAATCCTCCTTTTCTAGAGCTGCAGTTTTCTGCATTTTAGTTTCTACCATCTTCAATATGGGTAATGTCAAATCAGTTGAGGATTATAACCATCATAACAACATCCCAAATAGGTCTGGTGTGAGACCAAACCCCAACCTGTTTCTTGCAGGCAGGTTCTGACCTAAGGAGTTTAGCCATTGTTTCCAGGCACCAAAAATGATAAAAAGCCAGATGGCAGATGTGTCCCACTATCATGGAGTGACTCTTTTGATGTCTTTGCTCTTTCTAAGTAACACCATAATCCAAAAGGCTCATATGGAGTTGGCAGTAGGCCACAACCAAGAGCTCTCTCCCACCTCAGGGTGGGCACTTCTCCCTGACACAACTGGCACAGTGTCAGCAGGACCCCAAACTGAGCTCTGAGTACAGGGGTAGGCTATCAGAGGGACCCCAGGTTAACATGGCTTTGAGGAAACCTGTCCTCAGCCTCCGTTTCATTGTCATCACACAAAACTTCAGAACCTTCCTGTGATACTGAGATGGACATTTGTTACGGTTATCACAACGGTAAAACTGTCATGAGTAAAAACATCTCATCGTCCAGAAATACAAGACAATAGCATGGGCAAAAGAGCCCATCCTCCACACCCCCCTTCCCCTCACAACTCCTCCACACTCAGGAAGTGGCAAGGCTGTACTATGTGGCCAAAAACAAGGCAAAAGAACTCTAGTGAAAAAGGGAGTTAGAGCTGATTGGTAAGCCAGGCATGGGCACTGAACATCTCTCAAGAGATAAGTCTCTGACGCTTGATTCTTTTCAGTCCTTTTGGAGACCGTGATAAGGAGGCGGCAGTTGCTTTGTCAGGGTTGCTCACGGTCTTTGTGCAGCATGTTCAGTCACTGAACTTGTTCAGATAAGACAAACATCTAAACTCCATTTCCGGAGACACATACCAGTCTTTGCACTCAGGCAATGGTTATACCAGGGTGGGCTACTAGAGGCAGGGCTGATGTTGAATGCCTGTGAGAAAGATGCTCCACTGTAGCTGGTGGTTCCGTGTCTCCTTTGCTTTCATGGATCTCCGCAACTGGAGCCCAGACTTTCCAAGCTGTCCAAAGATCTGGGGTATTGGCAAAGGTGGCCACAAGCATCCCAACAGTGAAGGGGGAAGTACTTCTGAAAAGCTCACCAAAATTCAGTTGTGCTTTGGACTGAATAAAGCTGGGCCCTACCCAAGTCTGGCTGCATCCAGAGCGGTATGCATGTCCTTTGCAGGATTTGGAGTCACCAGCCATCAGAAGAAAACTTGTAGCTAGTGAATGCTTCAGTCGCTGCTGAAAGGCAGCCACAGGGGAATAGAAATTTGATTGATTAAAGCGAACAATGTCTGGACAAAATTGTTTAGGACAGACAGTGAAGGAAATCTGCAGAGAATTCTGTAAGGTGTCAGGATGTGATAAATGCCTGAGGCAGAAATCAGTCCAGGTGTTACTTTGCACCCCTACTTCAAGAAGTGCTGGGGCAGCTCCAGTAACTGTAGTTGGCTGGATTTCCTTTCTAAACTCTCAGACTAAGTAAGAGGTTTGCTTTGGGGACCAGTCCTGACTAGAAAGAAGAAGCCCTCCCTATTCAGTTATCCTAATTTTTTTTCAGCTTCTATGTTTTCTCTAGCAGGCCCCCAAATAACTACTCATCTTGCTTTTGCCTGTGAGCTCTGAGAAGTCTTTTCCTGAGTTGGTATGAACAGATATAAATTAAATGACTCGAGCTGTCTCTGCAGGAGCAGCAGACCTAGAGCAGTCATGCTGCCTGGGCAGTGAGGGTTATGGCAAGCTCTGTCTGTGGGTGTTATATTTTCTGTTTTGAGATAACACAAAAAGGTTGAGATATAGTTTGTGAAGAGACTTCTGGTTTTCTTCAGAGGCATTGTAATATGTCTGAATATATTTTGCTTGTATGATTTCTGGCATCTACCAGTCTGGCAAGAAGCAATCAAGATTTTGCCTTCTTCTGGCCAGCTAGATGAATAAATACATCTAACAAACCTTCACACCCCAGAAAAGGCTCAATTGCTCAGCAAGGAGCTGATTTCTCAAGTTGAGCAGTGGCAACCTGAAAAGTGCTTGTCTTGTTCTCCTGGCCTGGGATGAAATATGTCCTTACTGCACACTACCCAGCATGAGCAAAATTCTGAGGTCCCTTAATCCCATAAAAGCTCCATTTCATAACTCATGATATTAGTCTGCAGCTCTGTCTCAGCCTGATGGGAGGCTGGTTCAGTTAGTCTCAGAGGAGGTGAGAAAATATGTCATTATTAGAAAGGAGAGACTGCAGGGAGAAAGTGGCATCATTTGATTTTGTCCTCTTTTTTGAAAAAGTCCCTCATGAAATCACCACCTTACACAGGATCAGTCTATAAGCCAGGATACCAGTAACAGACAGGTGTGAGCTTGTCCTAAACTGGGCTCCTAATTGTGCTGATATTCTACACTAAAAATGGATGTACTTTAGATGCTTTCTAGGAGCCCTGGAGGGAAAGGAGCTGCCAAAACTTTGAGAACTGGCTTCATGATTCTGTCTGAATCTCCCCTGAGACCCTTATGTGAATAGATTTCACATAGGGAAAAGATTTTTTGTGAAAATCTTCTTTCCCCTACTTAAACAGATTTTCCCCTACCTAGCCACCAAGAGAGCTGGGGATCTTTGATACTCAAAGGATCTGGTCTACACTGAAAGTGCTGCCTCCACTGTGTCCCTGGGTGATGTTCCTCCTGGTGACCCTGCAGAGCGCTCAGCTTAACCCCTCATGTGAGCAGCAGTGGCATCACTTAGGCATCTAATTCTATTTATAACCCAAGATGCCAGTTATAAGATGTTAATAATTTTTTAAAACCCTGTAATGGAAAGGCCTATTCTTAGGCCATCAAGGATGCAGTTTTGTCAGTGAAGGGTTATTCAGTTCACTGGGATCCAAGTAATTAGGGTTTTGGTGGGTTATTTTCTTGGTGTGGGTGTTTTTTGTTTGTTTATTTTGTTTTGTTAATTTCTACTACCAGAGCAGTGATTTAAAAGCATTCCTGAATTTCAGTGACATTTCCATTCACTGCCAGTTGCCCAGGGTCAAATACTGGGTTTAAGGCATGTGCTGGCATCATCCTGCTGTGAACGCCAACAGAAAATCCTGTCCTGAGAGGTGTTTGTTCTGGGAGGAATGGATGCATGCAGGCTTCCTCTCCTTTCTTGTATTGCTTTGGATTCTCCTTCACAGGTTGCTCAGAAGTGCTGTGCGATGGTGTGCATTTCCCAGTTTTTCCCAGGCTGTTTTCTCCAGGGACTGGGAGCAGTCGTAGCAAACAGTGACATAGTCTTGTTCCTGGACCAAGTGAATCCATGACCTCTTGCTTCCCAATTTTCCCCTCTGTTCTGCTGATGTGCTGTGGAAACTGAAATAACACAGTGTCTGGAAGCAAAACGACTGAGTCCTACTGTCCTACAGCAGTGTTTCCTGCATGGAAATGCCTCTCCTGTTTTATCAGAACATACCTGTCCATGTCTGAGCTAGAATGCACCTGCTGTGCACCTATTCCACCCACGCTCCAGTCCATTCTGGTGTCCTTCTCTTCCCTCAAGCTTTAATTCCATCCTCGCTCTTCCATCCCCAGACCACCTGCCTGCCCTGAGGAAGGGCTGCCTGTGCCCTTTTTGTGGAAGGCAGCTGCCTGCATCAGGCAAGTCAAAGAGTTGCCCAAGTCCTGAGCAGTGAAACTTTGTTGTTTCAAAGTCACATTGACCTGAGTGCTGCAGCAAACATGTACAGTGTCTGCTGCTGCTGTTTCGCATGAGGGAGCTGCAGTCAAATATTAAAAAGGCAGCAAGAGCATTAAATTATTCGGCAATGGAACATTGTCATTCCACCATAAAACTATTTTGACCTGTAGTTTTCTATGGAGTCTATTGCTCTTAAATGTGCAGTGAGAAAGGAAATTAAAAATTAATCTTTATTTCCATCTCAGAAGAAAACCTTAATTCTCTGCATTGAAATTATACTCGTAATCCAGGGTAATAAATTATAGTTTTTAATTGCAGCTAGTCACAGCCAATCAAATGGGAACGTTTCTCTCTCTCTCTCTCTCTCTCTCTCTCTCTCTCTCTCTAGCTCTGCTATACAGAAGAACTCATGGAGTGCTGGAAAAAATCCACGTACATTGACCCAGGCTCTAACACTGAGTGGAATAAGCCCAGGACATATTACAAAAGCCAGGTTCTGCTTTTGCCTGGCACCTTTGAGCCAGTGACCTGAAAGTACCGTATGGGCACCGATTGCACCATGCACACAGGCACAGGGAAATGGGTAAATTATACCATTTCCACATGCAGAAGGTGTGGCATAGGATCTTACTCAAGGTTATGTAGTGAGTCAGTGTTGAAAGAGGAACAAAATCTTGATCCTGGTTCACCTGGTTGTGACTGGGACAAAAGCACCCATCTGAGCAGGGAATAGGAGCCAGGATGCCCTGCTCTGGCCCAATGACTAACTTGGCTGACCTTCAGGCATCTCAGCTCTGACGTCGGACTTTTACTAACAAAAAGGACAGCTGGTTGAAACAGATATTTCTTTATGTTTGGTGTCTGTTGCAAGCAACCTCTGTGTTCTCTCACATTACAGTATGTTGCAGATGAGTGAAATGTTTCTTGGGATTTGACGCTGCTGTATTGCACATGACGAAAGCTACCTTGCAAATGGGCTCACTGAGGTATGGCATGCTTCAGCACAGCCAAGGAGGTGTCTCTGTTCCCAAATAACTGATGCTTTGCATGTGCCAGCCCTTTCCATTGCTATCCCACAATGTTTAGCTGAGTGCTTGCATTCTCACCATACTGCTCATCCTGCCTAGCTGTCATCTCACTGCTTGTATAGTGGCACTTAGCCAGAGCTTGTTGTCTCTAAGAGCAGCCCATAAGGTGTTCAGATACCTGTGCAGTGCAGGTACCTGAAATGTTTACATAGCACCATTCTCCAGGCAACCCAGCCTTTTTTTTTTTTTTAACCCTGTTCTATCCCAGACAACACAATAGGCCTTTTCTAACAGAGAAGATTTTAAGGGTGGCTTAACACTTCCAAGCTCAGCTAGGGAAAGGGAGAGCCAACAGGAATGCAAGTGTCAATTGGAGAGAGAAGTAATCGTGGTGGGAGTCTCCTATTCTGATAATTGCTCCTAGCTTTTTTTGTTTGGTTGCTTGGGGTTTTTTTCCTGAATTACATCAGTATGTGAAAGAATATGCAAGAGAGGAAAAGGGTGGAGAATTGGCTAAAACATCTGACACAGCTGTGAGAATGAAATTTGATCCTCTTGACATAAGAAGCCTTAAGTGGTTATTATCAATATAATCACAGCGAAGGTGTTTGTTACTGATCAGGATTAGCCTGGCATGTCTGTGGTCATTGATTCAAAAAAGACTGTAAGATCTCTGCAGTCAGGATCTTCGCTCTGTCACTAGTCCTCCTCAGGAGTTCAGTACTGTTAGTTGCAATGAGAACAGCGTGGTGAAATCCTTATGCCAGGATACAGATGACAAAATCTAACAATAACCTGCTTTCCTGGCTAGATGATCAGCAGTTCCACAGCAGCAGGAGACATATGTGCTGCAGCAGTTAGGCAAAAAGGCTGATTTACCCGTGTGAAATTTCATGAAGAAACACAAGTGATGTGGGTGGGAATGCCTGTCCTGCACATTATGGGGAATGCACATTCTTGTGCTCAGCTGCCTCAGCACTGGGGCCAACTTGGGAGAGAATTAGATGGTTACAAGGAGATAAATTTTTTGACATCCTGGAGTTCTGCTGCCTCTGGACACCTTGGTTCTTCCATGCATTTCATAGAGCTCTCACAGAAATGTGTGTATTGGGAAGAGCTGCTTCTTTCTGAAGTCGTGGAGATGTTGATGATCAGTTTGCACTGAGGTATCCTGGCCATGTCTTTGCTGCAATCAGTGTGTAAGCTTTAGCTAAAGACAGCTCTGGTTTCTTTCATCTGAGCTGCTTTTAAATGTGAATTCTCTCCCTTCCCTTGGCAGGATTAACCATGGCATAAAGAATCAAACTGCTTGGAGGCTTTTTCTGGTGATCTAGTTGAACTTGACAGTTAACTTCCTTCCTTCTCTTCTAGTTCTACCAACTGGATTTACTTCTAAGTTATTCTTCTTTCTTGGAGCATTTGAGTGAAAGCTGCATAACTTTTCCACTGTTTAATTGTTTTCCCTCCTAAACCAGTTCCTCATAATTCTTGGTCATTTTTCATTCTATCTTTATTTCCCACTTTCTCTCTTATTTTCGTACAGACAAAGCATTGGTAAAAAACCCTGTTGAGCCTCTTCTCCTAGACTGTGGAACTGAAGAACAGCATACGTGTATTGCTGCTGAGGTAAGTAACACAGTTTCTTATGGCTCATGAAAGTGATTCTTACATTTTGAATGACATGACTGTGACGCAGAAAGCTGAGACTGCCAGTCACTCACCCAAAGCCTCTGCTTCCCAACAGGGAGCAATCAGGGAGAACAGGAGAACACTCAGTGGGCTATGTGTATACAGACAAGGCTCTTTCTGGAAATTAAATGGTTTATCTAAAGTTATCAGACTGCTGACTGCTCTTTAAAAGAGGTACCTCAGAGCCGGAGAAAGAACTGCAGTTCTGTTTGTCAAATCCTAAGGAAGAATGATCCTGGAATTTATTATCCTGTACGCATAATTTTTGTATTTAGCAAAATACTGAACTGAGGATTTATGAACTAAACAAACCTGTTTCCGATGGCAGCTGTGTGCCTTTAGCAGTAGTGGCGGCACAGTGAATGTATCTCACCAGAAAATCTTTTATTTTATAGGACAATAAAATTAGTGAATGAAAGCAAAAAGAGGTATAATGGGTCTGGATTTTAACAAGCATATGAATCAGTGTCTCATGAAATCTTACCTGAATAATAAAAAAAACCCAACATAATTATATTTTGCTGAGCAAGAATATGCAGAGAATAAGGGGAAAAGAATAGGATGGGTAATCTTGTGACCATGGTTGGAGATTTGACTGAGTTGGGGTGGCTCGGTGTTCAGGGCCTCAGACAGTTTTAATTCCTTGCTCTGCCAAGGACTTTATGAGGATGCATCACTTCTCTTCTTGGTTTGCCATCATTAAATGGAGAATGGTACTGTTGCCCTTCTTGCTTGTGAGAGCAATGGTATTTAACACTGAGAGGTCGCATGAACCGTGGGACTGCAGACCATGTAACAACATGGTATTTTTCCACTCCGCCATATGAGCAATTATAACAAGTTATCCATTTTTCATCGTTTCATGCTTCATGCGCAAGGGGGACAGACTCTGATTCCTATTAGAATAGTAACATTTCATACACAGTTTCCATTGGTGCAGTTATTGACACAAGCTGCAGTAACAAGGAAAACAAGGCTAAAGGTCTTTGTGACTGTGGGAGAACCCCTTCCCCACCAGTTACTGTTATATCTCTGTTACAGGAAACTTATTATCTTTTTTTCTTCTTGATTTGCTTAGGACTGTGAGAAGGCTAAAAAGATTTCTCTGATTTTTTGAAATTTTGTGTAATGATACCAGGAGAGAAAAAAATGAGTTTTACTTTTCCTCCATCCTGGAAATGGGTAAGAAATGCTCTTTGGTGCTATGCAGTGATCATTCAGACTCATGGCCATATCATTTAGTATTTGCTTGGCTTCCCAGTGATTTGGAGTGAAGGGGATTGGCTTTTGTGTCCCCTGCTAGCTTGGGGACACTGCTGTTCCTGGGCCCAAGAGCATTTGTTTTTGCTCATTCCCCTGAACACGCCAGAGAGATTGTCTCTAATGTGGGCTGGGCAGCTCTTCCTCACACACTCCTCTGTATCAAACACTTCCCACCTTGAAAACTTCCTTGGTTAACTGCTCATTTCAAAATCATTATTAATGTATTTGCACAGGGATTTTGGAATTTAATTAGCCTCTTTTGAACTGCTCTTAGAGTGTTTGTCTAGAGAAACAGAAAATCCCTCCATGACTTGTTTGCTTTCTTCATTCATTGGTTTTCACTGGAAGGGAAAGATACCGATGGGCTTTGCAGGGTTGCATCCTCCTGATGCGACTGGTGCTGCATCTGAGGATAAGCTGCTGGGCTCTGCAAAGGAAGCTGCTGCTTTTGTGGTGCATCAAGGGCCCTGCTGTCCAGGGGAGGGTGCGTGAGTGTTGGCACAGCCTGGGCTGCTGAGTATTGTAGGACTTGGCCAGCTGGTGACAAGGGGCTGTGCAGCATCCCAGCACACGGCTCACTCTTACTCCTGCCCCAGACATGTTTGCACCCTGGCAGCTGTGCTGGCTGAACTGGACTCCCATTTCCCTCTTCATGAAGTTCCCTTGGGAAATTCGAGTCTCTGACTGTGATTTGAATGGGCCCTGCTGCCAGCAGCCAGAGGCCAATTGGCGCAGCATTATTTTCAGTCTCAGTTTTTGAAAGTGCCATGTCCAGGGCAGTGGTTCTGCTGCACCCTGCTGCACCCCATCCAGAGGGTGCTGTGTGTACGTGTGTGCAGATCTGCAGGCACTCAGTTTTAGTTTGTGGGCTGTTTAAAGTTGGATTTTCTCCCTTTTGTCTGATCCTGCTTTGAAAAACAAGGCTGGGCAGAGCAGGACGGGGTTTCTGGTGCTCCCTGCCACTGTGGGAGCACACACATGCCCTGTCTTTCTCTCTCACAAACCACAGTGGTTATGACCACTGCCTCTGGTAGCGTTGTATTGGTCCCAAATTGAGGAAGGATGACTAACTTAATCCCTCCATAGTTTTGATTTCTAAAATTAAACAGCCTGCCATATGTGCAACCCTGTTACTATATCTATGCCAGCAGTTAGCAGACAGCACCAGACGAGTCAGAGGGGCTTCGCAGCTGTGGCTTGTGCCTGTGCTGCTGCTGTGAGTACACAGATGTTTCTTCACCCTTTCCCCAAATGCAGCCCTGTAGACATTTCTCTTGTGAAAACAAAAGCACTTGTACTTGTAGAGCTTTCTGGACACTCTCAGCCATTGCTTTGTGAATGTGTCCTGATGCTCCCTGGTGCATCTCAGCTCCAAGGAATGAGTGGAAAGGTTGAGGGACTGGATCAAACCCAGGAGACAGTGCAGCAGGCCAGAACTCAAGGATCTAGCCTCAGTGCTAAAGCAGGGAGAGTGAGTGAGCTGCAGAATGGGGTTTCCCTAGGGAAATGATAGTGCTCCCCAAGGAGCCACCTCAAAGGCCATGCATGGCCCCAGGGGACTCAGGGCTGCTCACTGTCCCGGGCTGCCTGAGCTGTTCAGTGAATTAGGGGAGTAAGATGCCTTTCTTCCACTCTTTGTTTTGTAGGAGCTCACTTAGCACCATGCAGATTTATTTGGATTCCTGGACAGAGGAAATAAGAGGAATAAGCAGTGGACAGAAGCCAAGGTGAAATGTACTGAAGTTGAAGGAGTGGACCCTCATTCTTTGGAGAGGGCAGACTGAGGGTTGAGATGTTAGTTATTATTTCAGTGCAGGCAACGTTCCTCTGTGATCTTAGACACGTTGCTTGACTTTGCTAGCAGGAAATCTGACTTGCCTGGCAGAAGGATTAAGAGATGGAATGAATATTTAGCACTAACTAACCAAGAGTGCTTGGGTGAAACTGAAATATTTTGACATATTAGATCTGATTTTACCAATTGACTTGGTGACTTATAGGTGCTTTTTGGTGTTGAGCAAGTGTTGCTGCAAAGCGTTAGCAGCAGTGTGTTTTGGTAAGTTGCATGTGTTTGTTGAGGAGGTGGCAGGAGAGGGTTTGTTTTTCATTTGTTTAGGTTTTTTATTTAAAAAAATTGGCATCCTTGGGGATTTCTTTCTTGTGGAATGGATCTGTATGTAGTAGAAGTAGAGAGTATCTCTGACCCTTAGGGCAATGTCAAATTGAGAAACCTATATCAATTAGATCAGAAAAAAACCAAATTGTAGGTAAGTTTCTGTGCCTGCTGCACATTCTCTAAGGATGCACAAATGATCTTGGGGTACAGGGACACCTCAGAGCATGAGGTGACCCATGTACTTCATAACACTGTGCACTAACCTGTCACTTGTCCCTACAACTTTTGGAGATCATCTTCTGTACCTGAACATCATTCCAGTGTCTATAAAACTGTCTAAAGCTAGTTCTTGTTTAACTCTTACAGCTGCATGAGACTTGCATGCATGGATCAGTTTTCATTCTGGAATTTCCCTACATGTAAATTCTTAGACATTTCATTGACATACAGGGGCAAAATGAAACACTGACAGGTCGCTTTTTTGAGTCTTCCCTCCAGTATTTTTTTTGAGGGTGGTGGTTTATTTCAATCCACTTCGTTCTGCTCCTTGTTTACCGGGAGCCAAGGAGAATGATTGTTGGACTGTTTGCTGTTGTTTATTAGGCTTGCTTCCTTTAGGAAGATTTTTCAAGCCCAGTGTGGCCAGCGTAGGGAAATGTCTTCCTATGGTTCCCCTCTGCTCAGAGGGCAGAAGTCTAGCATACAAAAACAAACAAGCAAACCTTGGGAACAGTAATTTCTTAAAGAGAGATAGACCAGGCTCTCTCAGTATCTGAAGTTTTCTTCTGGAACCAGAGGTCATCATTTCTGTGGATTCAAAGAATTGCTTTTGTACCTTAAAACAGCATTTGCCCTTGCAGGCATAAGGGGCCTTTATGTTTACTGGTTTGCCTGTGGATAGTTCCAGGTAAATTACTCAAAATTCTCAGGTGTCTGGTTAGCATGGAGCTTTGGGAAAGGAAGAGGGATTCCTCTGTACTAGAAGCAGCATGGGCTGCAGGCAGGTCAGCTGGCTCCTCTCTTTGACTTATCACTTTGGGTAAGTCAGGCTCTTTGGTAATGCTCCCTGCTCAGTTTCTGCATCCCAACATTACTGTTCGACAGTGTTATTATGATACATTATAAATTATTAAAATTTGGAAAATACTTGAATTTACTTGCAGAGAGCTGCTCTGGGGAATCAAGGGTGACGTCTTTTTATTTTTTTAATTTCCTCTTTTATTTTTTATTTAGTTAACTAAGTTTGAGTCCATATTGGACTCATAATTTAAATGGCAAAACTGCAGCATCAAGGAACTCACTGTTTGTGCCAGCAGGGCATTTGGCCCGCTTCTTTTTCCTCTGCTGTCTCTGCTTCCCATCTGAAAGGCCAGGTCAGATATATTGATCCTATAGCTTTTAGGACTTGTTCTATTTCTGAACCCAGATTGCAATATTAAGTACAAATAGCACTTGAAAAGGGAAGATCTATATTAGAATGACAAAGAGAATAAATTAAAGCAGCCTCCCATCTCTAATGGTCTGCTGGGCAGTCGTTACCAGGGGGAATGCCCCAGTGCTGTCTACCTGAATGATGCTTTAAAGTCTCCACCATCAGGGGACTTTCTTGAGCACAGTATTGATTTTTGTTCCTACATTAAGCTTTTAGCTTTGCAAATGGTTTTCTTTGAAATCATTAACATTGCAATGTGCAGCTTGAGGGGTGAAATAGCTCTGCTGCTGTTGTGTAGGTGCTTCTCTGATCACTTCCTTCCTCCCTTCCTCTGTTGAACCGTCACTCAGCTGATGCACCTGAAGGAGAGTAAGAAGAAAAGGAAGTGAAGTTGCAAGCCAGGACAGCCTTGGAACTGGGTGAGGAAAAGCAATTTTTCAAGAAATTGAAGGCAATGTTTTAAGCTTAGTGGATGTGAGTCTGGGATGGGGGAGCCAGAATGCAGCCTAGGGCTGGGGCTGGGATCCTCTGGGTGGTACGGGGCTGTGTAGAATGGGTGGGAGGGCTGTAACAGCTCAGTGGGAGCTGAGCTGCCATCAGCATGTTTATTCCTGCTGGAACAAAGAATCTTAGGTAAACTCAGTTACCAGGTGAACTCAGACTTTCCCACTTCAAGACTGAAGACAGTTAAGTGGTGACAGGGCAACACTGGAGGTCTGTTACTAACACTGGACTGAGGTTTAGATGACGCACCAGGTTTATTAGAGGACTAGCATAGCTGAATCAATAAATCAAGATGGTTGTTTCAGATCCATCCAGCTCCCTGTTTGATGAGATCTGCTTGCAGACAGCAGCATGCTACTGAAGACACAGCTACGCTGTTTGAAGCAGCTCATTCTGTCTTTCTCCTTCCTCTGTCACTCTTCCCTCTCATGCCCTGCTTCCTAGCCTGGCTTCCTGCTCTCAGGGCTGTCCCTCACCCAGGGGGAGTGGAAAGGCTGCTGCAACATAGACGGATGCTGCAAAACTGTCATCCTCTGAGGAGGATTGCAGAGACCCACTGCTCTGCCCAGGCACGGTGGGGATTATCCACAGAGGGAATGGTCTCCTCTTGCTCTTGTGTTGCCGGGGAAGGATGTTTGTATCTTTTGCTTTTGTCTGTGTACATGAGCCCAGTTACCTGGCTCCTTCAAGTCTAATGATCTTGTTTCATTTCAGAGCAGGACAAGGAGCTTTTTGCCCTTAACAATCTTGACTTCACTGCTGTGGTGAGTTCCTGGGAGACATGGAGCTCTGTCTCTCCTGTTTCAGAAAGGAGAGAGATGTGATGTGGTTGCAGATAATTATAATAGCCACCAAGTCCTAGTGGCTATTGTGTCACCTGGCTCTCATGGTTATTTTAATGTCAGTTCTTCATGGGAAGGAGGGCTGGACGGGACTTGGAGCAATTGTCTAGTCCATTCTGCTGCCCCAAGATGGAGCCCACTTGCTCAAAGATTTGTTTTGATGCAGCATAGAACAGTATGGGCTCTGGTTCTCTGAGCAGCTCTGCCTGTCCTAGTCCCACCAGACCCTGTTGGACATCCCCTCTGCAGGGGGATGTCAGCAGGGTGGATGCTGCTCAGGTAGGAAACTGCAGTTTCCTCCTCTCTCTGCACTGCACAGCACAGTCCTTTTGGGGAATACTACAGAGCCAGTGCCCAGAATATTTGCAGTAGTGGTAAAGATGGCCCATCCCATTGCTGATGTTTTGTGATCCTTCATCTAAATCAGTAATTCACACACACAAACAGTGCACATAAAGCTGGAGCATTAGTAACAACTTGATCTGTGCTTTGATTTAGTTTTTAATATTTTGTTCTCTATTACGTCTCCATCCAGACAGCTCAAGTAAGAGGCAGTTGTTTTCAAGGCTAGAAAGTTTCCCAGGTTGGCTGACAGTGAGTGTGCTTCAGCAAGGGATGAGCCTCCCACCTTAGCAAGCAGCAGAGAAAAATTATCTTTTCTGTGGTCTCCCCCCTCCCCCAGTCCACTAGTGTGTCAAAACCTTGAGTTTTGTGTAAAGTTGTTAAATAAGCTTCTAGGCAAAATAAAAGATCAAAAGGGGTCTAATTAGCTGCAGTCTGCTTAGGAATTGTGAATGTTCACCTAGTTGTATAAATTGACACTTTTAACATTAGAACTCAAAGCAGAAAACGATGTAATTATTCCCTTTTTTTGAAGCTTAGGTTTAATGTCTTTATTGAAAATTGGGTACTTCTATGGCATCTCAAGACACTTTATTCTATCAAATCTGGAGCAAGTCATTTTTCATTTTGGATTGTAATGTGGTATAAATGATAAGGGCCTGATTCAGAAAGCTTTTTTTTTTCCCCCAACTGGCAGCCTGACGAGAAAGCTTCACAGTCACCTCACAATAACCCTGAAGATAATCTAGGGTTTGAGTCTTTGTGAAGCTGCTTGCTCTAATACAAGAAAAAGAGTGAGATTTCTGAGCTCTTAGTTAGGGTGCCCGAAGCTGGCTTGTCATCACAGGATTTTTAGTTCTTTTCATATCTTTTACCAGACACAGGATGCCAAGGCAAAAGTGTGTTTCTCCTATAACCTTTCTGTGCTGTGATCATGTCTCTGGGAGTACTTTGTGTCTAATTTAAATCTCAGAGAGGGTAGCAGGTAGTTGAATGGAGAACATCTGGTGATTAAAGCAAAGGAGAAATGAGAGAGAGATGAGTTCTGTTATAAATTTTTCAATTTTGTTCTGATATGACCTGATTGTGTGTCTTGTTTCCCAGTCTCTAATCATTTGGACATACCATTCACATGTTAAACCTCACTAAATTTGACCTTAGTAACTTAGAGCAGCATGGATAGATGAGGGGAGGGTCATCATGAAGTCATGTGTTAGAGTTTGGATGGATTAAGGGTTTTATTTATATTGTGGCAGGACACACAGGCTCCATTTAGAACCAGAGGTTGATGGTGCTGGCATTTTACTAATGCATAGGAAGTCCTGGTGCCTGCCCTGAAGACCTTACCACCCATCAAGACAAATGGCAAATACAGGATTTGTGTGAGGGTGACTGCAGAAAAGGGTCAGTCCCTCAGTGAACTTTCAAGGGTTTTTTTTGGTGTTTATCTAAAACTTCATGCAAATGGAGGTGGATTTCTTTGATCTGAGAACTGTCTTTTGTAATTTCAACTACTCCCTGGCTTGTGTCAGAAATACTGTGAGTGGGGTCTCCCCTGGGTTTTAGCTGGGCTGGAAGGGAAGTGGGGCAAGACTTATACATCAGAAGAAGGCTTGCAGTAAAGAAATTTTTATTGGCATATTTTATATTGTCCTAATTTGAAAGTTTCAATTCTTGATGATCATTCTGGGCATAGGTTCAAGGTTTCATTTGCACTTGGCTCAGCTCAGATGCTGGAGAAAACTTTCGTTATGGGAGACAGGTCCTTTTCCTTCACAAATATAATATTTCAGTAGATGGTAGGATTGGATTAGAGCTTCCTATAAGAATCCAGAATTAATTTTCCTGAATTTTTCCAACTCTCCTGCTCTGATGCAGTGTGATGATTAGAGGAGAAATTTCCAGGTGTCCCTCTGAGTGTCTGAGCATGGTCTGGCTAATTGACTCTGTTGTTTTTTCAGTAATTAGACTTCACTGAATGAAAAACTTGGTATATCCATATATTCTATAAAGGCTTTCCTGAGAGAATGGGTATTTACTGTTTATTATCCCTAATTTTTTTTTATTGGCTAAATAGTAAACAGACATTGATTTCTAAGTCAGGGATGGCTGCTTTCTGGAAAAGGTTCAATTGTTCTTTCTTTGTGCATACTCTATATGGACTGTGCTGCCATGCAGTATAGGCATGATCCAAGGCCTTTTTCCATCTTCTACCTAGTAAGATGCCCAGTGGCTTCAGTGGAAAGATCCAGAGGCCAACAGCAACTCTGAACCACTGCAGTTTGATGCAATGAACAGTGGATGTAATTTAGTGGCTGATGTAACACAAGGCTGCTTTTGTGAAGGATTTAATGAAGGAGTTTGGTCCCACTGTCCCACCCAGAGCAAGAGGAGATGGATGTTTTCTCTGGCTCTCTGTTGGGGCAAGGACTCAACCTCGATAAACGTGGAGCTACTCTGTGCTGTCAGACATTTTTGCTGAGAGAGTTTGTCATGCAGAGCATCATTTCTGGGAAGCTGAGCTGGGACAGCACAGGGCAGCTTGCATCTGGCTCTCATACTGCCATAATGATCATTAAATAACACTTTAATGCTTTCTAGCTCAGTGTTTTAGTTTAAGAATTACATAAAGATTTTCCTTTAAGGGACCTTAGCTTAATCATCTGGTTGCATGGCTGACTTGAATAGGAGCACTGAAAGTCTGCAGAATTCCCAAAAATACACCAGAGGATGAAAGTCTTTATGATTTCATAAACTATACAAGATAAAGTAACTGGATCTGTAACTGAGGGACATGAATGTGTGCATGTGTTGGATGTAGGAAACCAACACTTCCACCAGAATACACAGCTGCTCTCTTACGTGGGGTGAATATACGCTATGCTTTTCATTTCATCTTCCCTAGGTTGCTTATACCAATGTGCCTACTCTAAAAGTTTAATTTTGAAGTATGTGATTTTTTTTTTCCTTTTTTTCCTCACTCCTTGGGAACATGCAAGTCTTGTCAATTCCCATTATTGCTTAACCCTTTAGAAAGTCACTGAAGTTGGCCGATACAGCTGCCCCTTGAATCCACTGCATTGCTTCAAGACAGTGTCTGGTGCTTTAGTGTCAATCCAAGAATTCTCAGGGTGTACATCACCAGGTAGGTAACAAAGAGAGAAATTCTTATCTGATCATGGGGTTACACCTACATGTTAAGGAGTTGCATTAGACGTGTTGTTATATGTATTATTGCCAGGTTTTGACTACCTACAAACTAGGGCATGAATCATGGAATTATATAATTTATAATACCTAAACATGCTCCCTCTTCAAATGGCTGTTGCAAATTTATTCTTTGTTCTGCTGAAGTGACCTGTCGTCTGCTCATTCTGATTCATTAAATATGCTGCAACTGGATAATCTTCATTAGTTTCACAGAATGCATCCAAAACCAATAACCCTTTCTCTTTTTATTTTTTTCACTGAAACAAGTAGTCATGGGTGTTGATGTGTGTCTCCTTCACCCAGAGAATTCTTAGTCCTGAAGCTTACTTCCAATGTTTTTGGCTCTTGAGGTTTCTTAAGAGGTTTCAAGAATAAGCCTCTCAAGAGCAACATTATCAACATACAGAAAAGAGAAATTTGTAAAATAATATTAACTTGTATAATTTCTTGGGGTTTATAAACTTGATTTCAGATTCTTTTGATCATTTTCTTTTCAGAAGCATTCATCAGAGCACTAGGTTTTTCACTTCCTTTCGACTGACAAATTTTAGAATCAGACAAGATGCATTTCTCTGCTGCTGGACATGGCTTGTAGGTAGAGATAATGTCTTTTATTAGATGGAGCAGGATGGCTGGAGAGCTTAGGCAAACTTTGAGGCACAGGGGCCCTCTAAAACTGAAACAGAAGCTGAATAAGCAGCTGCTTAGGGTTAGTTAGATATATGTCAGTTAGACCATCCCAGATGTGGGGGAAGATGGTGAGTGCAGGTATCTCTAGGTTGTAACAGCAACTACAAAATACTGCTAGATTATCTGTAAGCATTGTCTGGCACACAGGTGAAGGGTGGCAGAACTGTACAAGGAAGAGTCTTTTTGTGTCTTGAGTACAGGAAAGGTGTGTTTCTCTTGAGTGATCTAGTAGCAACATATGAACATGAAAGTTCCTATTTCATGCTTGGGAGTGTGTGTCCTTCTGAAATTGCTCAAATGCACTTCAAATTTTCTTCCCTGTTAATCTCTGCAGACTTTTTCAGGAAGCTCAGAAAAAGGCTTTTATATTTACAGCTCTTTTTGCTCTGACACAGGCAGAATAGTCTTCAACATGGAAGCTCAGCCCCTTTCCCTGGGATTGCAAGTCCATGGAGAAGGTCACATATGACTGACAACACGGAGCTAGTGAGATCTACTCTTTTGGTTTTGTCAATGATTACCCTGGTCTGACAAAGGTTCTACCATGAGCATTGTGGTAACTTCTTAAAGTTGATTGGGAGCTATTAAAGAGTGATAAAAATCAGATATTTCTGACCATGGTGATCAAAGGAGGAATTCAGTGATAGTACAATAGGTGCTTGGAGTTCTCCGGGCACTGCCATCAGTATTGTTTAATGACCCAATGCTATGGCTATGTTGGGTAAATAGCAGCTTTGGCAGGTATAGAAAAAAGAAGTTCTTTAGGACTCAGGGGTTTCAGAACAACAACAGACCGCACTTGCAAACTGTCCCCTTTCTTCGAACACTGGTGGTTGCCATATTGTGACTGTCAGCCAGAAGGTTGACCCAACTTTCAGAATCCTGATTTATTCAGAAACCTGCATATTTCCTCTCTCAGGCTTCAAACATGTTACTTGTGGTCTAAAGGCAACAGTTCCACCAGCTGAGCTGTTGAAGGTTTCTTTCTGGCTGAGGTTATACACGTAGATGTTAAAAGCTGGTGTCTGGTGAATTTTGCCTAATAGGATTCTGAAATTTCCTCCTCCTTTAAGAATGAGGGTAATTTCATGCTTCTGCCCTACCTATAGGAAAATACTGGTTTGGGAGAATGAATCCTTCACTCTGCCATGCTGAAAGACTTCAGCAGCCTATGCGAAGAAGTTGGGAGGCCTGGCATGTGGAAGGCGTTGCACTGGCAGCTTGGTGCCATGGAATCCCAAAATGTTTTTTCCCCATATTATCTTTCACTCCAAACTTTTGGGCATCCTCACACTGCTTGGTGCACAGAAAGGTGGCTGGGGGGATGTTGGCTTCCTGCATCTTAGGCCTTTCATGCCTGAATTCCCCAAATTGCCTGAACCTGCCACACACTGGAACTGTGTGAATCTCCTTGTTCCTGCTGCCCAACAACTAGCAATTTCCCAGGCATCAAGTACATGTGTGTGTGGTATTGAATCGTTTCTTTGGGGCTATTGTTTAAGCCTTCAAACCATGGAAGGAAACTGGGAGCCTGTTTAGATGTCACTAAAGGTCACTGGCTATTTTTATAGATTAATTAAAAAAACCCAAAACTACACAAAAAGAATATTCAGTTTGCGAAGCCAGGCCTTTGAAAAATATTTTTGCTTCCTAAATGTCACAAATCACTACAGAGCATATGCAAGCTGATTTTTCAGGGCTCCTAACTTGGCCAAAGCTGCATTACTCTTCCTGTAAAAAATTATTCCCTGGCACCATTGTGACCTTCCTGCCAAAATTTAAAGCAGTGCTCCAAACTATAGCACTGAGACTATTCAACTAAAAACTTGCAAAAGATACCAGTTGTTTGTTGTTTTTCTTTTAACTGGGGTAAAAAGTTTTTCTGTGGTGGATGAATTGCATTAGCTGAAATTTTCATCCTGAATTCCAGCCAGGACAGACAACCAGCATGGAAAGCTTTAATTCAAAAGATTAAAGTCTGGCAAAATTCTAAGCAACCAGAGTCTTATAATAGCAAGTTTTGTACAATGTGGTCAGCATATCAAAGGGAAATAATTTTTTCTGTCTGTTTTGATTTTCATGTCATTCCATCAAATATTTAATTGGGAGACACAGCATTAGCTTCAAACTCATTTTGAAGCAATGAACTTTAGTCAGACATGAGCAAATGGGCTGGGGGCAAATTACATGGGTGCCAAGTGGCGGGAGAGGTTTTAATGAGGGGCTTTTCAAACTGCTTCCGTGAAGGAACAGGAATGGTCTCTGATGGAAGGAATGGGGCTAGTACAGCACAAGGGAGTCACCTGCATACCAGTCTTGAGCAAGGTATGCGAGTGCTTGGAAAAAGGAGGTCAGGTTGGAAATGCTCTTAGTGTGCAGGTCTGGCATCAGAGTGACCTGGGCAGGGGGTGGTGGACTTTGACAGTGTGGTGCAGCTGAGGGTTGGCTTGATCCAAAATCCTGCCATCCTGCTCTCCTGGGTAATGTTCTGGTGGTTTAGAGGCAATTTATGAGGTTAAACTGGAGGTTATGAGGTTAAATTGACCCCCATGCAAATGTGGGTCAAAATGCTAATATGTACATATACAAAAACTGTGCAGGCAGCAAGCTTCTTGAAAATCATACTTGCAGTGACCAGACCTCAGACACTACAAAATAAAGAATAACCTTTGCTAATTCTCAGTCATCGCCCCTGCAGAGTATTGCAGTGGAGGGACCACAGGCCAGAGAGGAAGGTGGGACTTATTCAAGGTCTTATCTCAAGTCAGAGCACAGCTAAGGTTCATTCCCAGGTCCATGGTCTCACTGCTGGAACAGGCTGTCTGGAATTACTGGCAATATGTTTGGTTTTAATCTTTGCACTGTTTTTCAGTGAGGTTCTCCAGGCTGAGGTGCCTGGAATTTATCTCCAAAATATTTTGGAGGCAAAATGTGATCATAAAGCTAAAGCTCTGGGCTATGCATGCTTCTTTTCAGGCTCCTAATGGGTTTGAAAGGGGTGTTTGTAACCTGCCTCTTTTGTTTTTTGACAAGGAGAGTAAATTAAAAAAAAATGCAAACAAAAACTTAAAACCGTTTTAATCCCATACACTTAGTTCATGTCAGCTTTAGCTTAACTCAACCCACATTGCAGGAACTTCAGGAGGTGTTTTATGTTTGTTAAAATAGGTTTGGGTCTCTCACTGCTCTTATGACTGGATCACTGACCGGGGCCACAGCTATGTCAGAGCTGGCACACGCAGTGGGTAGCAAAGCCCTGCCTCGGTGGCACAAGTGCAAGAAAAGCTCTCGGCCCCAGGGTGAGGTTTGCTGAGCAAACAGCGTGCCCAGCATCCTGCAGAAGGGCTGAGCCTCCAGTTCCTGTCCAGGTCCTGACACAAAACCCTGTGCTTCCTCTCCTGTATCTCTGGAGCCTCGTAAGACCCTTCCTCTTCCCAGCATATCGAATTGCAGCTGTCTCAGGCTGACTGGCAGCAAATTGCTGCTCCCGAGCCTGCCCTTGTTTTTTTTCCTCCAGAAAGGAAAAGGCTGAAAGCTCCGGGTTTCTGTGGTCATGGGCTGCCTGTGCCAGCGAGCTCATTTCTGCCCTGTTGAGAGACGCCTCGGTGGGGTGGGAGCATGAAATGTGGCCGGGGAGCGCCAGTGTCAGCCAGGCATCGCGCCTGCCTCTGCCAGCCTGATGGGAACAGACAGGGACAAAGGTAAAGCTCGAGGCATGAAAAGGCTGCTTGTTGCAGCGTTTCATGGCCAGTGAGCGTGACCAGCCTTCGGGGCTAATTACCAAAGGAGAGAGAAGTATGTTCTTGTCAGCAGACCTACAGGGTTACTATTTAATGAAGCAGATATGCAGGTAGCTTGTTCAATGGCATGAGCGAGTGACTGACTTGTGTCCACAAGGATGTAGGTGTGTGTGGCAGGGCGCTTCAGGTGGCTTTTGACTCCTGTTCTTCTCTCTAAGTGTAGTTGGGCACAACTCTCCTCTTTGCAGTTGCAATCTGCAGCCCAGTTCTCCCCCTCTACAGCTTTTCTTCCCTACCTCCTCTGCTCTCCTTTTACCTTTCTTCTTTATTATTTCCCTCTTTCTTCAACCACAGCACCTCTTGTTTATTCCGTCCTGTTCTTTCATAGCTTTCCACCTTATTTTTCCTCCTCTTTTTTTAATTACTGATGCTAAACAGCATTGAACAGTGGTGTCATCACTATTTCATCAGGCCTGCCCAAGTTCCTTGCCAGTGGTTTGTGGAGCATGTGTGAGCTGGGAACAGCCAGTATCCTTCGTGTGCTTGCATCGGGGTCCCCTGCCGATCACAGTTGCTCAGCACATCTGTCAAGTGTTACTTGTCCTTTTCTTGGGACTGCCCGTGGAGGTGTGCAGGGGGTTGTGAGCTGTGCCAAACCCTGGTGTTTTGCTGGCAGAGTTACAGCCAGCGTGAGGATGCCTCCATGCTACAGGAATCCCTTTGTATTGCTGTGTATTCATATGCCAAAAAGTTACTTGTGTGTTAATCCAGTGCCTGTGCTGGTCTCTGTAGGAGAGACAGGACAAAACATGGGGGAATTAATCAAATGGTGATTTCCTCCCCACCCCAACAGTGAATATGAGCAGATTCAATGGCTCTGACTCGTTAACTTATGCTTTGAATTCATAACATTTAGTCCATTCAGTCCTCTCAGACTTGTCCTGACTTCTAGACTGGAGTAGGTATTACTGAGGAGGAGCAGCATTCACAGTACAACTCCTTTCACAATTTGTTATGGGAACTACTCATTTACTTCACTGCAACCTCTGTGTTTTGAATTGACAGCAGCTACATTTGGTAAGGAGCCTTTCTAATACAAAAGTTGATTAATACATGTATATTAGACAGTTACGGATCTCCTCTAATAGTGTCCCTTGTCTATTTACCTGAAATGATAATTTGATTGTCAAAATATCCCCTGTACCTCCAATGGCATTTGAAGGAGCAGGTAAATTGACAACTATGTGACTGCAGAGATTTTGAAGCCTGAGAGCTGAGATGTGTATGGGGAGCACAGACTGCAGCAGAGAGGCAGGTGCAGGTCTGAAGTGAGATGTACTGGCAGAGACTCTCGGAGAAGACATACCATGTCCATCTGACCTGAGCCTGCTCTTCCCTGCCTGCACAGATGACCCTTGAATTCTTTTTGTAGGAGGTTCAATGCAGTATGACAGTTTGAAAAAACGTGTTTGACTAGTATGTTCCCCAGATTCCATGCTATTTTCCCTATAGAGAAAGCTTTTTTTTTTTCCCCTGGGATATTAAGCAAAAATGTATCTTGGGTCAAAGCTGTGCTACTGCACAAGTGCTGCAGGTCCCAGTCTCTTGCTCTGGGCCTCTACAAAAAAGGCAGGTTGTTGGAAACCAACCCTGGATGGCTCCAGGACCTGTCACCAGTCCTCTTGTAGTGACACTAGGAAATGCACTTGTTTACAGTTCTGCTGCTTCACACTCTCCATTTCTACCAACAGGTTCCAGGCCAGCTCCACCGCTGCACAAGCTTGTCCCCTGAGAGGAGTCCTCCTGCCACACTGGCTGCTGGTGACCTTGGAGGGGACATGGAGCTGCTGGCTGTCACAGCACCAGAGGAAACAGGGAAAGATACAAAAGCATCACAAGCCAAGGTGGAAGCAGTAGGAAAACCATCAGCAACAGGGGAGGTGGAAAGCCCAGTGGAAATAAGTCTGTGTGGAAAGGTGGTCACTTCTGATGGAGCAGAGGAGACAGCGGTGGAAGTGTCGGAAAACCCAGAGGCAGAAAGAGTTGCTGAAGCATTTGCCCGGGCAGCAGAAAGAATTGCAGTATCAGAAGTAGCCAAGGTGCTGCAGTCAGCAATAGCTGAGGTAGGTTCTCCTGCAGCCTCAGGTGCCCACTGGGGTGGAGGAACTGCGGGCACATCCTCCTGTTGGATGGGCTCACAGATCCCAACGGCATGGGAGGCTGCAGCTCCAGCACCAAAGCTAACCCTGGCCTTCCAACCTGGCCCTCAGAATGCCTCAGGTGGATGGGACCATGTTTCTGCTTAGCCTTGAGCAACAGGAAGAGATCTTTATTTCAGGGGAAAAAGAAAAAAATCTCTGAAATTCCTGCTGAGAGTTTCTGCTCTTTTCCCATCTGGTTTCCCTCTGTCTTTCAGATGAGCTTTTTTTCACGACAGCGGGCACTTTACCATGCCTGGTATAGTTAAGGTTACAAAGCACTCTCCATTCCAGCCCCACTGGCCACATGCTCATCCTGTTCTAAAGCATTCATATTTGGGGATCAAAAAAGGTCCATGCGTGGTGTTTACTCAGCCGAGAATTTTTATTTGACATTTGAGCAATTATGCCTAGTGTTGTTCATGAGTTTGCTGAGGGTGATAAACGCCCTTTTCCCATTTGAAAAACCTGTCTTTTAACATTGACGATGTGGTGACAGATTTTCAGCAGGGCTGGGAGTTGGTTTTGCCAGGGCTCAGTGCCCACTCTGAGCACCAGAGTTTCAGCTGTGTTCGGCACCCAGCAGCTTCCCGTTGGGTGTGAGGCCTTTGGACATGTTTGTTCCCATGTGTGGAGCTCGTTTGAAGAGCTGCCTGCCTGCAGCACCACCAAGCAGCCACCTTCTGCTCTCAGGAAAATCTGGATCCCATCTCCCCAGGCTCTGATTTCATTCTGATGTGCAGGGTCAGGTTACTGCTATCCCTGTTTCCTGGGCCCCAGAGCTGTCCCAAGCACATGGAATTTGTGTAGGATATCTTCTTTTAACTTATCCTCGGGGTTGGGCAAGTGACTTCACTCAGGAAGGGCTCTTCAATGTCTGTTTGAGTTTTGGTGTGTTTTCATGTCTTGTGGAGATCAGCTGGATTTAGGCACATGCCAAAACAGTTCTCTAAATCAGCCTGTGAATAGGTACCTTGATTTTTAAAATCAGCAGCTTACTTTCTAGTGACTTTTCCAGTGCTCATGTATTTATTTTCTTGATTTTTCAGCTCAAAGGGAAGAGGAGGAACATGTGGATAAAGCCGAGGAACGCCACTCAGCAGGAGGACGATTGGGTGAAAGAGGGAGAGGTGAAATGAAACCAAGAAGAGGTGGTGTTCTGGGTCAAACCTCCTAATAGGGGACTAGTACCCTGTCACTGTGACACCTGGAATGCAAAAGGGCTGCAGATCACATCTCTTTTGTGACTGACTATACTATTAAAAATAAATATATGGCATATTCTCCATGCAGTAGCGTTCAGGGTCTTTTGAAGGTGTTTGTCTCCTGGTTTTGTGAAATGGCATCTCTGTATACCTTCCTCAAAGATGAAGGAGAACAAAATGTGCTGTTCATGTCAGAAAACATATTACTGGCATGAAATCATATTAAAAAGAAATATTTTCATAGAATCACAGAATATCCTGAGTTGGAAGTGATCCACTAGGTTCATCAAAGTTCAAATCCTGGCCGTGCACAGGACAGACCCAAGGCTTAAATTTACTTTAAATGTTGGGTTAAGTTTTCATGCTTGTAGGCTGATAAATGGTCCATGGGAGCACTGCTAATATGAATTAGTTTCATGTCATAACAGACCAGGTGCATTTACCAGTCTATCCAGATTACTCCAGCTCTCAAGTTTGTTTCTTGCCTGGATAGGAATGGTAGGTACATTCTTTTTTCTCTGCCCCTCTCCCTGCCCCTTATTCTGTTTATTCATATGAAGCAGGGTATGGGAAAGGTCTTTCCATCCAGATTGATAATGGTGAAATGCTGGACATAGGAAGTCCAGAAGAAATTCAAGAAATGGGGAAAAACCATCTTCAAAACAGTGGTGGACTTGTCAGCATGAATGACATTCACCAAGCGGTGCAGATGCATCAGTAAAACAAGTTTCTGATTTTTGAAAGGAAAAAATGTAGTTTGTTGTAAAATTGTTTTCTCAGCCTGTGAGGTACAGATAAGTCAGGGTTGTACTAAGAGTTGGATGATGGAGCAATCACTATAAGAGGTAAATGTTGATAAAATGTTATAGAGTATGGGCTTAGAACAAAGCTACTCTTGGTGGGTGTCTCCCACGTTTTCTGATGAAGGATGATCAGAACTCAGAAGTGTCTGATGCCTTCTGCAAATGTCTGCGTCGTGAATTCCTTTCAGACACTTCATGGTTTGCTGCTCCCGGTCTGTGTTTAGCAGCCCTTGGAGATGGTGTCAAATCTGTAGTTGGATAGAAAATTTCTGAACAAAATGGAAATGGGGATGCAAGTGCTTGTGTGTGACTTGTGGCTGCAACCCAGGTGGGGTGACCAGGCAGTGCCACCAAGTATTCCAGGGGAAACAGAAAGCAGGTCCTTGACTGCAGGTGGTCACGAGAGAAGCCGTGGCACTTTTGGAAAGAGTAAAGACTGCAGCCCTGGATTCTGCCCCAAAGTCCATGTGAGTATTGACAACTCATCTCTAAACTCCTGTGTAGTTCCAGCTAGATATGATATTCTCCATATATCTTACTTCCAGCTTCCAGAGGTGTTTTTGTGGGAAACACACCATTTGTCCTGCTGCATCCCAGAAGCAGATTGGTAACAGCTCCAGCATTGTATGGAGCTGTTCTCCCAACAGACCCCAGGAGAGGAGGGTGTTGGGATCTGCTGCTGTCCTGTGCAAGCTGCCTGGCAATGAAGGTCCCTCTCCATTTCTCTCTTGGCAAACGTGTCGTTGTACTGCAGCAAAGCCAAGGGGTTTCAATGCCAGGCTTGGGTCTTTGCCCCTCTGCAGAGCACTCATTGCCCACACGCCTCCGCTGGCTTTTCTCTTTGTGCAGTGACAGGCTGGGGAGGAGAGAGGAGGGGAGAACAGCAGCGTCTGATTAAA
The DNA here is from genome assembly GCA_013396655.1 of Campylorhamphus procurvoides. Taxonomy (NCBI): domain Eukaryota; kingdom Metazoa; phylum Chordata; class Aves; order Passeriformes; family Dendrocolaptidae; genus Campylorhamphus; species Campylorhamphus procurvoides. The sequence continues at coordinate 580,180 of WBMV01016873.1, read as the reverse complement.
ACTCAGCCCCCCTGGCCCTAGATCTGAGGAGACAGAGCCCGCCCTCCCTTCCCTTACCATAATTTTATTTTATTACAAAAAGAGCCCGTATTAAAAAAGCCCATGATTATGTTTTCTGTTCACCAAGACTTTTCCTGTATTCGACCTTTGGATAACCTCCAAGGCTTGCAAACATTTGAAAGGAGTAAAGGAGCTCGTTTTATTGCAGGGCCTCAGCATACATTCTTTCCAGCCTATCTTTAACATCAGTTGACAAGAATTATATAATTGCAGTCTGTGATCCCTTTAAGGCTAAAATGTATTCGTTTTCCCTCAAAGAACACTTCAGGTTTCAGAGTTAAACGTACACTTTTTTCCCCCATCTGGGTTATTCTGTAAAAAGCCGTTTTCTCTGAAACTGGCAAGTCTCATTCTACCAAATTGTATGGATTTATTTTTTACTGCGGTTTTAAGCTCACATGTTAACAAGTAGAAGAAATAGCCTCCAAATCCCAACCTGTGTTTTCCATTCCATTGGAAAATTAGTGGGTTACAGAGAACACGCAAGGGGAATTACACTCCTTAGGTGGAATCAAATAAAATTTCAACATACCAATTTAATCAAATTAGGGTCTAATGCTAATTGATAGGCAGTCTGGAGATGGACAGGTAGCTGGATTGGATCTGATCTTGCATTTCAGAGGCATGATGTAATCTGCTGGGTCAGGAAGGAATTTCTGGTTTCCTATCAGAATGGCATCAGCCACCATGTTTTAGGAAACCATGGACATTGGATACTTGGATAGGAGCTGGGGACTGATGCCAAAAAAGAAGTCTGAAGATAATACCTGAAATTTAAAAGACAAATTAGCTGTTACCATGATGACACTCTGTTTGCATATGCTCCTGGCCATTCAGGTTTTCCCTGCTGTTTGTGCTTCTGGAGAGTAAAAAAAGCACACAAACATGTGAGTATTCCTGGAAGCTTTCCATGCCAGTTATGTCTGTGTGTCAGAGCCAGTGGTGCTCAGATCTTCTGCTCAGAGGGAACAGAAGTGATGCCACCACAGTGCTCAGAGCACATTCACATTGTTCTTCGAGAATGGAGTGAGATAGTCAAAGAAACTGCAGAAAACTCTCCCTTTTTTGAGTATTCTGGGCAATCAAATATGGAAAGAGCAAGTAGCCTAATCATGGGCATTTGCATGCAAGAGGGGAAGTTAAATATGTCTCAAAAATTAGCTGTTAGGAGTGATCAGACTGGCTGAAGCCGGAGAGAAGAGACTGGACTCAATGTGCCAATTGTTTGCCTGGATAGCACAAAGAGGTCAAGGGGGTAGGGGTTGAAATCAAGAATCTGGGGTGTTGTTCTTGATTTTGCCATGAGCTTACCCCAGATCTCAGCATTCTTACCTGAGAAGATGAGGACAGTGGCAGCCAGAGTGCCTGCCTTCATGCCCTTTTATCTGAGCACTTGAGGAAGTGCAAAGTTTTATTCCAAATAATGTTTGCCAGTAAAAATGGATCTCTTCTTCAAATATTTAGTTACTCTAATGCTGATTGCCCCCATTCCCTAAGGGTAGGAGGGGGAAGGGGCAGCATTCCTAGTTTTATAGAGGGGCAGTCTTAGAGGGCTGTAACTGCATGTCGCGGGCCTTGGATGCAATAACTGAAGAGAGAGGAGCCAGTAACAGAATCCTTTTAATAAACTACAAGCCCACAGTTTATAAACTTGGACACAGATTGCACTCCTGCCTAGTGTATAAAAATAACCACATTTGGATCTCTTTGTGGCCAAAGGATCTTATAACCTGTTAAGTTTTTGCTGCCTGTTTCTCTAACGTAGGCAGGACCTGTGTAATACCCTGCGTTGCACTGAAAGGGAAAATCTCCGCTTGGGTAAGCTGTTCCCTGCCTTTGGTAGCCTCTCTGTATCAGGATTCACATTCTTGTTTCCGTTTCAAACAGGAGACTAGTTTACAAGGCAAGTTCCTCCTTGGAGATCACAAGAGGCTTTCTTTCCCCTTTCTTTTTCTGAGAGGAAGGATTAGGTCACAGTATTCCGTTTGCTTTTTATTTTTTTTCTTCTTGGGCTAATCTGCTCTCCAAAATGTCCATGTTACCAGAGAAATAAAAGGCTTTAAGTGAGCGCGGGATTTTTTTGCCTCACCTCAGCACTCCAGCCAAGAAGGGCGATTTACAGAAATTGCTGCATTGAAAAGCCTTAAACCAGAATTTCAGATGCTTATAAGACAAAGCAGAGAGATAGCAGAGTGGCAGGTGCCTTCTCCTTACCTCACAGGGTTGTGTTCTGCCTGCTCTTAAGGAGTTTGGTGGATGGTGATTACAAGTATGTCTGCACTGTATCCAGGTGTGCTGTACATGCAGTCACAGCTTTGTGCAGTGAGCTTGTGTAGTCCCTCACCTGCAATCAGAAGCTTTATGATTATTCAGAGACCTTTATTTTCTATTATCTTTCTGCATTTTGTGTGGTGGAAGCATTAATGGTACCATGTTCTAAGATGTGATTTTGAGCCTGGCACCTTTCCTGGTGCCAGCGTGTGATGTGCTGCACATTGCCTGGCTTCACCTGAAGGGAGGACACACACTGATGCCGAGGCTTTTGTGCGGAAAGTTTTGGGACTCTCTAAACAAATTTACTTTGTTCAGAGCATACTGAGCACAAACAGATTATTGCTTTAATGAAATCCGTATTGTTCTTGTTCAAACACCAAGTACTGGTACCAGTTTGTGGTAAGAGTATAAAGATTTTTTTTGCAGCATTAAGTATGAATTTGCATTGGGTAGTTTGTACCTAGCACAGGTACAGCTTGTTCATACTGGTCACGTCACTTTTGGCAAACTGTTTTTAAAGGGCCAGGTCTGCCTTGATTTAGATCAGCACAGCTCTGCTGAGCTCTGTGCCAGTCTCTGACAACCAAAGTTATGCTTCTCAAATGGTTTTGGCTAATTTTTTTTCAGTCCTTTCTTTCCAAAGAGTTTTAAAAATGCAATTAAATGGACAGTAATACTCAGCAGTTACACATAAAAAGCTGTTTATCTAGGGATATCAAAATGCTTGACAAAGGTGGGTAATTCTCACAGTGCCCTTTTTTGCAGGGTGAGATGCTGGCATGCAGAGACAGCGAGCGGTTTATCTGAGTAACAGAGTCAGTAGCAGAGGTAGTAATTAAAACTTCGGTCTCATGACACCCAACTCTGTACCGTAACCACTAGACAAACTGCCTCCCAGAACCGTATCTCATCTCTATCTCCCTACATATGCACAATAAAGCCTTTGTAGTATATGCTGTACACTTGCTATTGATAGTTGTATCAGCTGAAAGATAATGCTTGCTCTTCTAACTGGCTGCAAGTGTGCTCCACACAGCCTCAATTATCTGAACATAATGGGGGAGAAGGGGAGAATTTTGGATAACTGAGGGTTTCAAATCATTGAAGGAGTTTTCTTTGCAATTAATAGGCATGATGGGGGCACAGCATGTTTTGGAGAGCACGTTTGGGGACTGGTGTCACACTGTGCAGTAACTCAATAACCAACATGCCACTGTTTGGGATATATTCTTGGTTTTCTTTTTTGCTAAAGAGAGGTGTGTCTCTTCCTCGTTTGTCTTTTTTTTCAGACCAAAATGGGACAAATGCATTTTAGATGTATTGTTGGTACCCCCTTAAGTTTGATGAAGACCAACAGTCACCTTGTTGTTTAATGGGAAGCTGCTCGTAGCTTAAAGCAATGGGTAGTTTAAAAACACTGACTGATCAGCGTTATGCAGCCCAGCCGGCAGCGGGGTGTGGGCTATGTGGGTGGCTCTGAATGTCTGCAGAGAAGTAGGACCAGAGATCATCTGAAAAATAATTTCCCCTGCATGTGCCGTAAACTCTAGGATTTCAAGTCTGACCCAGCTGTTAATGAGCTCCATACAGGCAAACAAAGGTTCGGTTACTGTAAAGACACGCTCATTTATGAAGATAAAACATGGACGTGCTCACATAGTGCCTGTGCACCAAACACTGGCCTTCCTGTGGCAGAAATCTTTGCTAGTGTGACTTCATAATAAATTTCCCCATGCCATCTAGGCTAGCCTCATGTCACTGCCTGCTTTCTCCACAAGCTAATTTATTTCTAAAAGCAATAGCATAAAAAGATGGGATAAAGTTTGTAAAGCATAGCACAAAGTGTTACTGGCCCTGTTCAGCTTTCATCTCACCGTGCTCTCACCAGGACTTGCTTTCTAAAACCAGCTCAGTCCTCTGCCTCACACCAGAAGCAGGAATTAAGAGCAGCCTTTACCCTTGCAGCAGTTATGAACTAGCAGATGGGTGCAGGTAAGGCTGAAAGACCTTCTGAAAGGGAATAACTTGGTTTGTTTTTCATGAAATACAGTGTTCAGCATTGATCGGCCTCACAGTTCGTCCTGAATTGTCTCTGTTCTGCGACCGTGGCAATTGGGTGCCCCTGCATCAGAGAAGCACCTGCACGTATTCAGATTGGTATAAAACCTGCAGTTTGGTTAATTTTCTCAGCTATTACCTGAGAGAGGGAATCTGTTGACATCTGGGAGCTGATGGCAGATATCTTTTCTGGAAAGATCAATCTAATCTTAGTTGTTTTAAATTATCTCAGCTTTTTCTCTGTAAGTTTTCAGTGTCTGGTCTCATCAGCTGCTTTAAATACCTGAAAAGAAAAAATATATTTTCTTGTGCACTTCAGTGTTTACCTGAATATACATGTTTGTGAAGAGAGAGTGTGCATATTTATAGTTCTTAATACAGTCTGGATGTACACACATACACTTAATTCTCTTTTTACTTAGGCACCAATGTGTATGTGTGTATTTATAATTGCTTCAATGGAAAGAGCACTGACCCCAGCGTTTTATGCATTATTAGGAGAAGCAACAGTTCACCCTTTAAAATTACTATATTTGGAAATCTGATTCTAAACTCGTGCTGGTTTAACTTAATTTTTGTGGCTTTTCTCCAGATTTTCATAGCCAATGGAAGAGGATGGGATCAAGAGTGCACTCCTCGAAGGTGAGCAATCATGTGGACACAGTTGTGTAAGAGTCTCGGTAAGGGTCTGTATTCCAGCTCGTGTGATATTTGACTGCAACAAAGTGTGGGGCTTCACAGGTCAATATTTGTGCCTTGCTAAGCTCTTTTTTCCCCACTACTTTGGTGCTCGCAAATCCCATCCAATTTTGTTGTTGTTGGTTTGTTGTTGTTTGTTTTTTTAATATATCTGGTCAGCTGCTATTGTAGGAATCTTATGCTGCCCTTTTTCCCCCACCACATTGTCTCGATCCCTTTCTGGGATCATAAAGCACCGAGATAAAGCCGGGAGTTCTGTTTTAAACAGTTCCGACAGCGAAAGTTTACGGGAGCGGCGCTGGGAAAGCGGTGCGGTGAGAGGAGCCGCCACTGCCAGCACCGCTTTGTTCGGCCCGACCGGGCAAACTGGGGCCGTTCCGCCTTGGTTTAGTGCCCGCGGTGTCCGTGCGGGGTGTGTGCAGTGTGTGTGCGGTGTCTCCACGATGTCCCCGCCGTGTCCCCGCGGTGTGTGCGGTGACCCCACGATGTCCCCGCGGTGTGTGTACGGTGTGCGCACGGTGTGCGCGGTGTCCCCGCGGTGCCCCCTCGGTGTGTGGGGTGTCCCCGCCGTGTCCCCGCCGTGTGTGCGATGTCCCCGCGGTGCCCCCTCGGTGTGTGGGGTGTCCCCGCCGTGTCCCCGCAGTGTGTGCGATGTCCCCGCGGTGCCCCCTCGGTGTGTGGGGTGTCCCCGCCGTGTCCCCGCAGTGTGTGCGATGTCCCCGCGGTGTCCCCTCGGTGTGTGCGGTGTCCCCGCGGTGTCCCCAGGGGTGCGGGCGCTGCGCTGCAGTACCCGGCGCGGCCCACAGGGGGCACCCTCCGCCTGCGCGCTGAGCCCGCACAGCGACCCCAGCCCCGCAACAGCCCCTGCCGTGAGGAGGGGGAGAGGGGAGTGTGGGATTTTAGATTTTTTGGGGTTTTTTAAATGTTTTTTTGCTTTGTGTGCGTGTTTTTTGCAGTGCGGAGCAAAGAGGCGTTGGCGTGGTGCCTTAGGTTAACTTTCCCCATAATTAAAAAAAAAAAGGAAAAAAACAAACAAGCCAACAACAAACCCCAGACCCATTAAAAAAACACTTAAATACCTGGAAACATTATTGTGTTGCTTGTACAAAAATACACCCTTAAGAACATCTGAGTAAATATGTATATAGAACATGCAAGCTCCTGTAAAAGCAGCTTTTTTATTTGCGTGTGGGTCCATATGAAACCCAAGATGATATATCATGTTTTGCTCAGATCTTTGTTTCAAGATACAGCTATGGGTAGATTTCACGATGGATCATCTTTTAGCTGTTATTTCAGCACTTCTTACTTTCCTATTTTCAGCACATCAGTATTAAGATCCCACAATCATTACTTTTTCCAACTCTGTCTTTGCCCGTTAACAAGAACATTTAAAAAACAAAATAAAACAAAAGCCTTTTAGATCCCATGTGGGTTTGTTGCCCCAATGCTAGTAGTGTCAGTGCCCGGTTCTGAACTTTCCTGGCAAGTACAAGGGCGAGCTCCTTGCCCCTGCGAGTCTGCAGCCAAAGCCGCTGCTGCCCAAGCACACCGACCGAGCCACAGGAAGGACAGAGCAAATGGTTACAAACGAGCACTGCTCCTCGGCTCCACAATTTTCTCTTCGTCTTAAATGCACTTTATTGCACCTTTCCTGCAGTTTGTTCCGAGGACAGCCACACTAATAATCCTTATCCGACACCGAGGAATCCCCCTCCTGGCTCTCAGCTTGAAGCCGCGGCTGGCATTCTGCTGCTCTGCTTTGTTGACTTTGATATTTTTTAATTATTATTCTATATTATCTCCTGCCTGAGTCGCTGGTTCAGCTTACCTCCAGCCACAGTCTGAGACTGGCTAACAGTTGCTATAATTTAGCTTCAGCCTTTCCCATCCCTATATTTTTAGGGCTTGTGATTTCAGCAGAATACATGGCTTGTCGTTTTAGAGGGGGCTCTCAAACTACACGACAGCCATGAATTGAAAGTGAAGAATCCATGAGAGAGGCTGTGTATGTGTGTGGTTCTGGGGATGTTAGATGTGGGCAGATTCTTTAATACACTGAAAATATTTATTTTGATTATTGGTGCTCTGGAAGATTTTCGTGCTGTTTTTTGATGATGGCTTGAACTATTCACCAAAACGAAAGTAGTTGCTTTTCCTATATTTTGACAGCAGCCTTTAATAAATGAAAGTCCTTCCCAGTGTTTAGAAAATCAGTGTATTGAATACATGGTGAATAGCAAGCACAATTCTTTTTGAAGTTCTTCTGCATTGTGAAGTATCAATGTTTTATATGTTAAAAACAGTATATGCAATTCCTCACGACTGTTACATTTCATTTAAACAATGAGGTCTTTGCTTGTGAGCGGTCCTGGGTTCGTTAGGGAATAAGTTCAACACTGGCCCAAATCAATAAATGAAGTTTGCTTGTGGCAGCACTGATGAAGCCATTATATAAGAAGGAAGTCCATGTAAGTATTTGATTATTTTCCTGGGGGTTTTATTTGCTAGTTTTCAGGTAGAATAGTGTCACTTAGAGCAAGTATTTAATCTTTTTTCTTAAAAAAAAAAATACAATCATGTAAACAACACTGAAAACTTAGCACTGAACCTTGGTCTTACAGGATTAGTTCCCATCAACTTCACTGACTTCTTTCCCAAGAGTAAAGGCCACGGGAGAAATACCACACAGGAAAACATATTCTTTGCCCTGGAAACCTTGTTATCTTATAAGTTCCAGGTATAAACTGTTGGTTCATTCATGAAGGGCGAACTCCTGCCTTTCTTACTCTAACAGGGTTTTGCCAAGGCAAACTTACTCCTGGTTTACACCGTCTGTAACCTCAGTGGGAGCAAAATTCAGCCCTTTAGCTCTAATGGGAGCCTGTTTGATCTTGTCCTTTATTGCAGAGTTGTATCAGGAAAGGAGCTGAGCACAGAAACGTGACTACCACCGAGCTGCTATTTGTTGCACTGCATTATCTGTAGTATCCTTGTTATTCTAGAAACCCTTTTTTTTTCCCCCTGCCTGGAACATTTTGCTGCAGCAAATGAAGGAGGGGGGAAAAAAAATTGAAGAGACCTTCATTTGGTGGCATAGAAAATTTGCATAAAATATCGCTCTAAGCATTGAAGGATCTTATTACATAGGGTTTTGATGATAATCTTTGTTGAAATAATATTTAACACATGCTGCACTTTTAATTAAGTATCTGAATAATCTCAAATTAATACCAGAGGTTTAAAAATAAGTTTTCATTTTAGTGAACTGTAACATAATAGCAAGCTGCATGGCAACCCCTTCCTTTACCCTTTGATTTAATTAAATGTCCTTCTGTGTGCTTCTTCTCACTTCAGAAATGCACATAAAGAAATCAGACCCAGACATTTTATTTAGGATTTTGCCACTTTCCTTTCCCTTATGTCTTTGCTTATTTATTTGTCCTGCTTCCTCTAGGGCTTTGATTAAGGTGTTTCCTTGGGGATCAGCTCATCTGGGGCTTTGCAAACTGGCCTGTGTGTTTGCAAAGGGCAATTGCAACGTGTCCCGGTGTTGGGGTTTTGGTGCTGTGGTGCTGACACGTGGGTCCCTGTTTGGAAGCAGCAGACTGTGGCAGGGAAGTTTTGGGTCATGTACAGCATGTGTGTCATGGGGTGGATGCAGTCTGGTGGATCCTGGAGCAGTTTGCATGGCACAATGACATGCTGGAGTGTGTTATGCTCCTGGAGTTTGATTATAAGGTGAAAAGGAGCTTAACAGTGTAATGGCTCCAGAGAGCAATCAAACCATTACAAATAAATTCACATTTATTCTATTTATTTTTTCAAATTAAAAAGGCCTGATCCAGCCAATTTGTTTGCCTTCCAGTTAGGTGTGTTTGACAATCACTGCTTCATTATTCCTTCTTAAGAAATCCCACTAAAACCAAAGGAGGGGGAAGCAGCCCTCGCTCAGATCCATGTCAGTGCAGTTGTTTGGCTGGAGCCACCTCGCAGGGCGAGGGTGGGTGCGGGCTGGGGGAGGCTGTTTGCCGCCTGCATGAAAACACGCTCGCAGTTTGGGAGCGTGAGGATGTGAAGCAGGCTGGCTTTGAAGGCTTTCTGTTAGATTTCCCCCTTTATCCCTTTCCATCTATCATTGTAAAGGAGACATATATAACCGCCGCACTTTGTATATTAAGGGGAGCTGCCTGCTTTTTCCCTTTGCTGAGATAATGACGCTGAGGGTTGTTGACTGCTGTTATCTCTGATGACAGCCTTATCTGCATGGCTCTGATTCCCTCTCCCAGAGTCGGAGATATCCAGTCCTTTGGAAACTGACCACTGCTCACACTGCGGCCGGGCAGGCTGGAAAGCAAATACTTTGGAGCACCAGAGTTCTTAATCAGTGGTGCTGTTTGATATGTTCACCCCTCCCACCATACAAAGTATTGAAGGGAAACGCTGGGAGTAAGAAGAAATGAGAGCCTCAAAATCAGCTCGGATAAAAGGCAAATGCCCCCAGCCCTGCCCAGACAGGCTCTGCTGGAGGGCATTTTTTGTCGATAACCAACTGTTGAATGGTGTTGGTGTGTGGCTCAGCTTCTCCACACCACAGAGACCCCTCACTAATGGACCTAGAGATGATATTTACACAGCGGAGGGATCGTTACAGCTTCCTGGCTGCACCAAATCAGAATCCAGGAGTTTAGTTTAATTCCTCTAAACATAATAATCTGCAGTTAATTGGCTAACATTCGCCATGCCTCTAAGGTGCGCGGTGCTGCCGTGGCTTGGCAGCCTCAGTCCTGTCCCTCAGAGATCTCAGAGCAAAATTCAAATATTTATGAATTTAGCCTCTTAACGCTCTTGAGAAATGCTCTTGTTTTAGTGCTGCAGAAAGTGAGATACAGAGATAGTGTGTGCACTTGTCTGGGATCTTCCAGCCGCAAGTGCAGTCAGCCATGAAACCCAGGTCTCTGCACACCTCGCTGGCACCCTGCTCTTCAAACCCATCTAGTTGCCCAAGTTTTACTGTAACAACCCTTAAAAACAGACAACTGATCCTATTTTCGACAGCATGGGTTTCTACAAACCCCTCTGCATTAAAAGTACCCCTCAGGGTGGGAAAACTCCTAGTTAATTGCTCTTTAAAGCAGCTCTGAACAGGAGCTTATGGAGCAAACTGTGGGACAGCCCGGTGCTGCACAAGTTGTCAGAGAGCCCTACCCATGCTCTGCCTCATTTTCCTTGTGCCCTTTCTCAGATGTAGGGGGCTATTAGGATCTCTTTTCCTCCCTGCCATATCTTATAATACACATTTCAATCAGAACACTTAGACCAATTTGACTGATATATGATCCAGACTGCCTGTACCGCTTTGCACCTCTGCTGTCAGTGCTCTGCCATCTGGGCTTGCCTCAGCTGCAGTTCGAGGCTTCCAAGGTGAACTACAAAGTCAATGTTACTGGAAATACACGTTGTTGGAGTATGCTGATGCTTTTTTCCCCCATTTTAAAAATGTGTTATACTGGAAACTGCTGGTGAAGGGAAGGGTGATGTGGAATACTGAGTTTGCCCTAAAAGTTTAAAGGGTTGTTTATTTTTCCAGGGCTTCAGAAGAAGGCAAAGCCAGACTTTTTAGTACTGAAAAATGATTATTGATTAAAAACCATAACTGGTATTGGAAAACTATTCTACAATTAATTTTTGAATATTTTGCTTGAAAAGGAAGCAATATATAGCTGAAAAGTTTCTGCTCAAAAAGCATTTTTATTTGAAAAGCTTGTTTTGCCATGTAAGGAGGGGTTTTTTTGTCTTACTCCCAGTATGGTTTTGTGCTATATAATATATAATCACCTAGGACTCCTTCTGCACTTTCCTTGTGGCTAACTTGTGGGGCTGTTTTCCTGAGACATGCAAGCCAGTACTGATCTACAAATATTCAATTAAGATTGTAGGAAATCTGTTTAGGATATTATTAAATCAGCAGAAATTTCACTTGCAGACCACAGTTTGGAATATTCTTACATACACTGTTTGAAGGGGAGCTTAGACATTCATAAAACTTATCTGTTTTTTCCCCTCCAGTGCTTCCAGCTGGTCAAATCAAAGGGAATACATCACCCTGAGGATCTTGCTTTGCTCTTGAATGTGAGGATGAAATATGTCAAATGCATAACACTTATATTCCAAAATTACAAGGAACTGTAAGGGATTAGGAGGGGATCTCACGATGGCAAAATTGGGATTGCAGACTTGGATATAACATTTCTTTTCCTCTGGGTGTGTCTAGGGCTCTGACTCAAACCTGCTGGCTCAGGGGCTTCAGAGACTGACTCCAGGGGGGATCCTGGACACCAGTGTCCTGCCTGCTGGCTCCTTGCTCACATCACCAAGGCACATCCTTCCCCATCAAAGTCTCATCAAATGTGCCAGTGTCACCAAGAGCAGAGCTGCATGAAGATGCCTGCCTGAGCTGAGCTACCTGTAAGTAGTGCAAAACCCTGTGCTAAAGCCAGACATCATCTCTGCTGGGGTTTTAACCCGAGCTCATAGACAGAACAGCAATTTGATCGTTCGAGCATGCTGTTATTCAGCCCTGCTGATGATAAAGGTGGTTCAATCCCATCATTTGCAGATGGAAACTTTTTCCCTGATGGTTTCTGTGTTGTGATTCCACCACCCAGCACATGCCATCCTTGACCACAAACATGGTCATTTTTCAGTATCATTTCCAGCACACAGCACAGCACCACTGCAGCACCGTGGCTCCTTGCCCATGCCGCAGCCCCGCCACAGGAGGATGTTTCCCTGTGAATTCAGGATGATGGTGAGAACAGGTTTTGTGTGTTGGCAAGACTTATCTGCAGCTGTGGGAATGTGTTCTGCCAGAAGACCGCATCTCCTGAGCATTAATTACACAGCCCCTTGTGCTCCTCTGTTCCCAGCTGTAAAATGGAGATACCCTTCTTAACCCATGCCATCACTTTAGTTCACTGCAGCTTGCAGAATGCTCCTGCATCCACAGACGGGAGGCACTGGAGAAGTGGCAAAGATGATTAATAAGGAGGTTATTAACAAATGCCACAGGTCAAATTCTGCAGCTGTTCCTAAGTTTGTGCTTGACATGAAGGTCAGTGTCACGAACAGCTCCCCATGTGTCTGGGAGCTGGATTTGACCCTTGGATATAAAGTTAGGATAGGCAAAAATTAGGTTAAATGGATTTGACCTGCACCTGATAGGAACATTTCTGAGGGAATGAGGTGCTTTCTGTGGTATTACTTGAGCATAAAACTATCTCCCAGGTGAGTTATGAGTGGTCTCATGGAGTGGTGTAGTTATTTTGCAAGCTGGTTTGTCTAAACCTTTGCTATTTGAGGGGCTGTTGGCAAACAAAACTCCTGAATCTCTGATGGTTTGGGCTGACAGCAAACTGTGTACTTGCTGTGGGGAAAGCACTGCCCTTCTGAAGCATGGTTTCCATTTAAACACTCAGAGGGCTCCTAGCTCTGGCCTGCCTGTGTTTATCTGTGCCAAGTGTGAATGGGAATTAGAAAAGGGGAAAAAGAGAATGGCTGCTTTTTAAAAAGCTAATTTAAAAGCAGGCGCAGTCTTCTGTAAAGATGATTCTGATTGTCCAGAGCTCTTTTAAAGGAACAAGGTTAAATGCATTTTACTGAGAATATGGGATTAGACACATGCATGAAATGAACAACATCATCTTTATTTATTTCATACTTAAATGACCAAGAGTGTAAGTCAGTCAATTCCTGATGATTCAGGAATGCAAGGGGATTTTCTGTATTGTTTTTTATTTCATAAAGCTCTTTATCTCTGGCTTTGTATATTAGCTGTTTCTACATTGCCACCAACCTCCCCCTGCCCACTATCCTTGTGTAACCAAAGGCGGAAAATAGGCATTGACTGTAAACAGCACAATTGGTGGAAGCTACAGGTAAAATACTCGAGTCTATTCCCATGTGCCTTAATTTAACAGTATAAAGTGCCTCACATGGGAAAGGCTGATGCTCATACTGCTCTTCCATACAAGATCTGGAATGACCAAGGATTTAAAGCAACTCTATGAAGCAGGGAAATGCAGTATTGTTTACAAAGTGCTGATACTTTTGGGAAAAAAAAAAAAAAGAGACACAGTTCAAGCTGACAACAGTCTATGTTCAACACCGTGTCTGGAGCAGGACTGCCTTGTATATTTTTACTGCATGATTTTAATCTTAGCTGTGTCTGGTCATTGCCATTGTAAATGAAAGACATAGTAACTTAGGGGAAAAGCCTGTAGGAGTTTCTTTTTTATCACCTTTATACCCAGGGAAACTGAGGCATGTAGAGGTCCTGGAGGTTTGTAAATGAAAAAGTTGGTAAAATGGTGAGGAAGTTGGGGAGAGAACCCAAGACTCCCATGTCATGGCATTGGCAAATGATCTCCATGAAAAAGTACCACAAGGAGAGCAGCCCAAAGGTTCTTCACTTGGTGGAATTTGCCCACACACATCAGCAGCACTTTTGGCCCAGGGGGCTAACAGGAGGAAGAAGACAGTGGGCCTCATGAGTTAAGGTTTTGTAGCTTGGTCTTTGGTGGAGGAGGATGCTCCAGACTTGGGTCATTTCTCAGAATAAAAATGACTGGAAGCAACTCATCTTAAAACTCCCTTTGTATGAGCACAGCCAAAAAATTTCAAGGGCTCTCTACATGGGCTCTGTGACAGAGAACTCCAGTCTCAACTGCACACCAGTGTCCAGAGAGGTATCTCCCATCAGTGGAGTCTCTTCATGAAAGAAAGAAAAGAAAAAAATAACATATTAATTCTAGCTTGTCACAGTCTGCCTGCCTTGTCTCAGCTGTCTGGCTTTACCCTCCCACCCTTATTTTGGTAGTGTCTTCTCTCTAGATACTATCTTACCTTTCTGGAGCAAACACAGGCTCTTGCTTATGTAGATGGGGCCAGGATCTGTGCTGTGGAGGAGCAGTGTGTCACTGTGTGAGTTCAAATGAGCTCTGTTGAGTCATGCCAGCTGAGGCTCCTGCTGGTTGGATTTATTGCTGAGAAAAGACCAAAAGTGAATGCCCAGCACAAGGGAGGTTCTGTCTTATGTGCCCCATAGGCTTAATTAACATACAGATTTTTGTTCACTGCTAGTTCTTAAAACCAAAACCACTAACAAACAAATGATGTAAAGGAGAAGAAGGGCAGAAATGCTGTGTGCGTGGCTTATTACTTAGCACCAAACTTGAGTAAGGCACTCTAAGGCATTTAATAGGCATGGTGGCATGAAATGCTGGACCTTATTAAACCAGATGGAGTTTGTTATTGATTTCAGTTGAGTCAGGACTGCCTTTTCCCAAGGAGTTCCTGCTTTAAGGGTCATTCTTGACTTGAACAGAGGTTCAGCAGGTAACAGGATTTGAATCTACTGGGCAAGGTCTTGGCCTGAAGGAGCCTCAGATGGTGAACACAAGCCCTAAGCACTGCAGAGCTATGCTGGCAGGGGTGTCCCTCTGTAGTGAGGGCATGTCCTTGTGGACCTCTGACTAATCAGCCATGCTAGTTTAACACTTGTTATTCCTGCTGTTGGAAATATCATAATAAAAATATCTTCTTACAAACAGAACCTAAATTTTCTGTGCATTCCTACTTATTTCTTTGTTCCAGGCTTAATCTTGGCAGTGAATATTCCAGGACTCCTCGTCAGAAGAAAGTGGTCTATGCTTTTTGCAAATCCTCAGCCTGAGTCACTGAAAATGTGTTATTTCCTTGCTGTGGTGTTGTCCAAACTTTAGAGGTTGCAATCCAACACATCAGCCAAAATAGTGACCTTGTCTTGCAAGCAGAAGGTTTTGAAAGGTTGATTTAATTGCTGAAGGTTCTTGTCTGCTTTTTGTCTATGAAACTGCAAAGGTAATTAAAAAAAATTACATTTTTAGCCTTTTCCCAAAGCAATGAAGGCTCGATACTTTTTTTTTACCAGTTGAGGAATGTGAGGCTGTTTGTAATGCTCACCTTGAGACACCTGTCATAGGTACCTGAGTGGTGAAGCTCCTCTTCCTAATGTTTTTACGCTCCTCTGGATGGAGCGTTTAGAGACCAGCCTCCCAAAGTTAGTCACCCAGGTCACAGTTTGTGTGAGAGCCTCTGGTTTCATCTAATTTGTTGCCCCTGAGAGCTAGAACTGAAGCTGCAGGGAAAATCTAGTGTATTATAAACTTCTGACAGCAACACAAGCGCTGGCAGCACTCTGAGCTTGTGCTCTCAAGCCAGCTATGAAAACCTAGGTGTGAAAGAAAAGGCCCAGCAGAGCTGTTTACTGGAACATGGAAAATACGGCAGCAAATGTTCTAGGACTGGAAATTTGACTTTTTTTCATCAGCCCCTTTGGCTGCATTCTTGCCCTTGTCTGGTTCCTGTGTGTGTCTGTACCAACACATTTCACTGGCATTTACTATTTGTGCCAAGTGGATTTGACATGAACAAGTATTCAACCCTTCCCCAGAACTGAGAGGGAGTTCTGCTTTTCCAGCTAAGAAGCCATTTCACGTGCCTGTGTCATCCCTGTTCACAGCTAAGCAGTACAGCAATAGCCACAGTGCAAGTGAGAACGGGAGATGGCTTTCAAGAAATTTGAAGGAATCACAGTTCACCCATAGATGCTCCACGGCCATAAAAGTTGTTGAGAGTTGTTGCATAGATTTTTCCAAGTAACAAATGACAGGACAAGAAGAAACAGCCTTAAGTTGCCCCAGGGGAGGTTTAGATTGGATATTAGGAACGGATTCTTTGCCAAAAGGGATGTCAAGCACTGGAACAAGGTGTACAGGGCAGTGGTGGAGCCACCATCCATGAAAGTACTCAGAAAACATGTAGATGTGGCACTGAGGGACATGGGTTAGTGGTGGCTTGGCAGTGCTGGGTTAACAGTTGCACTCTATGATCTGAAAGGTCTTTTTCAACCTAAATGATTCTATGACTATATCTCTGACATACTTCACTCCAGCTGTTCTCTTGCATCTGCAGGTTTATCTGCCACAGTCCCATCTTAAGTTCAGCAAGAGCTGTTGAGTGGGATTGGGAGGGACCTAATGGCTAAGTTTTACAGTGCTCAAACTCCTTCTTCATTGTTTTAACTTCTATGTAACATTTCTTTTTGCTTTTCCCTTCCAGAATTGAAAGGCCCTTTCATGGAGCGCAGTGACCTGCCCTGGAGGGCTCTCTCTGGCCTGTGGTTTCATGCTCTACAGTCTCATCCAAGACAACTGCATTTGGGATTTCCCTTCCAGCCCATTTCCCACGGAGGGATTTGGAGTGTATATGTTTCTGTAGTGCAGGACTGAACCTGGGAAGCACTGCAGAGCATGTGTGGGAAGGTGTTCTGTGCTAAAACTGCCCTTACACATGAATATATATGAATAATAGGAAATGTTTGGGTGTGAGATGCAGTTGGGATTCATTGTAACTCCAAGGAGTGGAGAGCACTGCCTTAGTTTGGTGGTGTAGGTCCAGGCTCCATCCCATCACAGATGGACTGAGCCAAGCAGACCAGCCAAGTACAAGCCAGGGAAATGAGGGCAGTTAGCCTGTGTGCAAGGACTTGAAGCAAACCCTTGCCAAGGGGGTTCAGAGCTGGGGCTCTCCTCCTGCCACTGTCCTTGTGGCATGGGCACCTCTCTGCTGTTCCCTGCAGCAAGGGGGTCAGCATCAGGGTGAACTGCGGCGTGTGGAAAAGCTTGTAAATACTGCTTGGAGGTTTGAGAACTGACTGGAGGGCTTTGAGAGAAGGCTTTCTCCCTCTCAATGGGCTTTCACTCCCCAGCAGGGCGAGAGCAGAGCAGTGGGGCATTAACTGAGGGGCTTTAGAGGATTGGGAAGGACCTGAAAGGGAAGGATTTGGTGGCGGTTCCTCTGGGCGAGGAATGCGGTGTTCAATGGTCGCACGCTCCTCATTGTCTTGGGAGGATAAAGCGGGGTGGCCGGAGGGACTCAGGGCTCGGGGTCCGGCCGGTGCCAGCACGGAGGGAGCCCAGCCCCAGCGGGAGCCCGGCCAGCCTGAATAGCCGGCCCGGCTGCCTCACAGGCTGCCCCGGCACACGGCCCTCCTCACTTTGAAGCCCCTGGTGCTGCAGAGGGGTGCTTTCTCTGGCTCTTGTTTGCTGATGATCCCTAAATTAAGAAATGCAAATCTATTCAGGGCAGATTCCTTTTCCAAAGACAACTTGCCTCAGTTGCTAATTCCCTGCATGGCTTCTATACAGACCCCTCAGCTTCTATACAGACCCCTCACGAACACCTGCAGCTTTTTTTTTTTCCTTCCTCTCCCCCTTTTTCCAGGGAAGGGGTGGCAATGGGGAGTTTATTGAAAATCTTTGTTTTCTCTGGTGCAATGAAACTTGCTTTGCTCTTTTGCCTCCTTTTCTTTCCCCTTTTCACAGAGTAAATACAGCTGATCCATCTCCAGCCCCTCTGCACGTGCCAGAAGAATAAATCGCCAGCCTCGCCCCCAGCCCCCTCCTTTAATTCTTTCCCCTGCTGCTGTGTTTGCTTATTCTCACTGCAGCTGTAGTGCTGGTCGCAAGCGTGAGTTGACCTATTGCTGGTTTGTTTGGCACCGGCTCTGCAGAGCCACCCCCCCCAAAAAAAGACTTTGAAATCAACTGTTAGAGTCCTCACTAGGCTTCTTTCCCTCCCCCCCCCCCTTCTTATTATCATACCACTTGCCTTTTGTTGCCAGTGCAAATACAAATACACACACACACAGAGGCATGCAAGCACAGGGGAGCGAGGGGAGTGCAGACCCTGAAATATTGCACTGTCCAAAGTCCACGGGTTAAAACAAACATCAACACTGCGTCAAATAGTTTGCCTGCAAGAGTCTTTTGTTATGAAGATAAGCTTGTTATCTCTTTCATTCAGATTTTAATCTGACAGGTCATTTGCATACTGCCAGCCGACTTCAGGGTGTGCATTAGATCCACTTTGCATTTAAATCCTCTGTCACTCAGGCAAATAAAAAAAGTGGGGGGTGTGAGGGGGGGTAGCAAAGAACCCCTTTCAGATCCTCACAGTTATTGCTATTACTTTTTGTGCTGATTGTTGATGCAGAAAAGTTGCCCTGGCTCCGGGGGCTCTACATGTTTTTGGGTAGCCAGGATGCTCCCAGGCCATGAGCTGCATCATAAGGTCTTCCAAAAGATCACGTTGTGACCCCTGGGCCCCTTCCTCACTCAAATCCCTCTTCAAACCCTGCTTGGCAGACTTTTTCCCCACACTGATCTCTGTTGCTAGCCAAAATCTAGAGCAGCTCAGTGCACGGTCCTGCCCTCTGTCAAGTTAAGCCTGTCCTGAGCTTGCATGAGAAGGGATCAAGCCCTGGGGAATAACAGGACAAGGAAGAATGAATGTCCTGGACACAGTGCAGTTAACAAGCCACCTATTTAGCAACTTCCATGTAAACATGCCTCTTCCTTTAGTTATTCCACTTCTCTTATATGTCTCTATATATTTTTTCTAACTGAAGCCTGATCCTGGACTCTTATTCCTTGAACTCCATCACAAGTGCTGGAAGGATCTTAGGGACAAGGCTGCTCTTACAGGTAATGGAATATATTGTGTGATTGTGAAAGACATGAGCTGTGGGGTACAAGTCACCTGTGGTGCAAACACAGGTTGGTGGGGTTGCACTGTGGGCACAGAGAGCTACAGCAGTTTCTGGTGACTGGAAGGTACTGTAGGCACAAAACCCCAAACAAACCAACCAAACACACACCACCACCACCCCCCGCCTTTGGTGAAGGTGTTACCCAAATGCATGGGTGCTGTGGATTTCTGGTTCTTACCAGTCTGTGGCCTTACATCTGTCCTTCCCAACCCTGTTGCAGGGCAAGAGAAGGAGTGGATTTGGCTAGTGATGATCTAAGACAATCCCTGGCATGCTTTGTGCTCCTGTCTCCCTATAGGGACATTGCATTTGTCTGTGAGGGCAAAAAATTGTGAACTTCAACTTCTGGATCTCATTCCTTTCATGTCATCTGTTTGAACATATTGCCCATGCTCACTTTTCCCGAGGCCAGCCCAAATAGCATCAGGACTCCTGTGTTTCTTGGAGAGCCAAGCACGGGTTCCAGTCTGCCCTGGTTTGGGGGGAGCTGCTACCCGGCTGTCCCCACTGGCTGGTTGAGGAGCACCAGGTCCTGCCTGCTCCTGCCAGCACCTCCCTCCGCTCATGGTGTTTCCTGCACCTCCTCTGAGACGCTGAAACAATAAACCCAGGACAAGATTAAAGCTGGTGCAATTCTTGTCCTGTGCATGGAGGTGTAACCACGGCTCTTCTGAAGACCACAGAAATTATCCCGGGATAAGTGAAAGGTAAAACTAGGAGTCTCCTTCCTGAAATACAATGGACAGCCCGTGAGACAAGGCCACAGTCCCCCTACAGAGAGGGATGGTGTTCCTGGGGATTGTGTCCCAAACCACAGCAAGCAGAGCTATAGGATAACATTTCCTTCAGCCTCAATGGAGTTAAAGATTGGATCTGGTGAAATTAATGTATCCAAAAGCAGGGGAGTGAATAGTTGCAAAGCATTTATTCAAGCTCTAATGTGACAAGTTCAATTCTTCTGTTCAGAGCCAGTAATTTTCTTACATATATTAATTATTGGAAATAATTCTCTGAATAACATCTAGGAATAATTCAGGCAATATATCTTGATAATGAGCCAGTTACTAGTGAATGGTTGAAATCTCAGCTGTGCTGGTGGCTTTGGCTTGGGTGAACGTTCACACGGCATTGTTTCTTCTCTTAAATACTAGTACGTGACTTTCACAACCAGATTCTGGTCTGAATTGCTGTGTTTATGAGGTCTCTATTATTTGCCATTTCGGTAAATGTTCCTGACAGTAAAGGCCTTTGTTAGAATATTATTGGTAAAGCAAACATAAAAGCGTGTGAATGCAGGCAGACCAAATTTAAGCCATTTACTTGAAATGCTAGTGGGGAAAAAGGTTTGAGGTATGTAACCACCTCCAACCCTTAAATGAAGCTGCTGGGAGAAATGTTTCTCTTCACAGCTGACATCTGATTCACTCTTTTCCAGTTTCTCCTCAAGATTTCTCAGGGCAACCTGTAGTAGCAAAGTCCCACATAATAGCACAGTAATGGAAAACCAGCAGCATTCCCAGTCCTCTTGCACTCTGTGGTAGACTGCTCCATGCTGTTTGCAGTGGGCAGTGGTGTCCCTGAGTGTGGTGTGTGGTACAGGTAGGAGAGGGGTGTGCTTCTCCTGCTGAAGCAGTAGTTTTTGGAGATGAGTGGGACAAGGTGATTAAGATATCCTACATGTGCTGGGGCTCTCAGGCAAGTGAGCTGCACCTTCAGTTATTTATCATCCAGTGGCACTGCCAGTACTACCGAGACTGAGGCAGCCTGGAGTGGTGTCCAGGGCCACTGGTCGAGTGAAGAGCCTTTTGTGATGAGGAGTTGCAGCAGAGCCATCGCCAGCCAGCAGCGGTGAGAGCTGGCCAGGATCTATGGGTGTGACGGTGGTGCCAGAGCAGGGCCAGTCCTGCTCCACTCCCTGTTCCAGCCAGCCAGCCCCGTGTGCTTGCAAGCATGGGAGCATTGGAGTTTGGAAGGGATTTTCTGTCCAAAATCTGGACTGTTTGGCCAAGGATTGAGTGGAAAGGAAAGGCAGACATGCCTGTACGCAGAGGGAATAACTCCTTCTGCAATCCAGTTTCCAACTCATGCCCTAAAACTGACAACACTTAAGACCCCTGGACTAAGGGCAATGAATGCAAAATGAGAGCTCTGCAAAATCCCTTGGTTCAAGGCCAGCTCTTTTGCTTTGCTTTGCTGCTCCTTGGCATCAGTCAGTCAGCCAAGTGAGCAAGCCAATGGCTAGCTGTACTGCCAAAAGAAATCTTCCCAGCTGTTTTATGTATAGCTAATGAGAATGCAAATGTGCTGGTTTTCCAGGCTTGCTTACAACCTCTGCTGCTTCCTTTCTATGCATGTTACCTAAGTGCCCTTCCTTTTGCTATGCAATCTAAATACATTGTACTGGCTGGTGGAGGTGTCCTTGTGTTGCCAATGAGAAATGGAGTGTTTTGAGTGGAACACTGCAGTAGGAAGCAGAGCCTCTCGAACACCTGCTCTGCACTATCCTTCCACATGCTGTCCCTGGAGGGTTAAAGACAAGTTTAGAATAAAAAAGGCAGACAAGAAGCTGGTTTGTCTTTTTTAAGTTAGGTATCACATCAAAGCTAAAGCCACAAAGCTTCAGTGAGCCTGTGGTTGGGCAATGTAGAGTGTCTTGGCTGGGCTCTCCTTGGGAGTTTTCCTTCTTCTCATGAGCATTCATGGCTCCCCTATACTTACAGAATTAGTGTCACTTTTCCAATCCCCCATCAAAAGTGTTCTCATTGGGCTTGCGATATGATACCACTTAGAGTTTTGATCCCCTCAGAAATGGAGTGGTGACTCTGTTTGTACCTTTTGCTGTGATTCTCTATTGAAGAACAGAGCATCTCTTGGCCAAAATCTCTTGTCATGGATTATAAAACCAGCCCTGGGTGCTTTTCAGCTAGCCAAGCCTGGAGAAAGTCCAGAGAGTGTCCCCAGCCCTGGCTTTCAAGGACATATTCCTTGCCTGGCTCCCTTTCTGGAGATATTGGATCAGAGATGAGAGCTCAGTAGCTCATGGGCATTGTTGCATCCTCTGTCCTGATGGGCACTCTGGACTCTTTGGGGACTATGGGGACAATTCAATAAAGGGACACATCATCTGCATAGGAATTTTTTCCACACAGACACACACACTTCATCCCTAGACAATGCAGGAATGCTGCAGAGCAAGGCGAAGCCATCGCCTCCTGAGCGTTGCCCTTTTCTCTCTTCTCCCATCTGGTGTATGTCTCCAGATTTGCCTCCAGTCTTTAAGGGAGCCCAGGTTCGTCTGGCTGAGTCTCCCACCCTGGCCACCAAAGGGCTTCCTCTGCCCGGAGAACAAGTTCCTTTTAAAAGCAGCCTGACATCTTTCCTTTGTTCCTGGCTTTCCACTAGGATTTTCCATGATGCAATCCCGTATGGGGTTACTGGCAAAGAGTTGTTAAAAGTCAGTAGCTCTGCCTGGAGCAAACCCATTGTTCTGCCAGCACAGAGCCCTTCAATGCCGCTGACTCCTGCATGGCCTTGCTCGTGCTCCCCCAGCCCCACCGGCGGCAGGAACGTCCAAATCCAGGAGGGATACAGCCAGAAAGGCAAGGCACGGCACAAAAAGCAGAGGGGGATTAGACACAGGCACGGCCCCCGGACCGTCGCTCCAGCCGTGGCTGGGGACGGGGATGTGACTCACCAGATGCATCTCACTTTTCCTGGGGAAGTTCACAGGCTGCTGCTCCAGCCCAGAAGGGTTATTTTGGAGTGGAAAGTGAGAAGCTGTAGCTTTTATCCTTTTGGAGGAGCAATTTGCAAGGAAAACAATGCAGGATTCTCTGGAATAAGGAGTATTAACTGCATCATCTTTTAAAAATAATTTAGCCAAGCGAATGTTGGCCAGGGATTAGCACCCTTGCAGGCTCTTGGGTTGCAGTGAAGGGATGTTTGCTGAGATTTATTATTGGTGTTGGGAATTGTTCCAAATGCATAGGTGACATCTAATGCCAGAGCAGCTCTCTGGCTTGTTAATGAGATAAGTCAAAGGCTCTGCAAAGTTTTCAACAGTGTAGCCATTAACCCCAAGATTACAATATCCTTTGTATTTTTCCAGCATGTCCTGCCAAGATTTCGCCTTAAGCAGAGGAAAGATGAAAAATGCAAGGCCAGAGAGGCTCTTACAGCTGAAAACTGTCTGCTGTGTTGTTCCCTGAGACAGAGAAGAGCCTGTGTACAATCAGCACTGAACAGGGAAACATCTTTACTGTCCAGCAGTCATTTTCTTCAGTGTTGGACAATTGGAAAAAGGGAAAAAAAAATCATAGAGAATGGTCCTGTCTGGGGAGTTGCAGTCTTATGTCCTCTTCCCTCCTCTGCTTCTGATGCTTGGAGGTATGAGACTGCTAAAGTCAAGCTTCAGAAGGGCTTTCTAGGTAGTTACATCAGGTACTTTTATTTCATCAGCAGGTCTTGTTATTAGGAATTACTTGTTATTGCAGTAATGAGTTTTCCTCCTCTACTCTTTACTAGAGATTGCACACACGAAATGAGATAAGCTGCAGCTGAATTTGGGTAGTAACTGTCCAGGACTGGTGACTGGAAAAATTCATCAGCCAGGATGTTCATAGGAAATAAACCAATGCTGTTTTAGTGATGCTGAAATGTTTAGTGACTTCACCTTGCTGTGTCCATGCTATTGCATTGGAAGGACACCAACTTTTATTTTCTGTTCTTCTCCTATAAAACATGAAGCATTTATTCCTAGAAATTTCCTTCAGTTTTATTTAAATTGTTAAAAGAAAAAAGAAGTACCACCCTTAAAAGAAAACAAAAGGGAAAAAAAGAATAAAAAAAGAAAATGTTAAGAGTTAAACCAATCCTTTTGTTCTGCTCCACAATTTTGAAAAATACCAACTACACCAAAAATGAAAACTGATATGATTTGAATGTTTGAAGAAAAACAAAAACTTGTTTCCTTTTATTCTCTGTACTTTCTAGGTAAAGAATTACTTCCACTTGGGACACTTAGACAATGATTTGTAGAGTTAAAGGATAAAAAGGGAATAACTCAGGGTCATAGACATCTCAGTATCACGGGTAGGTGCTATGGGACTACTTCTTAAACTTCACTTGGAGAGCCAAAAGAACCAGGGCACTGACTGAGGCATGAGCTATTGAATTATTTTCAGCCATCAAGGAACAAAACCAAATAGCTGTGATAGCATGATAACACCTCTTAAGTTATTGCTAGGAGTTTGCTTCAGTCTCATCTGTGTGCTAAAAAAAACAGCTTTGGTCTCTTTGCAATGCTCAAAACATTTTGTATCACCTATTCTACCATGAAAAATACTCTTCTGGCCACACCTGGGGGGATAATTTCAGTGTGGATCAGTGCAATCTCAAAGACTGGTGATGGTTGACTCACCTGTCTGACAGACCCATTTGTCACATCCTTTATTTAGTGTCCAAGACAATCAGCTCACCTGCCCTTCCAGCCCTCTGGAAGAGGCAAAGCCATTGGCAAGACCATGATTGTTTCCATGGTCCCCATATTGTGCCACTTCAGACAGTGGCCAACTTTGCTTGTGCCCATATCCAGCTTCAGCTTTTACAGGACTGCTGTTCTCAAAATACACATGCTTTGGGCAAAGGATGAGTCAGAGGGTGCACTGGGTGGTACAAGTTAGTCCTTGTTCGTGGGAGTCCATGAGCAATTAAAGGAAGAAAATTGTAATTAATGTCAATCAGCATGAGTTCATGGAAAATAGAATGTGATGTCTCTCTTTGGCTTAGTTGATAGAAGTGATAGTAGTGTACAAGACTTCTGTGAGACATTTGATGGGGTACCACATGACATTTTGATTAAGGATCTAGAGCAGTATAAAATCAAGAGGGTGTGCACTAAATGGATTAAAACCTGGCTCCCTGACAGGTCTCCAAATGTAACTGTAAATCATCTGCCAGCTGTGTCTGTAGCAAAGTCCCTCCAGTATTCTTGCTTTTAATATCTTTATCAATGACATGGAAGAAAATGTAAAATCAGCACTGTTGTGGTCTGTTGATGGTGTGACAAGCAAGGAAATGGTAAATAATGAAGAAGGGAGGTCACTGATAGGGAAGAATACAGAGCGCCTGGGGAGCCAGGCTCAAGCAAACAACAAATATGGTGACGCAGGTGAATGCAAGAACAAAGAATAGAAGCTGTATTTATAAGACAGTGGACTCCAGGAAGGAGGAACCTGAGGAAACTTTTGGGAAAGCTTCTTCACTGGCCAAAATCAACTGAATGAGTGGTCCTAATGCTGGGCTATAGCTGAGCAGGAGGTGGAAAGAGCATAGAAAGGTCTCTAATTTATTTGCTCCAAATGGCAGTGCTGCTGTGGTGAGTAAAAGTATCAAAATGTTGGAAAGGCTTCAGGGAAGACCAGAAAAGTTTTGAAAGGGTGGCAAAGCCCCAGGTGACCCTGTGTCTTGAGCCACCAGAGCAAAGTTGAGGACAGAGTTGGTTCCAGTTTGCAGATGTGGGGAGTGAAGTAGATTTTAGTACCTTTTTCTTTTATTCCTCTAACAGACCTTTGTGCAGCACCTGGAAGCTGAGCATGGAGGCAGGCAGATGGAAAAAGGCTTCAAGGAGCCAGCTTCATCAGGACTTAACTTGTGTTGCCTGGGATCTTTGGCCAGGCTCAGTAACTCATGACATACTTGCTTACAGGGTATCAGTATCTCAGCAGGATTAAACCAGCACTGTTACACTGGCATAGCCAGATTGCTGACTGACAACTGCATGTAAGTAAAACCTCAAGCCCTGCTTATGTTGAAGTTGGTATCAAAAGTGTCAGTGGCTCTGGGGAGGTAGAACTACTCCTGTGAGTTCTTAGATGCTTTTTATCCTGGTTTATATACAAAAGTGGAGAAAAAAAACCCCTGAAGTAATTTTAAAATAATGTAGTACAATTTCCTGGATGAACGTCTCAAAATTAATTTAAAACTGCTGTAGGTGGTGCTGCTTGCAGCTTCAAGGTTTTAGATAGGTGTTTCAGCTGTGTTAGCTGAAACATTGGTCACAGCCTTTCCAGCCTTGTTCACCTCAGCTTCATAACTTTATATCGATGAGTGGGATTGTGGATTGGCAACCTCTCTAGGCAGGTGGCAATAAGAATCTTGTGATCATTCCACCAACTAGCACAGGAAGACCTGGAGGACAAGAATGTCCATCACAACCTGTATTCACAGCACAAATCAACATTTAGGACTGATTTAAGAGTGGTTGCACTGGTGTTCCTATGTATTTAAGTTGTTTGTTAAACAAGATCTAAAGCAGTTTAAGTTTTCCTGAGAAGAACAGGCTATGGCCAGGAATGGCTTTACTGCAGCTTGAAGGTGGCTTAGGCTAATGCATTTTATTTTGCAAGATCAGGCTAGGAGAATGCATTGACAAGTGGCAAATCAGTCACTGCCAACTGTTTATGTCCTGTGAGCAGAAGAATACCCCAGGCAGATTCATTTGGATGTTTTACGCCAACACAATGAGGTCCAAGGGATTCCACAACTGACATAATTTACACACCATAGAGTCAGAAGACATTGAATACTGGATCCAAGAGAGACCTATTCAAACTTAAGTTCGCTTACAAGGCTTTGGGGAACAAACTGATATTTTTGCTAATCCACCTATCTGGGCACTGCATCCAAAAGGGGCAGCATTGCTCTTCTGCTTCCCGCTCCATCCTGTTCTTGTACTGGATGAAGTGACCATGCAACCAGTTGAGGAACAGGATTTGCTTGCTGCTTGGATAGACTCTGTTATGGTTAGCTGGTTTCTGCTTGGATCCAATCTACTTGGAACAAATATAACTTTCAGCATGGCTGCCCACTAACTATAGTCCAAAAGAGTGGGCAGGATTTTTATGGCAGCCTTTGCTTAGAAGAGATGAAGCCTTTCATAACAGTGGGTTGTCACTTGCATTTCTTACTTGGAATCTTTGAGTTGGGCATTGCACTATCTTAAATCCCTCTTTGCATCAGCAAAGCAAGTTAGTAGCATGTTCTAATGAGATTAACTGTGCAATAAAGCTGTGCGAGTGTAGTGACCAGGTTACACAGGAGAGAATAAGCAGACTAAGCAAAGAGGGAAAGCCTAAACTGAGAAAGCATGCAGTGCTGTGCAGGATGGAAAGTTATGTTAAGAGGTACAGCCGCAATTCACCTATCTGTGGGGTCTGCGGTGACACTGGAAGAGCCATCATTTGCCACTTCCATAATCTGTCACCCATCACAGCTGCCTCAAGCATGGGAAGTTTAATTTCCTGTGAATCATGGCACCATTTGAGAAGTTTAATCCTACCTCTTTCCAAGCCTCCTTTGACAAAATAGTTGAGTAAGACCATTGTGATATTCTTGCCTGCTTAGTTCTCGTTGAAAGTTGTCCTCTGGACAGTGGTATCTCCATCACCTTCAGGGTCACCTGCAGGCTGAACTGCTGTGGCATCCCAGGTTGGTGAATTGGAGATGTTGGTGGAAGAATTGCTTGAGTTAAAGATGAGCGTCTGATGTCAGGGGACTCCTGCCAGTCATTGTTCTGCTGCCTGTGTGGAAACAGGCTGAATTCTGTGGTTTTGCTATGTAACATTCTTATGTAGCTGGCTGAGTCACCAACATGATAAATGCAATTATTTTTTCCAATTGTTATTTTTGCCCAAAGCATGCAATTGACACTGAAGTCTGCTGGGCAGAATGGGGAATGTAGCGGCTGCTCACATCCCTGCAGTGGCACAACCATGTGAAGGCACGAATTGCAGTGATGGGAAGCAAACTCTGCCCCATGGTGTATGTCGGGCACAGGCACCCTTCTATGTGTCCTTCAGGTGTCAGTGGGTGAAGGGCAATATGCTTTCTTGGTGTCATTGAAGGGGGAAGGATGGAGTTTCTAGGTCAGCTGCAAAGTGGTTTTCCCTGGAAAGGTGGGAGGGAGTGGGGTTTGGTTATGCAATGTGGTTGAGGGAGCTGTATTGCACCACCTGGGAAGGGAGCAATGGCACCAGGATCTCTTTCATCTCCCTTATGCCCACAGAGGCCAGCCCCTTCTCTGGTTCCCAACAGCAGCATTCCCAAAAGATTTGGGACCCTTCCTTGGTGGGAGGCAAGATTTGACTGGATCTTGGACTTGAGAGAGAGGCACAGTTCTCTCATAAGGGTAGGGATAAGGGGACTTTCACAGAGAGTGGGGATGATGGACTGGGCTAATTTAGGCCACTTGCACCCTTTGGGAAACCAGCACTGTGGGGTGACTGGTGCTGAGGGCTCCCTATGCTGTGGCTTATTAAGTCAAGTAAAGGGACTGGCCAGCCGAGCTCCCACCGTGGTGGTTAAAGTTTGTTTTAGCTGCCTTATCTAATCTTTCCCCTAACTTTTGCTGGGGGAAAGCGTTTATTGCTTATATCGTGTTACTCCATGAGCACTTGCTGGCTGTGGCTGTTTGCGTGTGCATATGTAGATGCGAAGCCAGATAACTTCAGGCCTTGCAGTTTTATGGGTCAGTCAATCCAAACTGCTTCCACTGGCAGATGTGGGGATGTGCTGCATTCGTTACCTGTGGGCCATGTGCTATCTGGGTGTAAATCAGCAAAACAGGGCTCTGTTTATACACATAAATTGCCCCAATCTGACAGCTTAATACCCTTTTGACTTTTTACCCTCTGCAGGGGAGAGCCTCAAATGTCTTACGGCACTGCTCACCCCAGGGATGACGGCAACACAGGGAAACCAGTCCCGCTATAAAAGGAAGGAGCACACTTTGCTCCCGTGTGTCTTCAGGCTTGGCTGCGTAGCCACCAGCTCCCCGGAGGGGAAAGGCCCTTCCAACAGACCAGTCCAACAGGAAATTATCTGCTCACCCTTTGCTAAATTACTACCTGGACAGCCAGTCACAGGGGCCCAAAAATGCCCGCTCCATCTATTCCCCTACAGACATGATTCCCAGGCACTCCAGACCCCGGCTTGGTCACCGTGAGGGCAAACCCACCCGTCCATCTCTTCCCTGCAGCGCATTGCGCAAGTCTTGATTTCATCTCTTCTGTGGGATGCAAGGGTCACACAGGTGAATTTTTCCTGAGCAATCACAGGGTAAAACCTGACAGGCTTCCTTCAGCACAGGCTAAGGGGTTTTGTTGCTTGAGGAGATGCTTTATTTTCTTCAGCAGATGAGAGCATGTTTCCAGTGAGATAGCGGGGGGTTGATGAGAGGGAAGAAGCGCCAGAATATCACAGTGTAATGGATTATTGTGATGTTCTGAGGAGCTTCCCAAATTTAAATTATGTGAGAGCTAGGGTAAGATTGTTGAAATTGCCATCTTCCCAATCTGAAGTGTCCTTTTTGTTTTCCCCAATGTTGTCTCCTTCATCACCTTGGAGGACAGGAGCTCACAGCTACATCCAAACCTTTGGTAATACCCTTGGCTTTTTTTCCTTCATTTATTGCATCCTAAATCTGGCTGCACTAAATCATTGTAAACCCAGCCCAGAGAGAGAGAGATCCTCTTAATCAGGACATTTGCTTGTGCTGCCACTGAGTAGCCATGGTTGGGACACTCAATTTACCCCACTGTGCTTTTCAAGCCCTCCTCCCCATCAGCACCTGAGCTCTGTCGGAGAATGGCAGCTCCCAGGTTGTTTCCATCCTCCCACCCCAACTAGTGGCATTCCTGTGCCCTTGTATGAGAGAGGCAACTGTAGCAAGCCTTTCCCAACTTGCTTTCAAAGTGCAAGCTGAGGCTGAAAATTGACGCTGTAGGAGACTGACCTTGTGAGAAGGTCCTTCCCTCTGGCTGATCCTGGGTCAAATGCTCTCAGTTTACAAGTCACCAACTTCCATGGTAGCTGGACTGCTCCCACCTCCACTTCTGCTTGCCCAAGCAGCAGGAAAGACCCAGAAGCTGAGACATTGCATAGAGCAGAAGGTAACCCCATCCCTGCTCCTGGCCTTGGATCCCCTTAGTGCCCAAAAGGTGGCTTTGGTGCAGGAAGGGCTGCTTGGGTGACTGGAGGGCTGTGCTGGTGCTACCCTGTGCCTGCAGGCACCTCACTTTACCTGGCTGGGACTCCTTCCCATGCTGACACCTATCCCTGTGGCATTTCTCAGAAAGGGGGGCTGTCAGTCATCACGATTTTAAATTCTCAGCTCAAATGATGCTGTTTCTACAGTGCACTTAGGGTGATTCAGTGAAGCGTGGGTTCCTGCAGAGAAACATATGAGGCAGCTCAAGGTTGGATGCTCTGGTGTTTAATATCAAGTGTGTGCATGCTGCAGCCTTTGTCTCAGTGTGGGCTCAGTGTTCTCTTGTCTACTCAGCCCCGGGAAGATTTGTAAGCATTTAGTTTCTTTGAGGACTCTGCCCTTCTGGCAAACTTGATTGAAATTGGCCAGGGAGTTCACAAGTTTTATTAGGGAGAGAGTCAGACACACCCACAGCACAATCACAAAAGAGTTGTTTCTCTAGGAAACAAGTCTGAAAAAATGGTTATTTAAGTAAGCAAATATGTTTCTTGGAGACACCAGAGCAGGGTAGGTGGGAGGGGAAGTCTATGTTTATATAGCTGTTGACCCAAACTCCTCTTAAGCATTAGTTTCTTGGTTTAAATCTCTTTATCACTATTTGTGCCCATTTTTATCATGTTGATTATTAGTCCTAATGATTTGCTCTGCCCTGTGCAGCTGCCTCCATCTCAGCAACCTCTTGTTTTGCTGCAGGACTCTACGGACCACTTTTCTGAGATCAGCCCATCCAAATAACTTCACACATACAAACAATGAACCCAGTGAGAGAGACGGATTGGCAGGGCCCTGTGGGGGCAAGGCATGGATCTGAGCAAAATTAATGGTTGTCTCAAGCTCTCCTATAAAGCTCCTGTTTCAGGATTTGCAAACTGGTTTCCTCTATCGGCTCCAAAGCATCAGAGCTGCTAATCCCAGGGCAGTAAAGGCCCTTTTGGTCTGAGCTGTCAGCCAAAAATTCAAGTGCCTGTAAGTTGTTCTAGTTTTGTTGAAAATGGGTGCAGTGGTCAGGTGTCCCTTTGATGCGCTCCTGTTTATTTACAAAGAGCCCGAAAGGTCTCATTCCCCTGAAGGTGGCAGGAAACAGGCAGGGACAGAATTTGGTACCTTGTTCTTCCTGTTAGGGCTGATCTCACAT
The DNA here is from genome assembly GCA_013396655.1 of Campylorhamphus procurvoides. Taxonomy (NCBI): domain Eukaryota; kingdom Metazoa; phylum Chordata; class Aves; order Passeriformes; family Dendrocolaptidae; genus Campylorhamphus; species Campylorhamphus procurvoides. The sequence continues at coordinate 549,256 of WBMV01016873.1, read as the reverse complement.
GTGAGTAAACAGCGGGTGCATGCTGAGCTGTAGCAAAGGCTTTGCTGCCTGAGCAGCCACCCGTCCTCCTGTTTTCCAGCCCTGGATGCCTGTGCAATTCTCCCTTTCACTTTTCTCCTGGCTGGCTCAGTGCAGGAAATCAGGCTGATTAAAAACTAGAGCAGGAAAAAAAAAAAAGAAGAAAAAAAGTGTTTCTTTAAAAGCAGAAGAAAAAAAAAATTAAAGATCATTTTAATTAGGTTTGAAAAATCTGCGGCAGAGTTGACAGGCGGGCTGACAGGGCTCCCTTTCACCGGATTGCCCAGTTCAGGGCTTTTCATTTTGTGTGCAGAATATTTTGACATTCTTGCTTTCTTGGCTCCATTTGTAGAGCCCAGTGGAACCTGCAGCCTAATTAAATGTAACAATTCCTGAAAATGAGCGTTGTTATTTTTTTTCCTAAGGATAATAATAGAGGTTTTATTTTAAAAAGAGCTAATCTATTTACTCTAGGCTGCCTGCTTCCTGACCTGGCCTCAGCACCTGAGGGGACAGGAACAGAATGAATTAGACAGGAGCTTAGTCACTGGAAAAGATGAGGGTGTTAATGTGTTCATGTGTGTGTGTGCACATGTATCCTGTACGCTCCACTCAAAGAGTTGAGAAGTAGAAGTTTAGGAGGCTCAGATTTCCCCTGGCAGCTGACTTTTTTCCCTTACTTTTGTGGTTGGGTGCTGGTTTTTAGCCAGCATCAGACCCAGCAGGCTCTAGAGGAGCTGCACAGTCCCTTCTCTGGCTCCTCCACTGTGGCCACCAGCCTGCAGGGGAGGGGAAGCCAGGGGCTTTGCAGAACTGGGGCCATGCAAGTCAGAGGGTGATGACAGAGACTTTGTATTGAGAGCTGTGGTAAAGAAGGAGGCAAAGGAGAAAGAAAACACAAGTCAGTATTGTTGAGGACTGAATTTGCCCAACCGTGCACCAGCAATTTGCACCTCTTGGTGCCCAGAACTTTCTTTCCAGAGCTTTTACTGCAGTGTTTCATTCTGACCATGGTGTTATGCTCCCTCAAGCACATCCCTGCATCCCTAGGACTGGTGAAGCATAGGCCAAGCTCCAGGAGAAAGATGAGTCAGAGCAAGTTGCTTGTGCCTCTTGCTGTGGGTTCCCCATGCCATTGTGCCTCAGGTCTGTCACCTGCCATCACTGCACTGGGGTGCATGGCTCAGGGGTCCTTGCTCATGGCTTCCTGTGGGCTGCTTGGCTCCAGCGAACCCCTTTCATCTCCATGTCTCATGTGTTCTCCCAGGCTGACACTGAGATGATGGTGGCAGAAGCTGAAGAACACTCCCACCCCATGCATGGTGGGTGGCTTCCCCATGCCACTTGGTCCAACACTGGTCATCAAACCCCCTCAAAATTTCCCATCAGCTGATATGCCCATTACTCAGCCAAAAGCAACATAGTAGACCATGAGAGGTGCAAAGCACTTGCAGACTTTCCCTCTCCCTACTTCCTCTTGCAGCTCCAGGGTGGGGGGGGTCCCCTCTGGCACAAGAAATCAAAGTTTCAGGGGCACTTGCCCCCAGCTGGCCACGGTAGGACTGGCTAATGGTGCCCGTTGCCTTTCCCAGCCGACAGCCTGATGGCAGCAATGAATCAGCAGCCGGTGGACTTGTCAAAGGCATTCCTCCACTTTAATCCTATTGACAGGGACTACTGCCTGGAACAGGAACTGCGGGGTGAGCCATGTCAACAGCAGATTCTTATTACAGATAATATTGATGGGGCCTTTACTTGAATAATGAAGGGAAGAGCCCTCTGCTTTGACGTTTGTCTCCAAAACCTAGAATTACTAAGAGTTTAACCATCGGAGGGGAGCTTAAGATAGTTGCATCTTAAAGGATCTGCTTTCTTGTCGCATTCAAGGCTGGGGAAAGGAGTTTAGCCCATACACTGGTAGCTCCGTGCTGACCTTTTCACTGCTCTTAATAAATGTTACAGTTAAATAAAGTCGGATGGATTTTTCTATCTACTGTAGTGTGTTATCCACTTTCTGGGGGAAAAAAAAGGCAAAAAAACTCCAAATCCCTGTTTAATATCACTGTTACTCATTATCTTTTCTAGCTGCAGGGCGAAAGGCAAGGAGGAAGGGCAGGGGCAGGACAATTCAGGCTGTATTATCAGGGTAATTCCTACCATTGCACATGATTATGTGTGTCTCTGTATAAGGGTGAATCAGGGCTGTTTAAATCCCTCATGATCTTATGGCCAAAGCTCAAACCAGAACCAGCAGCTCTGGAAATATTTGGGGAAAGTTTTGTTTGCTTTTATTTACTTTCTTATTTTCCACTCTTTAAAAGAAGAAGAAATCCTCTCTGTCCAGTCTATATCGCTTGGTTCCCTACAGCAATGGAGGCACCAGAGCTGCAGGGGAGAGGTTGCCTGAGAAGTCAAAAGAGGGCAGAAAGCATCAGCTGTTCCAGGAAATAACCTGTCCTTGCACATTTCCTCATGTTTGGGATTCAATATTGTGAATGCAATACTGTGATGAAAGAAGGTAAGGAAGGAAGATGGGACTAAATGGTGGCATCCCTATTCTTGGATTTTAAATGTAACCAGGAGCTCAAAGGTGTCCCTCTAAAGCCTTATACAAGAGACATCTCTAAATGGGGTTTGGACCTCTAGCTCCTATTGGGACAGATGAGGAAGACAGCAGGCAAAGTTGGCTTTTGTTCAGGTTTATACCTCCCAGATCCTAGAGCTGGCCCAGGACTGAACTGCAGGTGGTTTAAGTTAGAGCAGCCCTGTGGCTGCTCTAACTTAAGCCAGCTGGAATCTCTTCTGGGGCTGGTTCTACCAGCCAAGGTTTGCTGGATTACAGCAGGGCCTGAAAGCCTCCAGTCCACCCCTGCATGGCCTACACAAGAGGACCAGTGAGCAGATGACATGAAAATGTCAAGGCAGTTCACAGCTCGTGCTTTAGGATAGCTTTAATTCCTTCACACTGCTGCAGAAAATTAGTATCTGGTCCAAGGGAGTCTGTTCTTTTTAGTATTTTTAGTCAGATGGTGAAGACCCTAGGAGTTTTGGATTGTCCTTAAGTTTCTGAATGTTGGGCTTTCTGACTTGAACTGTTAAATATTTTCCATACATAAACAGCAGCCACAAGATTTCAGGTTGGATGACTTGTGGTTTAAATTAAAAAATAAGAAAGCCAAAACAAGACAGAAGAAAGTCTTCAAGCAGCCCAGTCACTCTCTCCTCATCAACATGCTGTTGCACTGGGAGCTGAAATTTGGCCAATACCAGATTTGGTGGTACCTATGGCATTAGCTGACCCTTTGTGTAGCTGCTCAAGGGCTCAAAAATTATTTGGGTCCTTCAGGTCACAAAGGTTTTTTAAATCACCTCTTTCCAAAAAAAGGTGATAAATATTGATTCCCCCTTGCTTTCTTTTTTTGCTTCAGAGATGCTTTAGGATGTGCTGAGCTTGCGTTTTTCAGCTTTTCTCTAGAATCTGGAAGCCCATGAACTGCTTGTCCATTTTTCTTCTCCTTTAAAAATGAAATCTGAGATTTTTGCATAATACATTGGAGCAAGAAGCTGGGGAAGGGGTGAGGAAAAACATCAAATACTGTGGGACTAAAATTGCAAGAGTTGGCAACACTGATTTTTTTGTTTGTTTGTTTATTTGTTTTGTTTTTCTTTCTGTTTTCCAGAGAAAAAGAAAACCACCCTGATTTTGCTGAGCCCTAGCAGTGGGAACAGAAAGAAAAGGTGCTTCAGGGCAGGAAGAAACTGTGAAGAAATAGGTTTTCAAACTCCATTTAAATTGGATTGTCTGAAAATGGTCCTGAGAGCTGCCTGCTGGGTACATTTGCCCTGATGGGAGGGAGGGGAGAGATGTGTGTGGGGTGAAGCTGTGTGGGGCTCTCAGGCTGGGACAGGACTCAGGTTGCAGTCGCCTCTGGTTGTGCTCAGATCTCAGCAGTGCCAGGTTCTCAAGGAGGGCAAGGAGAGGACTGGCAGTGGAAAGGCTCCATGAAACTCTTCCTCCCCACAGGAGCAGCACCTCCTTCTGCAACAGAAGTCCTGGTTGGCCAGAACCAGTCCAGGCAGGCAGAGAAGTGGAAAAGGACAGGCCTGTCTACCCTCAAACCCCCTTCCTGCTGGTCATCTGGAAGTCATGGCAATGCTGCAGTGCCCCTGTGCTCAAGGAAGACATGCAGAAGGACCTGAGCCTGTGCCAGAGATGTGCATGGAGTGGTGGTACCCAACCACAGCTCTGGTGCTTGCAAGACTCCCAGGCCACCAGCAGACAGAAAGATCAATAAACTGAGGCTCAGCAAAGTAGGATGTTGCCCTTAACATATCACATCCCAAGGGATGATGTCCCTGGAGGTAAGGATGCTGGTGTGGATCTACTGTGGGCTGTCAAACAGCAGAAGTGAATGTGTCTATCTCGCCTTGGCTGCACATGGCATGTACAGGGGGACTGTTATTTATTAGCGCTCGCAATCATTGCCAAGAGCTGCTGGAACGGAGGGTGAGCTCCAACTGCTGTTCCTGCCTGTCCTCCATCACTTGGGCTCATGTCTTTCTCAGACTCACTCCTTTTGGGTTGAAATTTTCCATGCTTCGTCTTAGCCCACTGACACATTTTTGCTGAAGGTATGGACTGTGCTGGTTGGAGTCCTCTTTGTGGTGCTCCTTGCTAATCTCTGCCCTGTGATGAATGTCTGTCTTTCATGTCTCAGGAGACAACAGGCTGAAGAAAATCATTAGAGGATGGATCCTCCTTTATTTACTTGTTTATTTATTTGAAAAAGTGACTTAAAAGCTTACATTTCAGTCAACTGGAACTTAAAAGGAAATCTCTTATTTAGATCTTCCCCAGTGGAAAACTAAGCAGCTCTGGCAAAATTAAAGTTTTTCCATGGAACATTCAGATTTTGTGAAAACTACACTTTCTATTGAAAAAAAAGTTCTGATTGTTAGTTTTTCATCTGCTCTACTTTTTAAAGTATGATTCAAAAACATAAAGGCAAAAATCTCCACTTCCTATGTCTAATGTAGCAACTTTTTTTTTTTTTATCATGACTTCAATTCCATCTCCTTAGTGAGGATGCTAGAAAAATTATTCAGCTTAAGGAAAAGCATTTTATCAGTTATAAAGTTGTGGAAATTTAAAATGGGTATCTTAGTGCAAGTATTGGATTTGCAGCTCGCCTTTCTTCCTATCTGGGTCGAGGATGCCAGACTTAAAAAACCTGGTGTTAACTTAGTTAAGAGTCTCTCTGGTATGAGGCTTTTGGTTTGTGTTTTCTTTTTTTTTCTTTTTTTAAGGACAGCTGAAATACAGAAAAGTCTGTTTAGGACTGCAGGACTAAAAAGTACCTCTAGGAACTGGGAGACCTCCATTCATGGTGATTCTGAAACAGTGATTCCAGGGTCAAATTTATCGTTTACAGGAGGGTTGTGGGTTTTAATTCATGCTTTTCCTCAGGACTTTCAGACTTAAAGGTTGTTTTCCTTAGACCACCTTTCTTTTCTTTAAAAGCTAGGATAACCAAATACTAGGCTTAGCTAATTAAATCTTCAAAAGTCAGCAAGTTCCAGTCCAAGGATTAATGTCATTACAAACTTAATACAAACTCATGGTGCAAATGTAGAAGTTTCTCTATTCCCTTTTCTACCCCACTGTGATGGAGCAATTCCTTGAATGTTCAGGGATTGTCTCCAGAGGCAGATATAAATTTGGTACTTTTAGATATGCACATGCATATAAAAAATTGGTGTAGACTATGCACTGACTAGAATAAATAATTACTTGCATGCAAAATGCATTCAAAATAGTTAATTTGCAAAATACCCAGAATGCATCATGGTGGATGACTTGATTTGAAACATTAGAATAGGTGATAAAAAGCCATGCTATAGAAGCATTTATATATATTTCAAGTGACTCCCACTTAAAGGGAAAGAATCTTTATAATTAACAGAACAGATAAGAGCAACTGTGACACTTTAAATAAATGCATGGATTTGATTTTGAAGTAGAGTTTAAGATTCTAGGTATGTGTTCAAGAGAGAGAAAAATATGTGATCTGAGTTGAAAATGAAGACATACTAGAGATCATCTTTAAAAACTAAGCAGCCTCACAGAACTCCCTGTTCTTGTTGGCCTTCAGCACAAGAGCATTCTAGGGAACGGGAGGGGGATTCATTAAAAGAGAGCTGAAAAAAGGGAGGCCCTAAAAGGGAAAGTTTAGGGCTTCTTATCCATGTTAATAGCCATCCAAGGAGAAGACATCCAAAGATCTAGTCAGGGTGGAAGTAAGTCTCGAGGAACGCTGCCTCCTTACAGGTTTTAAAATAAAATGCAGGGCCGGTGATGGCTTAGATGTTCCATACAATGGATGTTATGTTGATCATTGCATGGAGACTTGGCAGCCAGTACAGTGAATAGTTTAACTTAGTTTTTTGATGTGTGATCCTAAGTCGTATGCTGGGCTAAGTTCTTGTGGCTCCTTCAAAGATATGTGGGCAGGACCATGTAGAGGGGGACCACTGTACAACAGAAAGGAGGAATGGGTATTTCCCACCAGTACTTTTATCTGCAGAGCCCATGACCAGGATGAATTAGAAATTACTGTTTTCTGCAACACTGTCTTCTCATTTCTTAGTTGTTGCTCAGGCAAAGCTGTTATTAATTCAGGAGGAGTCTGCCTGAGCAAGAACTCTCCAGAGTCCAAAATATTTTGCAAAGAGTAAATATAAGAATTATTCACCTACCACAGAACAGCATCAGCCCCTGGGTGGAATGCAGGAGCTGTTTAACAGTGCACAGAAATGCTTCCCCGAAGGTTTAGACAGAAGTTGAAGGTTTCTCTATGCCCAGTTGGAACTACAACTGAAAGCAATAAGCAACAAGCAACATGGGCCCCCTCCCTTTTGCCTTGGTACTGGTTGGATTCAGAGGAGTGAGCAGCATCTACCTGAGTACCACACCACTTCTTCTAGAGATTTTTCTGGAGCTCACCCATCTGACCCAGTCCTCCACATGAGATCTGGCAATATAAGAGCTCCAAGTGTCTGGGTAAGTACTGTAAAATGATTCAAATGAATGAATAGAAATCATCTGCTTCATAAATGCCAAGGGCTTTCAACATGTCGTTTCTTGGTAAACAAAGAATTTCAGCACGACAATATCTTAGGATGTTATTGGCCATATTTGTTCCCTCGTGCGTATTGAAGCAAATGTGAACAGAGTTGCACAGCTATCCCTTATATCCTCCTTCAGCTCAGAGGTTTCCTCCCTGCTACATTGGAGATGAGGGGGCTGTTCTGACTACCCCTGGACAGTCTGATCTGCCCCCAGCCCCAAAATTCCAGTTTCTGTGATGGTAAACGGCAGGTGGAAGTTCTGCTCATACTTGATTCTGCACAAAGTCCCATATATCATGATTAGGAAAAAAACCAAAACACATACTTTTTTTTTTTTGAGGACATTAGAATGCAATAAAAATATGTGTGTACTTCCCTCCCTCACCCCCCAGCTAAATTGATTGCATCTGGTGGCATGAAAAAAAATTGCCAAAATGTCAGACTGAGTCACACAGCCCCCTTGGGTGGTTATATTTATTTCAGGGTTGGAGCACTCACCAAAACAATTTATCCTTGGCTCTCCCTCTTAGCCTTCCCATCTCTGTGCTTACAAACTCTTCTCTGTTCTCTAACACTTGTATTTGGCCCCAAGGCCCCTCCTTCCAACAGTCTTTCCTTTCTCCGTCGTTTTCTTCTCTGTCCTGGCTCCATCCCTCTCCTCCCTCTTTGCTACATCAACTCCAACAAACCCTGTAATCTGCAATTCTCCACTAGCGTTAGTGGGGAAAGCTGGAGCACAGACAAGGCCTGATGTTTCTAATTCTATGCCACCTATTTGGTGTCTTGTTTCATGTTTCCTGCAGTGAAGGGATGTGATAAAACGTGTGAGTGAGCTCCCTACTGTGTTTTCCATCATCACTGTAACTGGTGGAACAGGTGGAGTCTCCAGCCTTGCCTGCTGTGCCTTTGCTGCCCTGACCTGCTGCAGTGGAGGAGGTGCATCTGCTGACTCTCTTTTGATGAATTATTCTTCGGGCTGGGTTCTCCTGTGTGCCCTGTTTTCTCTCTGACAAGGAGCAGCACCAGAAACATCTGTTTGGTGAGGAAAGTCTGTGCTGCAGTGGATGGGGAAAACCTCATCTCCAAGAACACCAAACCTCTCTTCCCAAACCTCATTCTGCCCAAATTGCAAGGAGAATGGCCATGTCCTGCCTTCAGCCCTGGGGACACCCTTTTGTACACCTTGGTATATAAATCCTGTTGCAATTTGCTGTCAGGTTCTGCTTGCTCTCAAGTCTTATGACAACCACAGTTGCAGAAGACCAAGCGCTCTAGGATCCTCATGGATGGAAATGGCTGCAAAAATGAATTTCTCTAGTTTTATTCCATCATGATGAAAGGGCCTGGTCTGACAGGAGCAGGAAACAAAGGTCTTATTTGCTCTTTGGGCTGGATAAATGCCCTGCACAGATCTATGCCCTTGCTTTCTCTACTACTTCTACAGGAATCAATGACAGATGAAGACAGCGATACCCTCCGCTATCTTGGCTAGGAGAGGACTCAAGAAGCTCTTAGCACCACTGACTCTAAGCTTAATACTCTCTATCCTACCAATTGCATCTCCTGCCCCTAACCTGGACTGCAGGCTCCTGTTGTACAGAACACTACATTTTTCTCCTGTGGTAAATCAGAGCCCCCTGGGATCTGGTATTGTGCTGCCTTTTTTTTTTTTTTCCCCAGGTATTTTTGTCTGTGAACCACAGAAAACTGAATAGCAGGAAATGAAGTGCAGATTGAGAACACGGTTGAGTGCACTTGCTAAAATAAAACATTGGGGGGGAGGGAGAGATTCTTTTATAATAGAAAATGAAGTGTGTTTACTTTTTATTGATGAAGTATTTAATTGTTCTGAGGATTTGAGAGATGTTCTTAGAGGCATCTCGGACTGTGCATGGACTAGAAATGCCAGCTGATCTTTGGTACAAATACCTCCTTAGGTTGAACTCACCTGTGTTCCTGTGGCTGGGAAGGGCAAGGGGTTGCCAGGGGTTTTTGGTGATCTCTGACACGCCACAGTTGTGCCAGGAGGGCCAGAGAACTCCACTGGTATCTTCTCAAACTGGGCTAGATGCTAAGATGACCCAAAGGCTTGTTGAGTGGATGCATTTTGACAACAGAAGAGAAAGTCTCTGCCCATTGCCCCTGGCCAGTGTACTTTACCATTGACTGGATAGGCTTCCCAAATGAAGATTTTGGTGTCTGTGATCAGCCTTTAGTCTCTATACAGAGTCTGCCAGAAGAGCAGGTCACACCAGAGAGCATCTGTGGAGCTGGTGCAGCATGTACAGCTACCTGAGGTGGTACTGAAGTGGCCATGCTGCAGAAGGTTGGTTAACTTGGATGCTGTCACCACACTGCCATCGCTGTGCTGTTGCTGGGATGTTTCCTGAAGTTAGTGTGCTGAACCCTGTATGGCATCACATTGTGTCCTGGAGCTGTGCCACAGAGCCTTAGAGCCTGCTTGCTCTCTGCTGTGCCTCTGACTTTTTTCTTTAAGCAAAGCAAATAACACAAGCAACTGCAGGGTGTGGGGATAAAGCTGTGACCTTTTAGATTATTCAATTACTCTTCTACAAATGCTGGATGGGTTCAGCCAGGCAGCTGGGCTCTTTTGTGAGATTAAAATAGTTTCATTAATTCAGATGTCTAAAAGTAGCAATCTATAGTCAGCAGTGACCTGGGCCGCTTTCTTAACGGGGATAGAGTCCATTTCCTGTTTCTGGAGATGTCCTGTTCTCCCTGTTCTGTCCTATTTCTGAACCACTTGTTTCTTGAACCACTGAAAGAATGTAAAAGTTTGTTTGATCCAGTGAAGGATCATAAGGCTTCAAAAGCAGAGGAGACCAAGATGCTTAGAGTCTCCATGGCAGGTCTGTTGCACCTTTGCGAGAAACTTGGGTGCAACCAAAGGGAGCTCCCAATAATGAATTAAATGGGGCTGCTTTTATTTGGTCTTAGCTGTGTAAAGTGTCCAGGGAAGCTTTTCAGCACATGCCAAAGTCAGTGAGAGCTAACCACCTTTATTAAAGTTTGTTTGGATCAGATCCTAAGCATACAGAAGTCGGACCCACTGGTTGCTTTTTAGAGCCATTTTCAGAGCCATGAGATCTGATGGTGTTGTGTGCTGCTGTTTCCAGAACAGATGGGAGCTGGGAATCTGTTGGAAAAGCTCTTCCACCTGTCTGGAAGGCCATGGAGTAGAGCATGGCCTCTTTGTCTTGTCCATCTTGCCTATTTACACCAAGTTACTTATTCCAAAATCCTGTCTTGACAATGCCTTAGCAAGGAAAAATGTCCAGTTATGCAGCCTCTGGATGAAACAGCAACCAGCCCAACAGAGGAAACCTCAGCTGCAAGGGAATTACAACTTCATTTGCCTTCCTTGGAGACAAAAGCCTCTCAGCATCTTGTGAGCTCCCACAAGAAGAGCTGAATCCTGTCACATGGGGGTGGGCAGTCCCTCTGCTGACCAGCATGACAGCCAAAAGTGGAAGGGGGATTCAGGCAGAGAAGGAATTCTAGAGGGGAGAATAGATGCAAGGAAATTCCTAGGAATGTTACAGAAATCAACATCCCCCCTCTGCTCCTTCCAAACCAATCCACCTAAAAAATGCCGTATTGTGGGCTATTTTGGAAAAGAGTCCATGCCTGGGGAATTTTTGGCTGATGCTTATGGCTTTTAGAAGTTTCTGGGAGATCAGACGAATAGAAACAGGAACCAGATGGGACTTCTAGCTGCTGGAAAGAAAGGAAGGGGAAAAAAGAAGTGTGGGGAGGAAAATCTATCCCTTATTTAAAATGTGAAGAGCACTTGTTCACTTTTGGGGAGTTTCCCCTTCACTCTGGATTTCTTATTTTAAAGTAATTTACTCTAGTTCTATGATATTCTCTTAGGACATTTATCTCTCCTTGTTGCTAGGAATTTTTCTTTCTTTTGTAACAAAACCCAGTTCATTCTTAGGAGAATTTAAGCCTTTGCTTTACTAGATAAAAAGAGTCAGTAGCTGGTTTTGTTCTTGCAGCAGCCTCAACACCCTTTGGTCATTTACTTACTGAGTTTATCTCTGAGGCTGCAAAATGTGGGGAAAAAAGGCAGCAGTAGTGGACAGTAGAGCAAAAGTGCTCTGACATACCAAAACCGAGCACCTGTGGGTCCTAGCTGAGGTAAATGGTCATCAAAGGGACAGTTGTACCATATTGGGATGTAAGATATACCCAAACATGGACCTCAGATGCATCATGACTGCAGTGACCAAATTTGTCAAGCATCATGTTGGCTTTGTGGTGTTTTGGCTGTTGGCTTTGGGGGTTGTAAATCCAAAAAACAGGCCTGGTCCAGTCCCAGGTTCCATTTTATCAGACCTTGGCTCTGCCGTTGGTTCAGTTTTGGAAAACATCCCAGAGGTGGAATAAGGGCCAAGGAGCATTTTCCAGCTCCTGGGTCCAAGCTGGACTCTGGCTGGGAGTCACAGTCCAGCCACGATCAGATGCCGTGCTGGGACTGGGCTCAGTTGTGCTTCATCTTTTCAGCCTCCTCTTTGCGCAGCAGGGGAAGTGGGATATGTAACAGTGCCCCTGCTCCACTCAGGGGAGCCATGAAGTCTTACTCCCCAGCTGGTAGGAAGGAAGCAAGGGAGATACCACCTCATAGACAGAGATAATAACTGGATAAGACCTACTTGTGAGGTTTGTCACTAATCTTCTTTTAAGGGTCTGCATTTGAGGAATTCTTTTAATAGTTAATTAAAGAGGGCTTTTACCTTCTAGGTTTGAAGTAATTTACTGTCTTCAGGGGAGGCGGGGGGAAAGCACTTTTCCAAGGTTCCTATCTTGTTGTATAGTCTTCTTTTTCTTCATAATAGTTTCATATTATTTCTCATGCCCTCTGAACTGCAGACATTCTCAAGATAGGGTCACTAGCACAAGGCAATGACCCTTGATAAACCTTCACCGATGGTTTTAATTTGGTAGGAGAGGAAATCCATCCCTAGGACTTAATAATGTATAAATTATATTTCTAGAGAACTGATTGGAAGCTCCACAAACAACATTAGAACTATACTGTGTGCTATGATACTTGTTAGTGGTGATGCACAAAGTCAACTGTAGATATTTTAAGACACCAGAGTTGATCGTTTATTTGTGTTTCCAAATGTGTGTGCATTTGAACACATGGCTTTGGTTCGGAGGTTCGTCACAGATGGACCTAACTGAGCCAGCTGCTTGAAGCCTCTATTATGGTGACCAATTGATTACACTAGTTTAAATGAAAAAAATGTCCCCAAATGTAAGGCTTTAGGTTTGAGTGTCCAATTTGAGTTTTGATGTTTGTGGCTTTCTTTTTTCCTTTGGCTTGGGCTGGTCCAGCAGGATGTCCCATATTAGAATGCTGCTCAGTTGTTGTTGTTTTTTGTGGTTCCAGTGAGCTGTTTTTTCAGAAATGTCTGGAAGGAAAGAGACATAGGGGACTTGGTTCACAGGGTCTGCACAAAAGCTTTTATTTTTCCTTGGTTTCCCCCCCTCCTTGTTTTTGTTTCTCATCGATCTGATGTACCAGGTTTCTCAGGAGTGACATGAAATTTTTAAAGCAAAGTCCTTATCCCATGACTCAGGTGTCTGCTGTCACAGTCAAGGCATTATCATCCCAGGAATTTTGTTTGAATTTAGCTTCCAGCCCAAACAAAAGTCATCTGAACAGGCAAGCTTTTACTGGTTTCACTTTGGCTTCCCACGTCGGTTTAATTTGGCCCATGTTTGCTCAAAATGTCTCCAGCTGTCTAGAAACTTGTTCCTAGCTTGCTGGAACATTCACAACCCTTTTGGCCAGTGTGACCTTAGTTATAAAGGCTGGCTGTTGTTTATTTCACATAGTTTTTACTAGCTCTATTATATATCAGGCCGTTCACATAATTGAAAGAGACTTGTTGGGTGCTGTCCTTGCATTTGCAGGTTATAAGTTACCGCTGTCCACAATGCTCAGGCATGAGATCTGCCAGAAAACACCACCTCGTTTTGTTCCCTGGAAGCTTTTGCTAATATTTTCTTTTATATTATCACTAACTTTGTTTCTCTGTTGGACAGTTTCCATGTGTTTCACACTGAGGACCAAAGTGTCAGAAGATTAAAGGACTGTCTTTTTGCCCAACTAATATGAATTGGATGCTAAACTGTGCACTACTCAGAAAATGAAATGCCTTCTAAAGAAGTAAGTGGCTGGAAGGAGGCAGTGAAAATCCATCAGATTTGCATGACTAATTAGCTTATCCATTAGTTATTATCCTTGTGTTTACTTGTAATGAGAATCTTCAAAGATTATTCTATATTGGACATGCAGATAATTTTTTGCTTATGTAATTTTTTCCATACCAAGATACTGCTGTGACGTGTGCTCTACCTTGACATACATAATTCTCTCTTTGCTCAGTTGTCCCTATTCTAGAGGATGTTGATCCTGTATCCATCGGTGAGGGATGGACTAAGTGACCACACAGCCCAGACTGTATGAAACATTTTCTCTTTGCCCTGAAAGGGGGTCTGAATTTCTGAATTTCTTGGCAACCAGCCTCATTTCATGAGATGCAAACATTTGTGGATGTCAGATTCTGGTTTTCAGTTAGTTTTTCAGCTGCTCAGTTCTTAAACAAGAGGTCCTTTTGTGGAAGTCATTAATGCAGGGAGAAATTCTCTCTGTGTCTCCTCAGTGTATGGTATGATTTCATAAGAGAAACGTGACTACTGTAGTTGTTATTTTCAGATCATCCTTACTCATAAAGGTTGAGAGGATATGAATTGTCATCTTTAAAAAAGTTAAAGTTCATTTTTAAGTAGCTTTGCAAGTTTCTGTATGTCCTACAAACATGTAGATTTATTCATTTGGGGTGGGAAGTGGGAATGTCCATATGCCCAAAGCAGGACACAGGTAGCCTGTTAACTTTGGATTTTGAAACACTGAAGCATAGAAGTATAATTCTGAGGCTTTTGTTTTGAAGTCCCTGCTATGTCGTTCTCTTAGAAGGGTTAGTAGAATTGAAAAAGAGGATAGGTGTATTAAACCTGACTTTTGCCAGATTTTCCCAAAGAGGTGGATTTGGTTGTGTTCTCTTCCTGCACAACTCAATCATTCCCTGTTTTCTGGCACTCACAAGCTTCCACTGGATATATCAAATTTTACATTTACCACAAAAAATCACCAAACTAAAAAAAAGCAAAAAGAGAGAGAAAAATAGAAAAAGTCTCTTGAACCTGATGAGGTTTTCATCTCTACAAGGAAACAAATAAAATCTTTATTTGTAACCTAACTTGTCAGTTTTAGGAAAACTTATTCCTGAGCCCGATGTTATTGTGGAAGTTGATTTTGCCAGCTCAGTGATATTTTTCCTTTGCCAACAACCTGCAGGGATGTGCTGGATGCATTTTGTCTGGAATCAAAGTTCCTGATAAATTTGAGACTTTTATCATCACCTATTTCAGACTGGATGAAAGGTGGAAACTGCTGGCCTCTCCAAGCATTTGTCCATCATTTCTGTAGGTTTGCTACAGAGCTTATAGATAATATTATCTCTGTGTTGCCTGGAGCCTGTTCAGAGTATTTGCGGTCTGGACAGTGTAAGCAGCGACATTATTCCCTTTGAAACATGCCTTAATTTCTGTGCTGCTCTCTCTGTCTTGGTCCTTGCAGGTTCCCTGAGCTGAACTTTCGCAACAAGGACATTCCCCACTCTGTGGGCGCGTCTCCACAAGGGACATGGAGAGAGGAACTGCTGGAGATGACCACAGGTCCAGCCTTGCTCCGGGAAAGCCTGAAGGACTGTGATCGAGCGAAGCCCACCCATCGCTCCTCTCCGAGCATCCCTGGGAGGGGACGCGTCCCTGTGTCCTGCGGTTAAGTGCTTTGCTGAACGGGGGCCAAGGTCCAGCGCGGAGCCACCCCGGCCCCGCCGGCTCCCTCTTTGGCGCCGCACCGTGGAGTCAGCCCTGGGCTCGCACTGGAGCACGTTACGAAATCCTGCCCTTGACAGAGAGCAGATGCATTATTGGGAAGCCCTCGGGTCATGAGAGGGCTAATAGTCACATTCCTGGCTGGGATGGCGAAAGATTTACGCCGGGCGCTCGCTCGCCTCGCCCTGCACCAGGCCAGCTCCCTACTTCACCGGCCCCCTCGGCTTTAATTGTTGTGTTAATGGCCCTTTTATTTGAAGCAGATCCCCTGGCTTACAGAGGAGAATGTCATTATGTCGTATTTTAGATGTATTTACATTCTCCTTGCCACAGGGATAACGTTCTAATTATTTTCTATAGCTGACAGCACCAGCGTCTCTGGTATTAGGGACCCCTTAGACCTGATTACATGGTCTGTTTTAACTCAAACCACCCACAAATGACAGTGTGGAGCAGGTTTATTATCAATTGACGTACCTTTGCTTAGCGCCACTCGCTCCCGAAACAAATGTCCTGAAAAGATAATCCACGTCTAGAGCATGTGTCTTCACTTGCGTGGAGGCAGATGGGCTTAGGAGGTCAAGCCGGGGACTGACCTCCCCTGAGTGTGCCGCACACCCCCGGCACAGGAGGCAGGTCGGTGTCGGGAAGTGTTTCCCATGCAAACCATCCCTAAAGGCCGTCGGAAAGGACCGATGTCGGTTTTACAGCTGCTGTGTCAAGTGGTGAAGAATGGCAGCGTGGGAGAAGGGGATGAGGGTGCAGCGGGGAGAGGGAAGAAGTGGTGGGTGTTAGCATAGCTTTGCAGTGAGCTGTAGAGAGGTGTACCAGAGTCTGGTCTAGATGGTGGGGTTGAGCATGTTGAGAAATTGATTTTAAGGGAGAAGAGGAGCCAGAGGTCCTCAAACAGTGAGAGCTGTGAAGCACGACGCAGACTTGATGGACAGGGCAGTGAGAAGAGATGCTCAACCCCACAGCCTCATGTGCAGGGTTGGTAGACAGAGGTTGGGGACTGCATGGAGAAAAGATTTCCTCAAATTCTAGCATGTGAAACTTGAATAGAAAACAAAGGAGGAGAAGCCTGAGAGCTTGAGGGAAGGAGGTGGAATGGGGACCATTGCAGAGCTGGAGACAAGTGCAATGACTTCAGAGCAAGGGGCGATGCTCAGGAGTTGGCCAGGGAGGTGCAGGAGCACACAGAAGTAGGGACAGCAACTGAGATAAGAAAGAGTGAGAGACACAGTTATTATAACAGAATGATTTGATTTATCCCAAGTCATTTATTCACCAAATTTTCCCCTTGAGATCTTAAACAGACTGAAATGGTTTCAAATGCTGTCATTATTTAGAACAATTCAACAAAATGTTTGTTGCTTTGAAAAAAAGGGAGGGGTGAGAGATGGAGAAAAGAAAGAAAGGAAAAATAAAAAGCCTGGATGGTCTGCTTTGCCACATTTGAATTTTATTGCTGAATTGGGATGGGTCAAGAAAAATCACTCTTTCTGTTCCCTGAGCGGGAATTTCACTGACAAAAAGCTGCTCTGATGTGAGTGCTTACCCAAGCTCAGATGCCTCTTCATGTGTATTCAAACATGAAATAACAAAAACCAAGTATTTGTGCTAGTGAAATCCTGTTGAGGAAATTTTTCTGCACCAGGACATCTCAACGCAGACAGAATTTCATTACAAAATTCAGGCGCGTCTTCATGGAGACTTTTCTCCTTGCATCTCTAGAGATTATTTTATATTTGAAGCTGCTAGGCATACAGGACATTTTAAAAGCAAATAGAGAGGCAAAGACACTGCCTCAAGGGGGTTGCAATTTAAGCCAGACCAAAGCAGAGTGAAAATACTGGTCGCATGGTACTAAAAAACAGAAGGTGGCCATTTTTATTTAGAAAACCAAGATTTTCACTAAGTACTGGAGCAATTTTTAGCCTTGGGTTAAAAGAAATGGGTCTCACTCTTTCCCTCAATAACACTGGAGCCTATCTGCAAGGTTCAGTGAAAGGCTGGCAGGAGAGTAGAGGTCTCAAAGATACTGTGTTCTGTTTTGTTTTGTGAAAACAGAAAAACCCCAAAAAACCACAAGGAGGAGAGGCAATCAAATCATTATTTCAACTGAAAGAAAAGCTCTTTCACACGCAGAAGCAGTATGACCAGTCTCAAAGAATCTGAGAGAGAGAAAAAGAAGGGTAAGGTACTTTCTTGCAGCCTTTGTGGCTGCAGGCACTGGAGATGTTTCCATCACAACACATACATGAGATTTTTACCTTTTAAGACACAGGATAATTCAATCACGGGTACGTGAAATCCAGGAAAACAGGACCCTTATTTCCACCTCACATGAAGTTAGCTGTTCGTTTAGAATTGATTTGTATGACCGGATGGATGGCAGTCTGGGGATGCTTCTTTCAGCCCAAAGAACAGTGTATGAGCACATCATCTCCTGCCTCTCTTGGAGAATGTTTTGGGGGCGGAGGTGCTGATGGGTCATCATTCAGTTGACCACAGTGAAAACAGGAGCTAGAGAGAAGATGAGTTAGAATTTTCTTAATGCTGTTTTCATGGTGGACTGAGTAATAGAACTGAGTATCTGCTACCTGATTTGGTCAGTTTGATCAATCTGTTAACAAAATGTGGGTCTGTTTCTGTATCCATGTCCATTTGTGCCGTTTCGATTGAGAATATTCAAGTATGCGCAGATTTGCTGCCCTCTGAATGTCTGAGCAATAATGGGGTGAATGCTACTGGAAAGCAAAGGTTTAATTAGCTCTGCTGTTTCAATACTTTCCTAAAGTGTATTTCAAATCTTATACTTCCTTGTGAAATCGGTGACTGATGCTGTGTTTGACAGTTACAGAAGTTCTATGGTTTTCTTTATCTTTTTTCCTGAGGAGCCCCTGATCAGATGACTTAATTTTCAGAACACGGTACAAAAGAATAAATTGCAAGTACTCTGTGAGTTATTAAAAGAGAATATTATTAATAACTTCAAAGAGGAAATGTGTTCTAGAATTTTGTGCCATGTTGGTTAATTGTCCAGTAGCTGAGAGGAGAAGAAAGGATAAATTGGTTAGTTCAGACTGTTTATTAAAAGGTTTTCGCTGATAACTTTTGGGTAGTTGTGCTTGGCATACCAAATATTTGTGTGAAGATCATATCAGAGATTTGGGAGTTTGGTTTATTTTTTGAAACAAAAATTATAGTATCACATCACTGATTAATAGAAAAGCAATGTAATATGGTTCTGTAGGGCTTTTCTCTGAGTGAGTCACAAACTGTGCTGATACAGAGCTCCTCTGAAGGGGTCAATATGTAGCATAACAGAAAGATAAGGGGGGCCAGAATTTTGCCAGAAGCACTGCAAGATGTTGGACATGCACACCAAGACATGCAGGAGCAAAATTCTAGAAAATTTTAGGATTCATAAATCACTTCTGGCAGCGCCCAAGAGTGGAAGCACCAGCAGGAGCCGTGGTGTGGGCAGACCCATGATGCCACACCTCCACCATGTAAGGAAACCCCTTCTTTGCTGTGGACACCGTAGTTATCTCCGCCCCAGTGGGGTCTTGGTTGGTGGAAACTCCAGTCACACTTCTGCATGGGGCTCACTTTATCTCCATGGGGAGGTGGAGGGCTGAGTCAGCCCTGCTGAGATTTGCACCAGTGGTTCCAGGAAGTCTGGGTATTTCAAACCTTAGGCTTAGACCTCTAATCATCCCCTTATCTAAACTGCCTAACATCTGAGTCTGCAAAATTGGGTTGGAAATCTCACACAAACATGCTTTCCCCAGCGGCATTTCTGCGTTTGTTTGCCAGTGGAGCCCAGGACTACAGAAGGGCACAGAAGATTCAGCTTTGAAACCAAAGGTTTAATCAAAGTGGTGTGTGAAGACCTAGCTCTTCCTTGATTGATGGCTTGCTTACTGCTTGCTGACAGCTAGAGAGGTTCACCCTTTGGGGCAGAAACACAGCGTTAACACTCAGGCAAGCATTGACCCTCTTGGGCCATAAGTTTAGAGGAACTCAGTTCTTCAATACTAATTTCTGCATCTGCTGGGGCTGGAGGGAAGGTGTTTATTGGGGGTTTTGTAAGTTATAATGAAATAGACTCATTCCAAAAGCCTACGACTCATTAGTTGCAGAAATTGTTTAAATTATCCAAGATGTTTTTTTCAACCCAAGAACTCAAAGACAAATGATGTGAGTTCCGACATCAGGCCAGCATCTCTCAATCCCTCTTCAGGTGACTTCTTCAAACTCAGTTGGCCACAAAGCCTAAAGAGCTCAGAGATGCAAAATTCTTACAGGCTTGACGAAAATAGCTGGGGATGACAGACTAAATTAGCACCTTTATTAGAAAGAAGTTGCAGTGTTAATTCCCTTCTTATCACACAGCAGAGGATCCTGAGCAGGGGATGGGTCAAGGGGAGGCAAAGCGCTCTCTGGTGTCCCCCAGCTGTGGAAAAGCTCCAGTCAAAAAACACTTTATCCACCATCTCATTGTGCAGTGGCACCTTAAAGGACAAGCAAACCGAATTTATTTATTCCCCATCTCTCAGAGCTGCTTGCTTATGTGTCATTTTCGTTGATAACTTATGGCAATGTGGAAGCTTTTTATCTTCACCTTAGTCTTCTCAGTGAAGGGAAAGGAGCACCCTATGGCTCAATGCTATATTAAATGAGGTGATACAACAAAAAGGAAACTTTCCAGTTTTGTCCTCCAGTCAAGAAAGAGCGTTGGTGTAAATAGTTACTCACAAATCAGTGCTTTGATATGTTTGTCTGTTTTTCAGAGTATCTGTGAGCAGATGTGTGCTAAATTTCATATTTTAACCAATGTTAGCAAGTCTGGAGAAATTGACTGCTGTTTGCTGCCCATCTATAGTAGTTAAGCCAGATTTCTCTGTTCTGATTTATCAGATAGAGTGACTGATGATGTTTGTAAATGTAAATTTTAAGTTTCCTCAAATTCTAGTGTGTAAAGCTTCAAAACAGTCATTTTCTATAAACACTGTTGCTTGAAAAAGTCCTGCCACTTCTGGTGAAGATGAATGCACATTGAATGTGGCGTTGGCAAAGAGGCACCCATCTATAAACATACAGTCACTATTCATGGAGATTTCTTTTATCGTCTTTCCAGTTGTACAAACACAACACCACCACCACCCCCGGCAATATTGCATTGTAAATTACCTTCCTTTTAAAAGCCCTCTCCCCTTAGTGCTTTTCATTCAGGAGATGGGAGACAGCCCTGGGCTTGTTGTCCTCAGATCAAATACAAGCTGCAGACTCTGGGTATTCACCTGAATTATATGAACCTCTGTGCTGCAGCTATTTACTTGTTGTGATACATTTCCTTTTCTTGATTAACTAAGCCCTGAAAAGACACATCTGTTTCAGCATTGCCCCCTCAAGGCAGTCCATCAACCCTCTGTTATATAGCATCTTTCTCGCCTTATCCTCTGTGCTCTGCCGCATTTTTTGTCACACATTCACGAGTTTGTGCTGAACTCCTGGGGCAGGAACTGTGCCGTGGTGGTTGCCTGTAAAAAGCCATCTCTTCTGCCACGGATATGAGAACCATCTAGGGACATGCAAGAGCTGCAGCCCATTTTGTGGCTGAAGCCCAAAAGCTTGAGCTGGTGACTGTTTCTCATTAGTTACACAGCACCTATCTATTGCATCCTACAATGCTCACAGGTCTGGGTATCCTCAGTTTATTATTAACTTTACTGATGTTCAGCATCCTCAGAGGCAGATCTGGTCTCCAATAATATACTAAAGTTCCAGGACCCTTTATATTTTTAATATATGCACTGAATTGTACCTTTATAAGAACTGAACAGGACTGTGATTTCCAGTTAAAATAAATACAAGATAATTTATTTGAATACACTATTGGAGTAGCAGCCTCCATGGGGTATCTTTCTCTATTATGCCATCCAACAGCTGGAGGAGTTTATTGCATGGTTCACTATGCGGCTCTATAAATAGCTGTTGATTTGGATTTGCACCCAGTAATCATTTTAGGGAGAAAGGAAAGCAGGAGACCCAGGCTGATTCTTTGATGATAGGGACCCTTAGGATCACTGGGCTGGAGCTGGAACCCCTGCACAGCCCTCGCCATGGCCCATGCCCCGCGGTCCTCTCTGCAGCAAGGGCAGCGAGGAGGTTCCCCCGGCGGTGGTGGCGGCTGTCACTGTGTTCTGCTCTCAGGCCTCTCTTGCCCTTTGAAGATTCCCCATTGTTTGGGCTATTAACATACTTTCGGGTTGGATGTTTATCTTTTTTGAAACTTTTACAGCAGGCGCATTGTTAAAGCAAACCCCGAGCAGCTCTTTGCAAGAAAGCTCCACCGCAGCCCTTTGGTGAGCGCAATGCAACTCCGAGCAGCTCTTCCCTTCATTTGATCAGCTTCTAAAACCTAACAGTTCTGTGAGTAAACATTTATAGATCAAATCAAAAGCTCGCAAAAGGAAGCACTCTCGATAGATTAGAAGCTAAACTGATCTAAATTAGAACAGATGCAGTGATAACCTTGCCTGGCTAAAAAGCATATACTATCGGTTGCACGCAGATAATTAAATGAATGAGCCCTTTTCTATTGAACAACTGATGTGCAATTGATAAACTTAATTAATAATTAACTTTTTAATTAAATATCAATTTAAAACAAGTGTGGTAATGTGCCACTCGCATTTAATTTCGCTGCCTTTTCTTCTTTACAGAACCGTCATTAGGGTTACAGGTATCTGTTTAAGATGCCTCCATGCACTGCAGAGGGAATAAATGTGTCTGCTGGGCACTTGCCACTGAAGAGATGGCAATAAACAGCAGCAACTGGAGACAAAGCCAGGGAACAGCTTCAGAGAGCCAGAAGGAACCACAGATAAATGGCACATCCCTGGGTGCAGCTTTCTTAGCAGCAGAAGGCCTACCTGGCTTTATGCCCTTGTTCCCTATTAAAAGAGGTGGCAACAGGTAGGAGAGGTGAGTCCTCCTCGTGAAGGCTCTTTGGGAAGAAGGTTCTTCCCAGCTTTATGAATGAAGGGTCTGGACGAGGCCAACACTGAACATCCAAACACTAGACCGTGTTAAGGGGAGAGAGATTCATCAGTTATTGTCTTGTTTTAGCAAAATCCTGAATAAGTGAGTGAAAGCTGCGATCTTTTTGCATGTGTCTTCTCACATGATGCCTTAGTGCAATTCCTATTAGTGCTAATGGGGTAATTGGTTCCCCTCAATGTGAACTCCCTATAATGCATCCATGTAACTCGATTTGAGAGTGTAAATCCCATTAGCCTGAATGGCGATCTTTTCTGCCTCTAATTTACCCATTTGATCCTGCAAGCACTAACAGCCGATCTCGTCTCCCTTTGAAAGCGATAAATAGGCATCTGACTTCCGCTAAATGGTGTTTGCAAACGCTCACGGTGGTATCACACCTCCGGGATGGTGCCCCGCTCCGTGCCCCCCCCTGAGCCCTCCTTTCCAAACATCTGTGCACAAGGATATTGCTGCTGGGCCGCCAGCGAGCGCCTGCTTTTCGTCTGGCTCCCTGGGGCAGCCTCAGCTCTCAGCCACATGTGGCGGCTGCGGGGCTGTGTCTGCGCAACCTGGGACAGCAGCGGGTGCTCAGGGCTCCCCGGGGGCCTGGATGCTCTCGGGGGGTGTGTGCAATCAGGGGGTGCGGGTCTGGAGTCAGAGCAGCTGCTTGGTCTGTCAGCTGCTGCTTCTGTTGGATACTGGGTAGGTAGAGGTTATAAATGAACACACTCTGCATCAAATGAGAATAAGGGAGGTGATGTCTCCTTTGCTGCCGAGTGTCCCATCCGCCTCATCCTAACTGTGCTCCCTTATTTTTCCCCTCTGATTAAAAAAATCACCTAGAGAACTCAGCTGTGATTTATGTACCTCAATACAACAAAAGAGACTTGAAGAAAACAGCTCCTGGAGTTTGGGTTGGTGTCTTCCATCTACCTGCTAAGCATTCACAAAGAGCAAAGAAATACACAGGAGGCAGGAAATTAGGTTTGCAAAATGGGAAAAAAGGGTGAAAGGCTGCAAGAAACATTTCCACCAGCTCTGAGCCTGCTAGCAACAAGGAGAAATATTTGAGCACCTCACTGAGGATGTAAGAAAATCTTTCCGCTGCAGTGGAAGATCCGAGGGAAGATTAAGGGTTGCATTTTTTTTATTTGGTTGTTAATGTCTTGATTCATTTCCAACTGAAATAAGTAGAGTAGAGGATAAACCAATGGGCTCTTAATTGTCCTTCTGCAATGTGGGGCTTGAAGCCAATTGGAAATGACTCCTCAGAAGGTACCATCGTGGACACGGCACCAGACACCTATCCGGTCGGAATACAGTGCCAATGAAAGGATGATTTCTTTTCCTGCTCTGCCTCATAAGAGGATATTCTCGCTTCTCCACATGTGAAGGGAAGATGGGTCTCTCCCGTGGGGAATGTTACTGCTGGCCACCACTTCCTCTCTGAAAGCCCCATTTGAAAAGGAGGAAATAGTTGGTGGAGGAAGTTCCTGAAAAGGAATCTTTCAAATCCTTATTTTTGTCAGGTTTTTTTCAAGGGACACCCAATATGATGGAAATAATTGGTGAGGCTGCCTCAAGTGATGGAAAAATTGCAGAAAACTGCAAAAAGTGTGACAGCAAGAAAACCGGCTTATTCTCCATTTATTGTACAATATTTATCATCAACCCGTTTTGTATATTTTGCTTTCTTTTGTGTAATCTTATCATCACTGGGGTTGAAAACGATGTAATTTTTGCTCCTTTGAGTAGTTGCCAAAAAAGCACTTACGTCGGAGTATTAGTGTATCATTTGGCTAGCACATCACATAATGGTTTTTTTACAGCAAGTATTTAACCGTGTTTTCATCCTGTGGGAAAGAATGATGGGTCTGTTTTGTAAAAATAAGACCTTGTGGCAATGTGGACATGCAAGAGATAGAAACATAATGCAACAAATTAGTTTCAACACAGAGAAATGAAGTAGTCCAGGCTCCATATACATTCAGCAGTGCTGGTTTTTTTCTCTCTCTTTTGTCTCTCCTATTCTTTCTTATTCTGAAATGTATTGTTGGATTTTATGGGAAAACTTTACAAGCAGAAACTGTTAGAATTCAATCAGTCACCTACTTGGTTTGGGAATGAAGGAGATGTTATACTTGTATACGTACATATGTTTATGTAATATATGCACACATACAGGTAAAAGTAGTATTTATGAGTGCATCTGAGAGAGAGAGAGAGTAGTTGTTGGTCCCAAGCCGGTATGATAAAATTCATCCACTTTTTTTGTCTCAATGCAAGTTCATGGTGTTGTAGCAAGAACTAAATCAGCTTTATTATAGCCTGAACATATACTTTTGGTTTTAGCAATGGAAACAGTATTGTGAAGCAGAAGAAATCTGATCATTCAAATTTTGTCACAGAAAATGAAGACCTGGAGCAAAAAATAATTTCTCTTTAGGTGCTTTGGAAATAACCAAGCAGTTAATAATTGCAATTTGAGGTGTAATATCCCTCCCAAACAGTGCTTAAGTGAATCTCTACTATAACCTGAAACCTACCATCAGCTTGAAGGCCATTCATGCTGTGATTCACATCTTTCCAATCTGTGTGTTTTACAACTTGATCCAAATAATGGTCACTCACCTCTGCCAGAAAAACATTAGAGTTGCTGTTTTGAAGTTCTCCCCTTCTTAAACTTTATTTACTAAAATGTCCCAATAATCTGTGACTTTCTTTGTCTTTGTAAGTAAAAATTCACCAGGATATCTTTCAGCATCTGTTTGATGTTCACCTTCCTTTTCTCCAGCAGTCGCTTGTCCATTTATGCAGTTACATGCACATTTTTATTTTGTCATGTCTGAATTCAGACACAGAGCCTGGAGATGCCAAGTACGTGCCTAACTTATGCAAGAAGGAGTGGAGTAGAGCATATGGCTACATGGCTCCTATGTAAAATAAAATATGCCATTTGGCAAATTTATTAGGGCTTTATAGTGAGTTATCATCAGTAGTTGCACTAAAATACAACTCAGAAAAAAGACTCCATAGCAGAGACTTCATGATGGAATAGGCTTTTTGCATGTCTTGTCTTTGCTAATTTACAGCATTCTATAACTTCCAAAAGCATCTATGAATTGTTCTCTGAAAGCCTTTCATCCTGAAGGGTGCTGGAAAACCACATTGCTCATTGGCTGAGTCAGGGTGCTCAAAACCTGCCCTTTGGGTGCCCAGTTCCTTCCTTTGAATTAAGGGTTTTTATCGTAACAAAAACATGCTTATGGAGGGTTTCTCCAGACTGCCTTAGTACTTTGGACTATTCTGCTTTGAAAAACTGGAAAGCCCCTGTTGCCCTGCCATAAATGAGTCATTAGAAAAATGAGATTGGGGGGGTAGGGAATGAAGACTATCCTATGCATCCGCAGTCCCAGTAAGAAGGATCCATGAGCTATGACTTGCAGGCAAAAGATGTTTCCAGTGCTTTCCAGACATTTGCTTTCCTAACCAATCTTGCTCAAGATGTGAGCAGAGCTTCACCTCTTCTGCACTGTAAGAAGAATGATCGAAAGCAAAGGAGAGAAGGTGAGTCAACAGTGACTAAAGACCTTGCACAAATTCCTGACAAATGGCTGGGAGGGGAGATACACAGCAGAAACATGAAGCAGCCTGGTTTTACTTTGAGCAATATTTTATCTTCACTGATACATCACCATTGTGTTATATTATTTCCTCCCCAGGTATGGCCATGGAAGAGCAAGACTTTCCCATACTGGGACAGCATAAGCAATTTGGATATTTTTCATGATTGCCTTGGGAGTGCCATCAGCCATAACAGAGCAAAGACTTGGAGCAGGAGGTGTAATGCAGGAAGAAGAGCCAATAAATGACCTTTGCAATAGAGTGATTCAGTCAAGCCCACCAAAAATAATAGGTGAGGTAAGAGTTGGTTCAGGAGCTGTGTGCTGCCTGAAGGGCACAACAAGGTAGATGGGAGCAAACTTGCCACACTGGATTTTTTTAGAGGGCTTGTGTTACCCTTGATAAAAATCTCATTGGTATTTGGGGCGGAATGGCTCTGATGGACACTTAGCCTGGCTCTCCTTATGCTCTTCCATTACTGCTTTGCCAAAATCCTAGCAAAAAAAAAAAAAAAAGCTCTGGCCTCAATACATGTGCCAAATTTCTAGGCATTTTTTTCAATACCTATGCAGAAATTACTCTACTCCTAGTGAAGCTGAGCTTCTTCAGGGTCCTACATCCTTGCTGTGCCAGCTGTGTGTAAGGTGCTGCTAAGCCCTGTCCCCTGCTGAGCCCCCACCATGTGGGTGCAAACCCCAAATGTGTGGAGTCTGAACACAGCAGTGACCATCACTGCAGGGCTCCACACATCTCAGGCCATCCTTGTAAAACTCACTGGAAGAGATCACTTGTGCAGAAACAGGATTAAATAAAATTTAAGCTTGTAGAGGCAGCCTTTTTTTTTTTTTTGCCTTTTTTCTCTTTTATTGGAGAAACACCTCCTTACCCCCTGCAAATTCATACTTATTTTTACAAAAATACGTTCTTTTCTAGGAGCTTGTACGATGGCAGGAGCCAAAGGACTGTGTGGAGCCTTGTGTTGTAGTCAGAGTTCAAAAAGGTGAGCTCCCCTGAGAGGGAAAGATTGGTTTTCTTGTTTAATGCCGTCTCTTGTTTAAACTTAGAGATTTGAATGGCCCATTTCTCTTTCCTTTTTTTTTTTTTCTGAATATGTTTATCTTCATGTCTGAAATATTTTGTGAACTTTGCTTTTCCATCCCTGTAAAGGGTATCTCTTAGATAAGTTCTTGTTTCTTGCATTTTCCATCTATAATTGCAGAGATGTAAGAGAAAGTACATTTTCATGGAGCAGTTGTTTGACATGAAGTTATGGTAAATGTATTTGCTCTGCCTGTTTCCTCTTTATATTGACTTTCCATGAATATCCTGGCATACACACACATATATATGTATATGAATATGACTGGCAACAGATAAAATAGGCTAATGGTAGAGAATGCTGAGGGGTGAGGGGCAGATATAAACTCTTTTTAAAGTGTTTTTCTAAACTTTCTGACCACCGAAATGGGTATAAATGAGCATGTGACAGGTATGTTCACTCAGAGCCAGATGAAGGATTTGAATTTCAGTTTTCTGATGACAAATGCTGTAACGAGTGATGCAAGTGATGTAAATTAGTTGCAGAAAATAAAAAAAAATGTATCCCAAAGCATAGCAGAATATTTACATGCTGTTCACAGGGAGAAAGCAAAATTCATTAAATGAATAATTTGATCCAAATGATTTGTCCAGTTGCTGAAGGAGCTAGCAGGATGTCAGGACTTGTGTATTAGTTTGGTTACAACTATAGGAATGAGCAATGCAAGGTAGAAAAGCTAGGGTTTTTTTTGAAGGAAGCACAAGCAATTCCTGAGATGATATACTGTTTTCTTTATGTTTCTGAATGAGTGTTGCTGAACACTGGGAATGGTGCACTCAACAGAGGGCAAATGAGGCTGGTCACCACAGTGGACAAGGGATGGTGGGGCTGTGCACACCCCATGAGAGGGTGTCAGGAGAGCTTCTCGTGGTCCCCTCTGCTGCAGTACAGAAAACATCTCTCATCCTTTTCCACCGTGAGAGGGGAAAGGGATGACAGAGGGTTGTTGGTGCTGCCCCTTAGGGACGGCTGGATGTGGGGCTGCTGGCACTGCTGATGCTCTGCGAGCTCCAGCCTCGCCACCTGTGTCGGTAAGAAAAGGCTTTTCCAGTCTAAAAATAAGCAGCTGGTGTCTGGAGTCTGTTTGTGGGCATGTGTGTCTGATATGTAATTTGAACTTGATTGCAAGGGTTTTGTAACCTCTCCTGGAGCCTGTGCTGCCACCCCAGAGCCATCCCCCCTCTTCCCCAGGTGACCAGGCTGTCTGTGAAGCTGGGGTCCTTGGTCCAGGTATGCACCAGCTTCCCACCCCACCATCTGGGGAGTTACTGGGCAGAGAAGACTTCACGGCACATTATTCTGTTTTAACTCCTTTCCCAGTGCTTTGCACTGAGCTACTGAAACACATTTGTTTGGCAACCACTGAAACTTGAACCTGACAAGGATGAGCAAGGGAAGGGAGAGACCTGTAATTTCCAAGAGCGAATCTTAACTGCAAGATCTTGGTGTTTGCTGCAGAGCACTTTGGGAAAGCTGTTGGTGACTTGGGATGCTGCTGTTATGAATGGAGCCAACATGGCAATTCATTTCTGGATCTTACCTTCCTTGCTTGGAAACTTTTGGATCTGCAGTGCTTGACCAGAAAATCACAAGGAGAAATTTTTCCTTGTCCATTGCTTATGTGTGCTGGATGGGGCCTTTCCTGGTCCAGATTTCAATGCTGCTATTTAGTTAGAAGAAAAGTGGTACTAACAGGGAGATAGACTGATGAGTTTTGATATTGATCCCATCACCAAAATGCTGATACACAAGCCAGACTGTAGCCCGTTCGTGGGACTCACTGAGGAGGGTTTCCATGCAGCTTGGATAAAATATGTCCATCTTGGTCCTATTTTATAACATCGAAATCAGAGTGGTTTTGGAATATATAGCTGGAAAACCAGGTGCAGTGTTGATTCAATTTCCATTTTATCCAAATAACCAGAACTTAGAGAGAGAGGTTCTAACGGAAATAGGTTTGGCAGGCAATGAGAAGAGGCCCAGTCAAACTTCTCCAGCACCAACAAACTCCCCTGGCCTTCTACATTATTTCAGAATCATCTCTCCAACTCAGGGACCCCCTTGGCTATGGGTTTTCTGTGTCACAAAGGCTGGCTCTGACAAACATTTTTAGAATCACCATCTGTCAGCTTTTCCTTCAGGGATCCCCATTTACAATAGCTTGTATCCAGGCCATGTGCAAATCCCACTGGGCTGAAACTTGGCCCTGTGCAAGGTTGGCCTGGATGCAATTAACAAACACAAAATTTATTCAATTTAGTTTGGCCAAAAATATAAGATTCTTTTGTTTGCAGATGCTGAAGTTTAGATGCCTTTCCAAACTTATCAAGGACAAGGGAACCACTTTGGAGAAAATAACAGCCAACCAACCACTTTGGAGAAAATAACAGCCAACCCCAAAGTCATCCTAGAATTCAAACTGAACTGCAAACCTACGCACCAAGTAGTTTGTGACGCTTAGAAATGGAGTCTATTTTTCCTGATTAATTTTTGCTGCGGTCTCTGAACTTCATTGTTCTAGCTGTGCTCTAGATAGAAACAATGAAATCTTAGAAGAAGAAAACCAGTCTTTGCAGCATCTAGGGGAGTACAGCAGAAAGTATCAGAAATCTCCTGCAAATTTTTCAGTTCCAGGAGATTTGGAGAAATGTCTGACCCAAACCCAGAGTCTGGAGGTTAGGACTGTCATGTCAACATGTCTAAATTGCCTTGATCAGAAGATGTGGCTAGAAATCTTGTAAGATCAGGATCTGTCTTTCTTGATTGTCCATCCAGGCTCTTAATTTTTTAGGTCTTATCTGCCAGATTCAAGCATGATAAACCTCATGGTGCTTGATTTATCTGTGACCGAAAGACCAAGAGCTGAGTCAGCCTTGTGTTCACATCTTTGTTTCCCAGTTCTCACCAAAGTGCCAGACCACTTAATTTGTTCCCATCCGTCACACAGGTACCCTGCAGAATTCCTGTCTGGGATGGGTGCTTCCTTCAAGCACTTCTAATTCCTCTCTGCTCCACTGACCCCTGGTCCAGGGAGGCTGGAGTGCCTGAGCCATGGGGTGGGATGAGGCTGAAGGAGAGGCACTCTGCACGTACCCAGCATCAAGGAGGCCTGGGACAAACAGATAATGCAGTGCAAGGACCAGCATGGCGTTAAATATTTGCATATACGCATTCCCTAGACCGTGTTACTCTCAGAGAGGTAACACTGGAGCATTTTGTAAAGATGATTTTTATTAATTAAAGAGAAGCTGCCCCAGCCATCTCCAATGAAGCAAACACCCAGAAGTGCTGGGGATGTTTGGACACCCCTTCTTCAAACCTCCCAGCCAGCAGAGGAGTGGAAACAGATCAGGTGTGATAAACCCACCCAGTGCCCTCCACAGAGCCAGGCCCGTTGCTGTCAGAGTAGTTAGTATGCTGTTAGTATGCTGGAGCTGTGCAGTTCCTCTGCCATCTTCATTCACCTTAGAAATGTGAAGTTTGAATGGTTTATCTCTATTAATCACCAGCTCAAAAAGCTTTGTGCACCAAGGGCCGCAGATAATTAACTTCACTATACTGCTTGTCTTATCAGTATCAACCTCTTGTCCTCCTGTGAAATAGTTAAAACCATCAGCCCCTTTTTACTTTTCCATTTAACTCTAATGCTTTAACACTGATGTTCTAAATGGCCCTGCGATTCATACTTATTAGACAAACCTTTCTTTCTGCATCTCTTATATTTTTTGATAATTGGCCATGTATGTTTCTAAGGGGCTCAACAGCTTTTCATGCCACTATACTAATAATTAAAGGTTTCTCACAGCCTTTCAAATTTCTCTTTACCTTCTTTTCTTTGATAAGTATAATTTGCTGTTTAATTGGGGAAGAAGGAGGGGGAGAAAAGTGGTAGTAGCAATAGGCTGACTGTATAGGAAAAGGGTTTGTTTAACAAAATTCTCTAATTTTAAAAAAATCTGTCTTGTTTCCCGTTTTTTATCCCTTGTCTTGCTGGACCTACCATCCCTCCCACAATGTAATATGTTGTAAAAGTCCAGTGAGAGAAAAGGGGGAGGCAGGGTAGAGAAGTCCCAAAGGGCTCCCTAAAGGCAGCAAACTGCAACTGTAGAGGATAAAGAGGATTTTAGGCGACCTGTTGAACTTTTTCTCAGCTCCAGCCATGAGTGAGTTCCACTGTACCAACAGAGAGAGAGGATGCTGGGTCTGGAAGAGCCCTATTACTTCCATGGCCATCTCTATTTCCCTGGATGTTGCATGGCTTGGGAGAAGTGTTTTAGGAGTGTTGAGGCAGTATTATAGGGGAAGGATAGGATATAGAGTACAGAAATTCTGCTGCTCTGGCAATCCATCTGGCTCCATTTGCACAGGTCAGGCCATTTGAGCTTGGATGACCCAATGCCTTCAGTCTTCACTAAAGATACTCTGAAAAATACTGCTTTATATCTCCCATTCTAATTTTTAAATTAATTCACTCTTTCCATGTACACAGATATTACTGGCATTAATGCTCTCATGGGACATATGCTAGTGTACACTTCTAAACCACAGCTCCCAGAGTCATGTGGTGGGAGGCTCTTTAGCTTGCTTTCAAAACAAAACATTTATGCAGTTGAGCAGAGAAGGATGGAAGTGTGACCCCAGTGCTCTGGAATGATTATACAGAAAAAAACATCCAATGCTGTGCTTTAAGACTTGTGATTTTCTTTTGTGATTTTTTACTCTTAATGTAGGGAGGAGGTGGAATCAAAGGGAAGAGAGAAGAGCTGATCCAGTTTCTGACTGTTGGATATGGGCAACATGGTGTTGTGCTCCTCCAGTCATTGTGCAGCGACCATTTCTTATCAATGCTAGTACTGAATTGCAAAACAAGTTCATGCAGAAGTCCTATGCTTATTTTTTAAGTGAAGAATTCATACAACCTGTGATCTATTCCAGGATTATTCTGCAACAGAGAAGGAGGAAGAAAAAGGCTGGTGGTGCCTCTGTTGTGAATAATTCATCCCATCCTACCAGCCTGGGTGCTAGGTGACCCCTTTTCTTAGCTCCCACTAGGGCTGGGGAGGAGTGTGGGATGCCTCCCATATCTCCCTTAGCTGCTGAGGGTTAATAGGGGCACTCAACACACACAAGCACACTCTAAGCAGGGTCAGAGGGCAGCCAGCACATTGTGACCTAAAATTTGACAGCCTTTATTCATTTCATGTTAGGGGACCTCATTTCTCTGTGGGCAACTGCCTTGCCTGGTGCCTGTGCCTGGGGTGCACAGTGTTGTGGGAGCCTGGCTAGGCCCCTCTGAGCACTGGGGACTGCAATGACCCCCTGCACAGACATATTCTTCACCCTTATATTCCACAGCCTGAATTGCCAGTATCACAAATATCCAGTATCCCAAAGGGAAATGAAAAGCAACAGTGGATGTTGAGTGACCAGTCCCTGTCCCCCTGCCATGTCAAGATGCTTGAAGATGCTTAATTTCAGATTATTTGTATTTTATCCCATCAGGTCCTGGTACCGTGTTGCAGCATGACAAACATTTCCAGCTCACCACAGGGCCCTGACAGTATCCAGGCTGCTGAAACACCAGGAACCTGACCCTGGTCATTCCCACGTGTTATCATTCGTCTCACCCAGGGATCTATTTTTGGTAACTGTGATGTGAATAGTGGTAAGATCTCTTCTTGAGCTCCAACCAACATCTCTGAGAATTCTCACTGATGCTTCAGTTTTCTCTCCTTCCCTTGAGACAAGGCTTTGAGGGCAATTCTCTTATCTCTGCTTGTTTTGTTTTCATATATTATGCAGCAGGGTGTCTCTCGGTGTCTCTCCTGTTTCCTCTTTTCCAGTTGTCTCTCTCCCTCCATCACTTTGTCATCCTCAGCTGCTTGTTAGTCTCTCTGTTTCCCTCCTTGTCTCTAGTTGGTCCATTTGTCATTTTTTCTCAGCAGTCCATGCTTCTTTCTCTCCCACTTCTCTTCCTCTTGTTTCTCCCTTGTTTCTCTCTTTCGTTTTTTCCCCCCTTGTGTCGGAACTTCTTTCTTTGATTTCCCCCCTCCACCTCCCACCCTTTATAGTGCTGTTATCTGTGATTTTGGCAAAGAGCACATTTATTGGGGAGGAATATCCCCATGGCAACGCAGCAGATGGTGACTTTTGATTAACTTGGCTTTTTTTTTTTTTCCCCCGACTGCCAAATCACAATCCGTCTTTGAAATTAAATCAGGCTGTGATAGCATCAGTTGTTCTGGAGAGGGGACGAGAGAGAAACAAGACTGAAGTATTACAGCGGGAGCCAGGATGTAATGCAAATTCGTGTTTTTTAACCCCAGCAATAAAAACCCCTGTTCATTCCGGGAGCAGGAGGAACCACAAGAGAGGGAATAATAAAATAAAAAAATAAGATTAAGAAAATGTTATAACCCCACATGGGCTCCTCAGTCTGACCACACTGGAACGTATTTCTCTGTAACACTGATGTCACTCCTTGCCAAGTCACTTGGTGCTGCTGGGCTTCATTCTGCAGCTGCTTAAACACCACTGAGGGTTTTCCTCATGCCATAGGTAGTGGGAAGAGGCCAGGTTCTTAGCTGAGCAGTTCAAGCAACTATTTATTTATAGGGGCACAGTGTCCAAAGTGGTAAAGAAAGCATTTGCAAGCAGCAGGAGGAAGGAAAGAAAGCAGCTTCTGGAAGGCATTGGAGGGAGGTGAGAGGAATGCAGGGTAAAGTGAGGAAGTGGAGGAGCTGGAAAGGGTGGATGGCATCACTGAGCCAAGATGCTGAGTGATCAAGGGCATGGGAAAGTGAGGAGATGCCTGTAGTGGCACCAGGGAGGTCTGAGCCTGGGGAAGGAAGGGCACAGAGTTCTGCCAGCCACGAAGAGAGAGTTACAGGGCATAGCCCCATGGAAGATGGGGAAAGCAGATACTGAAGTCAAACAGTAAAGAACTTTCTTGAATGCTTCAGGAGTGGGTGGTATTCAAGTCCCACGAGCTCCTTTGCCTGGTGCTTTTTGGAGGGTGACCAAAGGTGAACGCAATTGAGTGCTAATCATAGCCAAAGATAAAGAAGAGCTTGAAAATAAAAGCTGCAGCGAGGAGATGACTAACAACCCAGCAATTTCATGGGAACTGACGCGTTGTCTCAGCTTCGAGGCTGCTGGACGGCTATCTCCAATTACTGATGTTCCACACACAGGAGGTTAGAAAGTGATTGCTGGCCTCAGCACTGACTCCTTTGGATGCAGTGGGTTTAGCAGTTATGGCTACAGGCAATTAAGGAGTCACATTCAGTCTTGATGAGGTTCAAATGAGACAGTGGAGTTTTATCATACAGTCACAGAATCACAGAGCATGCTGATTTGGACCAATCAAGATCATTGAGTCCAACTCCTGGCCCTGGGCAGGACACACCAAGAATCACACCATGTGCTTGAAAGCAAAATCAGAAACAAAGTGCCTCCAGGATTAGTTAATACCTATTCCTGTCTGTGGTTGTGGCGTGGTACTTTCTGGTACTGTGGAGAGTAAGCACTTGGTACATTTCATGTCAGGCTTGAGATATCCAAATTCTATCACTAGGCCCTCTTCTGCCTTTGCAAAGAGGATCTAACTTTTTGTAACACAGCCTGATGAAAACGCTTCTCCTGGAAGAACTCTTTTCTTAATGTGAGATTCTAACCTGAACCCTTTTGTAAAAACTTTAAANTGGGGAAGGAAGGGCACAGAGTTCTGCCAGCCACGAAGAGAGAGTTACAGGGCATAGCCCCATGGAAGATGGGGAAAGCAGATACTGAAGTCAAACAGTAAAGAACTTTCTTGAATGCTTCAGGAGTGGGTGGTATTCAAGTCCCACGAGCTCCTTTGCCTGGTGCTTTTTGGAGGGTGACCAAAGGTGAACGCAATTGAGTGCTAATCATAGCCAAAGATAAAGAAGAGCTTGAAAATAAAAGCTGCAGCGAGGAGATGACTAACAACCCAGCAATTTCATGGGAACTGACGCGTTGTCTCAGCTTCGAGGCTGCTGGACGGCTATCTCCAATTACTGATGTTCCACACACAGGAGGTTAGAAAGTGATTGCTGGCCTCAGCACTGACTCCTTTGGATGCAGTGGGTTTAGCAGTTATGGCTACAGGCAATTAAGGAGTCACATTCAGTCTTGATGAGGTTCAAATGAGACAGTGGAGTTTTATCATACAGTCACAGAATCACAGAGCATGCTGATTTGGACCAATCAAGATCATTGAGTCCAACTCCTGGCCCTGGGCAGGACACACCAAGAATCACACCATGTGCTTGAAAGCAAAATCAGAAACAAAGTGCCTCCAGGATTAGTTAATACCTATTCCTGTCTGTGGTTGTGGCGTGGTACTTTCTGGTACTGTGGAGAGTAAGCACTTGGTACATTTCATGTCAGGCTTGAGATATCCAAATTCTATCACTAGGCCCTCTTCTGCCTTTGCAAAGAGGATCTAACTTTTTGTAACACAGCCTGATGAAAACGCTTCTCCTGGAAGAACTCTTTTCTTAATGTGAGATTCTAACCTGAACCCTTTTGTAAAAACTTTAAAGATACGGAGTTATCCTGTCCCTTATGTTAAAAGAAATAATAGAGGAGCCCCCACTACACTTCTGAGAAGGAGTCCATATTCTTTCCCTCAGTCAGAGCTCTGGGCCACCACCATGTCTCTCCCATTGCTTTTTTTTAGTCAAACTCATGCTTTTGTCTGCCCTGCTCCAGAAGACTCTGCAGGCTGTCCTAAGTTCTTCCAGGATAAGCTCTCTGTCCAATAGATAAAATTTTGCTGCAGATGTTGTTGCTTCTGTTGGAGATCTCAGTTCAGCAGTGTTTTGTGTCTGCTGTGTGTTAGATCTGATGTTCTTTGAGGAGAAGATAAAATTTGGTTGCAGGAGATGAATCAGGTAGCCACTGGAGCTTAACTGGCAATAGATATCTCGGGGCCTGATTCTTCCCTGTGAGACACAGGCACAAGGGAGAACTCTAGTCTGCAGGGGTTCATGTGCTATTGGAAAGCATCAGAGAAGTGTTTCATGAGCACAGTGGGATCTAGACCCCTGTTTGAATCTCAGGTTGCTCGTCAGGAGGATCTAACCCACAGCTCATTCTGTTTCGATGATAATCCTAGTTTAGACAAGCATTTGTATCTGCTGGTTGCTGCTTCTCCCCATTTTGGTCAGATTACCACTTGATTTCTTGTCCCAGGCACCTTGACAGTCAGTGTCTGTCTGTCCCCAAATCTCTCTCTTCCTTGCATCTCCCCTTGCCCTTCTTGAGTGCCTTGAAGCCATGCTCTTCTCTTCCCTTGCGTGCAGCCCCCAGGGTGCTTGGCACCCAGTGTGCCTTGCCATCGGAACCACACATTGCATGCTGTGCGCTTGCTCTGCCCGCTGGTACCACTGTGCCCCAGTTGGTGACATCCAGTGGGGTGTGGGAGCAGCTGATGGATGAAAGCCAGACCTGCCCTGTGGCCTGTCCCCACAGCTCACCCCCTTTGCACAGTGTTTGTGTCCCCAGCGTTCCCAGCACGGCAAGCGTGGCATTCGTAGGGCTGTGATCCAGTCCATGGAGCTGCACAAAACAAACCGGCTGTGACACCACGACACAGCGCTCGGGCCTCTTCTGCTTGACACCACAGCGTTATATATTGATGCCATGACACCAGCGCTCAAAATAGAATCAGGACAATTTGATTTCCTGCAGATCTCAGGATGGGGTCATAAAAACGGAGACTGTTCTGGAGAAATGGGATAGGGTGGAAATGTTTGTTAGTGACATCACAGCCACTTCCATGCCAATGGCCTCCTACTGCTGCAAACATGTGATTGTGATTTTGCTGCACGCTCCATCAGAAAAGTGCCAGACTGGTTGGGGAGGGAGAGAGAGGGAGGGAGGAGAAGGGGCGGAAATATTCTGTTCTTGTATCTAATTCAAATATCTGACAATAGCCTTGCAGCCCTGGGTGCTGAGTGATCAGGAGTGGGACCATGCTCCTGAGACTGCTGCCCGATCAGTGGAGTTCAGGGGGTGGCAACAACCTAACTGAGGGCTGAATAAGGACCTTTGATTTTTATGGTGGAGGGTCTTGGTCTGCATTGGTGTCCTTTACTGGAGAGTTGGGTGGTCTTGTTGTGCTCACTCTTCCTCACTAGTCCCATTTGCTTCTAACATCACTTTTCTTGGCAAGAAAAATGTACAGGCCTGAAATATGGCTACAAAAGCGACTGCAGAGTTGTCTTTTAGGGGTTCCCATTATAGAGAGGAACAGATCTCAGTACTGGAGTTTTACCCATGAAGGAGGCAGCAGCAGGAAGGGATTTAAGTAGCTGAGGATAGAGGCAGAAAGAAAGGAAAAAGAGAATAAAGAAATGGAAGCCAACACAGAAAATAAAACTGACTTGTGTCTGAGGATATTGCAGGAGGAAATCTCATGTTGGTTGTTCAAAATAGCACTGATGGCTGCAAAGGCCATCCAGCAGAGATCAGCCCTGGCTGTGTCCAGCACATGTAACCTTGGGGGGCTGCAAAGGGGAGCCGTATCTGCAGGGGGGACGGGGGAGCAAAGGGATGCAGCTGATGCACCCGTCTATCAGATTAGGCTGTCAAAAACCAAACCACTTCCATCACTGTCCAAGAAGAGACTCTCACTCCCTGCTTAATGGGATGTCGGTCCTGTTGTTGTCACTCCAGGGAGAGGGGCTGCTGCCACCACAGCGTGCAGCAGGCTGTGAGTTTAAAATCCTATTAGACAGGGACTAACAGTTGCAAAAAGCAAGCAGGTATCCCCTAGTGGGGATTTAAAGATGTTTAGACATAATTTGATTTTCCAAGCAGATGTCATTATTGTTAAACAGTTGCCCACTTGATATGTTCAAGTTGTTGGCTGTAATTGCTAAAATTAGCAGGTCTGCATAGAGCAAAGGTCAGTCGGTTAATATCGTGATTTAGTATTTTATGAAGTAATTCCAAATGCTTTTATGTATGTTTTTGGTTTTGCAGCCTAAGCCCACATTAAAGTAGTTGTGGGCCCTGCTAATAAAATAATGACTCAGCCTCTCATCACAGGCTACCAGCCAGGCTCGGCAATGGTGCTCAAGCCACCTTTGCTCCCTGCTCTGCCTGGTGCTGGGGGCCAGCCAGGCCCACACATTTGGGTTTGGAGCTGCAGTCAAACAGGAGGCTTCCAACTGCTCCCCAGTGCGACATCTTCAAGCAGAGCTGGTCCTGCAAATGAGCCCTTCAGGTCCAGCAGTGACTGGATGGATGAGGGGCTGGTTTCTGTCCACAGCCAAGCACAAGGGTCTGCCTCTGGTGCCTGTGGTCCTCACAGGTAGATCAACTGCATGTGCAAATGCAAGCAAGCACCTTCAGCCATGAACACACCTGAAAGACACACCACTGACCAGGCAAGGTCCCAAAATACAGCTTTCTAGAGATAACATGCATTTTTGGAAGAGGAATAGAGATCTGGGCTTGGGTAAGGCAAAGACTCCCAGTTTATGCTGTGGCTGGTCAGAGATTTGGTGTTGCCTCCTCTGGCACTGCAGCTGCTAAATGGCATGAGAAAAAGCTGTAAAAACCCCCTTGAGGGTGTTGGGGTTTTGCTGGCAGGCTCAGTGTGAATCTGATCCCATGTCCTGGGAGAGAAAAGGGTTCTCTTCCAAGGCAAGGTTTGCTGGGGTTCACTTACCTTTCTCTGTAACAGAGATACAACCCATTCCCAGGGGTGGTTTGGGCACACCTGGCAGATTTCTTGCTATTGCAGGAATGCAGGACTTTGCTAATGCAGTCTGACCTGCTCTCTTACCACCAGACCTTTATTATTGTCTTCTTTTTTAAAAAATCTCAGATATTTAGCTCACAGAAAGTGCTGAGAAGAATTCCATGGCATGCAGTGTGCAAGAAGATATGGAAGAGGATCTGCAGGTCCTCCTGGACTTGGCACTTACTGGGTGAACTGAGTCTCTTCTCAATCTCTGTTCTCATATTCCTTTCAGCAGGTTTTGGTATGTTCAGCTGACAGAAATGCCCCAGGAATTCTGTGCTTCTACAAGCAGCAACAGGCACACTGACCCAGGGAAGGGAGAAAGAAGAACTTGCTCTTAAGTACTACCTTAGACACCAACACAGGAGAGAGAACTGGTGACCCTAGACAGGACAGGTCTAAGATGTGTGCAGATTTGCGTATCTTGATCTCAGATCAAAAAATATTGATGTACATGCATAAAAATATCCTCTTAGAGACAAGGCAGAAGAAAAGTTTTAGCAAGAAAGCTGAAAAGGTTGAGGAGCTGGGAATTCAACTCTGATCCAGATTTCAAAACATGTTGTTTTGATCATAGACCATTTCAGTTTCCAATCCAAAATGTGTAGTTGGGTGTGTGGGTGTGTGTGTGTGTTATTTTTTTCTCAGTGTTGTTTTTTTGGGGGGTTGTTTGTTTGTTTGTTTGTTTGTTTTACCTTGGACTTCCTCTGAAGCAACATGACGTAAATTTAAGACGCTATCTCTCGTGAACGTGGTGTCCATAGAGGGAGTACTGGTAGAAACACTTACTTGCTCTGACCAAAATAATGTGTTTTTTTAACAAGCCCCTTAAATCTTTGCAGTTCTCACAGTCCCAATGCCTGCAGGACTGTGGCTCCCAAAGTGTGGAGGAGCAGCAAACAGGCCTTGTCCCTACACTGAGGTTTTCCCTGCTCCCATCACTGCTGGCCTCCCTCCATGAACTCAGCAAGCAGTTAAGCTTCCACTTGCCTCCAGTGCTGTCTTTTTCTCACTGGGAGAAGGACTTATCAGCCCTTAATATAACAATTATAGTTTTGGTCTGCTTTTCCAAGGTGGACATGGCATCAATCGCTAAGGAAGGTGATTTAAACTACATTTTCAAAAGCCTTTTCAAAAGTAGAAGACTGAATAAAGGGTGGCAGTATTCTGGCTAATTTAACTTGTTGCTTAGTGTTGAGAGTCCTTTACTAACAACACTACCTCACAGGCTCCTTCAAAGCATGAGAGTCTGTTATTCCCATTTTACAGAAGAGGAAACAGATGCAAAGACCTGCCCAAACACAGGCAGCAATTGCAATCTGGATTAGAGTGAAAATGTCCCTGAAAACACGTTCCAGTCCCCAGGGAGACATCAGTGGGTAGGGAGAGCTGGGAAACTCAAGGGGATGTAGCGTGGGATTGAAACTAAAAGGCGTGTAAGATTTTAAACGCCTAAAGTGATCTGGCCAAGCAAGAAACAAGGCTCAGCAGTTCATGACAGCACAGGGGAGGGCAGAAACGTGGGGAGCGCGTTCCTTAGCTCAGTGGAGGACGAAAGCAGCGTGCTGGCAGACTGTGCAAGAAATGCATTGTGAACTGGCTCTTGCAGCTGTGAGCGAGACAATAAGGATGGTAAAGCACCAGCTAAGTCCCCACATCCAGTTTTGCACAAAGAGGGAGCTAAAACCAGCCCCCTGGAATCTGTTGGCTCATGGTTTGAATTTAGCTCTTTGTGTCTGAACAACTCCAAGCAGAGAGGCAATATAGGTTATCTCAGCTCAAGAGCCAAATTCTCCTTTTCCCTGCTCATTTTCTACCCCTGAGCTACACAATACTTCCATCAGGGTATTTGGTCATAATTTTCAGGGCATTCTCAAGAAAGCCTAAATTTTCTTTAGTTTCTGAGAGCTGAACAAAACCTCATATGCTCCAAAAATTTCTTTTAATTTCTTCTCCGCTTTCTTCTTGATTCTAGGATTCTTATCAGGATGCCATTTTTGTGCCAGTTTGAGAAAGGATTTCTTGATATCGTTCTGTGAGGCACTTTCTTGCAGTCCAAGGACCTTGTAATAGTCCACCATCTCAGAGGAAGGTGGAGCAGAAAGATGTGAAGGCCAGGGCTGATCAGCACACACAGACTCCTGGACACCTAATACCACTGCACTCCTCAGAGCTGGGTAGATGTTCAGTCCACCCCATGAGCTGCTCTGTCCTTCTGCAGCTCAAAGCCACTGAGAGCAGTTTGACCATATACATTCTTTATAAGCCTATTGCTCACAAACCATGAGATTGTGACCCCAGAGCACACTCAACTGATCATGGCTCAGATGTCCTGACTGCATTCGAGGGTGGAGTCAGTTGTCACTGGCCTTATGTTTTTAGGTGTAGATCATGCTTGTAGCGTCGTAGTTGCTGGATGACATGGCTGTGATGTATGACTGTCATGAAATCATAGAATGGTTTGGGTTGGAAGTGACCTTTCAAAGGTCCCCTAATTCACTCCCCCCTGCCACAGGCAGGGACACCTTCCACCAGACCAGGTTGCTCAATGCCCCATTCACACCACCCTGGAACACTTTCAGGGAGAGGGCATCCACAGCTTCTCTGGGCAAGCTGTACCACTGTTTCACCACCCTTATGACTTTGTCAGATTACTTTTTGCCTGTACCTGTCCAACGGTGGGATTCTCAGATACTCAGTGTGGCTTCATGTGCAATCCAGGGGAGCGTGGTGTAGTCAGGTCATATTATCTATGGAGCATATTACAGCAGCTATAGGGAAGCTACAGTGTGGCTACCCACATTTTGGAAAGAGTGTTGGTAAATCAGAGAAGGCCTGGGGAAAGACCATAAAATGTGATTAAGGATTGGAAAATATGCTCTGGAGTGAGACACTCGGGAAGAAGAAGCTCAGTGCCAGCTACATCATAGTCTGTAAGAACCTGCATGGGAACAGGAATTCAGTGCATAAGGATTGTCAGGCTCCCAGACAAAGTAGTTGAAAGGTGTCATTAGTTAAATTTAAACTCAAAATATATTGCACATGCCTCATTATGAAGATGACGAATCACTAGAACTTCCTCATCTGACCATTTTTAAACCCAGAGTACACCATTTTCCTGAACTCATGATTAGATGGCCATCATATTTTCTGAATTTATAGCCAAACCTAACACTTTCAGAAGAACTTAGCTTTCATATTGGTACCAAATTAAATCTCCAAAATCAACAACCCTACCCTCTTTTCTATGTGCCTTTCTAGGTACTTGTCCCAAGGTGTGCATGGATGTATAACAGAGCTGCCCCATGAACTCCAACACACATAAGTTCAGCCTGAGAAGCTGAATTTCGATGATCAGTTCTAGGGTTATCCTGCATGTGTTTCTATTCCCTGGATTTGCCGTTCCTGTGGGAAATACAATATCCTCACAGGGAATCAATGCATGAAGAAGATCTCCAAGGAAGCACCAGTAATGAGAACTCATCTGTCTGTAACACAGTGTCATAAACACCTACTAATAGCAGCATGTGTTGCAGATCACTGCCCTCTTTTCCATTATCCCACACTTTGGGAAGGAGTCAAGTGCTGGCCAGACCAAAGAGCATGTGTGCAGTGTATGAGCTGGCTGCTGTCCTAACACACATCATATGTGCAGGGCCATGAAGAAAAGGGGCATCGTGTCAGCCTGGAAAATGCAACGTGACAGAGAGAAGAAGGTGACTGAGCTGACATGTAGGGGAAGGTCTTTGTATTGCTGGTGTTCTCACTGGTCAGTGATGGGCCAGTAGTATGGAGGTTACTTGGGTAGTAAAAGTTGATGTAGGGAAGTGCAGATCTGGAGGTTGGAGCAGCAAAGGAACTTGTGGTCCCTTGGGCTCACCTGGTTGGGGAGATCTTAGCTTTTGTCTCCTTTGGCATAGAAGAAATCTTCTTAGTTACAGGGTGGTTGTCCTACATGAATTATTTTTCTGCTGGGTGTTGTTTGTTCTGTAGCAATGACAAGTGTAATTTGGGCCCAGCAGCAAAATGCTGCTGCCCATGTCAACTCAGAGGGTTCTCTGTAATCCCAAGGCATTCTGAAGTGGTCTTCTACACTGAGGGGAGAGATAAGGCTTCTTGGCTCACTCACACTGTAGTGCTGTGCTTGAAATCTTCACCAAAGGCATTCACTTATTTGGGATAGTGCTTTTTTAGGATTGTCCATTGGACTTGAGGGTCACCCAAGCTACCACCCATATAAGTCCCCAAAAGGTGCCAACAGCTCATAGCCACTGCCAGTGCGGTCCATGTAGAGATGCTTGGCAGAAATTTCAAGCAGAATTGTTGTTCTTACTCTCTATTACCCAGAAGGGAAAATGGGACATCAGAAAAGTCTTTTGGAGAGAGTCCCAGGCCAGTCATCTACTGTAGGAGTGACATTGTGCATGGAAGGAGGGAGGTGACTCTGCTTTATGCTGTGTCTTTGCAAAGCATCTCCTCCCCTCTTTGCTTTTGATGATGAGAGCCCATCTCAGACTGGCTGGCGCACTGGGTTATCTGTCTTGGATTTAGTGCATCCTACCCATCTGAAAAGTAGGGAGTGTTTTTCTCCTGTCATCCCCAAATGAAGGACGCTCACTGCCTGTCTGTCTGCTGCCTGCAGCAGGCGTCAGAGATTAGCAGCCATTCAAGACAGGCCACTGCTGAGAGCAAAAAGGGTTTGCAAGGGAAAAAGAAAGGGTCGAGGAGAGGCAGGGAGAAAGGGAAATGAGGCATGCACACACCAAGTAACTAGACCCAAACTATCCTGGCAGTCCCATCCCTAGAAACCAAGGCTTTGAAATGAGAAATGTTCTTCGTATCTTAAATCTCAAGTACAAACAATAAAAACCAGCCCAGACTGTGTTCTTTGAAGAGAAAGTACGAGTGACCTGAACAGTGGTTATCAGCAGCGTCATTAAGATAAACCCTTAACATGATTTAAAGCATCCGAAACTGAAGGCAGCACTTTCAGATACTAACAAAATGGTCTGACATTGGGGATGAAAATCAATAGTAATCTGATGTCACTAAAAATACTCAAAAGTGTCCCATGGCTGATGGAGGTGAGATTAGTGTAAATATTTGTATTCTAATCAGTGGCACGCGAGGGCTGGAGGCGGCCTTTCTGTCTATTTAATTAATGGAGTGGCTTTTTAAAAGGATCCTAATCATATGTGATTGTATCTGCTTATCAACATTTTTGCTAATTAGATGATATGGAGGCAGTCACTCTGCTAATTCCCTCATCCAAACAGCATATCCTGCACAGATAAAGTACAGTCTCTTTTTAATAAGAAACAATCATGAGACAGACTAACCTTAATGGTGCTTATTATCCGAGGATCTTTGGGATTTTCTTTTCTAGCCAGCCCCTCCTTCCTTTTTCTTCATTCCCTGCTTCAGTATGCCAGATGGATG
This sequence comes from Campylorhamphus procurvoides, assembly GCA_013396655.1. NCBI lineage: Eukaryota > Metazoa > Chordata > Aves > Passeriformes > Dendrocolaptidae > Campylorhamphus > Campylorhamphus procurvoides. The sequence goes on along the minus strand of WBMV01016873.1, from coordinate 505,178 downwards.
CGGATGCAGCAGTCCCTGTCCCCCTGGTTCCCAGCTCCAGGCACTGCCATGTCCAGCCTGCGCTTCCCTCCCAGCCAAGCCTTGGGTCTGCAAGGGCAGTGGTTGTCAGTCAGGTCAGGATAGGGAGCAAAGCACAAGACACCAAACAGCAAAATGTCACAAGATTCTGTTCACCCAGACCACAGGTGACCCCAGCCGTGCAGCCCCAAACCCTGACATTACTCTTGGCATCCCGATGAGCCCTAGTCCAGAAAGGACTGAGTGCCTTCAAGTTGTGAAAATATTTTTCTATTACTATTTTTATTAGTATTATTTATTACATTAGATATTAGGAAAAATTTCTTCACAGAAAGGACTATAAATAATTTGAACAGCCTGATGCCCATGGCAGTGGTTGAGTCACTATTCCTTGAGGTATTTAAAAGCCATGTAGTGGCACTGAGCAACATGGGTTAGTGGTGGTCTTGGCAGCACTGGGTTAACGGTTGTACCTGATGATTGTAAAGGTCTTTTCCAACCTATTATTATTGTTGTTATCATTATGTTTACTTCTGTTTTAAAAAGGTTTGAGGGCAGAGGGTTCTACACGAGTGGTTTCTCACGAGCCCTGTTGGTTCTGTTACAGGGCTGGGGTCCTTTTATCTAAGCCAAACAAGTCAGAAACATTTGTTCCAAGTCCTTCAACTATCCAAACAAACACAAGTCGTGCTTTGCTCCACCAGTCAAACTGTCATCAGATGCCCCCCTGTGGGGCAGCCCTGTTGGAGGGGATGCTGTGCTCGCCCCTGGAGCCCTGTTCCTGTGGAGCACAGTCAGGGATGGGCACATTGGGCTGACCTCCTGCTGGGGCGTAACAGAGGGAGCTGCTTGACTTCAGAACAAGACTGAAAAATAAATAGCAAACTTGCACTGAAGAACATCTCCTGACCTCTCAAAATATAAAAGCAATGGCTAGATAAGGCAAACCTGTCATGAATGTGTGTAGCTGCCATCCCAAGGGTGGTGAGATAGAGCAGAGGAGAGAGGGGTAGATGTCTGGTGCTTAGTTTTGGGATGTTTGTCTGCTGTTTTTGCAGCTGTGAATGTTGAGCAGGAAAGGTTTAAACTACATGGATTCCCCACTCCATGGACAGGAGGGCGGGTCAGCATGTCCTGTGCATTGATCCCATGTGCTGGGCTCAGCACAAAGGTTGGCTGTGGGATGGGAGTTGGGGTGGCTCTGTGGAGTGCTGGCTGGGAGGGATGGCCAGAGGCTGGAACACAGAGCTGAAGGCAGATCCAGAGAGCTGGGTTTTTATCCAGCTTTTCTGATGCTCAGGTTAGGGCTTCAGATTAAACCAAGGTTCAGACAAGAAGACAACCAGCTCTTCTGAGTGGTGGTAGGGAAGGGCAGGAACCTCACAAAACCACTCTTTTTGAGCTATGAAGTCAGAGAGGAGGCCTGGTCCTACTTAGTAGAGTCAATAGTAGGTCTGACATGTTTTTATGTTAGATCATGCCCCATGCCCAGGGTAAGACCTTGCTCCAGTCTTGCAAAGCCCAAATGTTGTCTATGGGCTCTGACTTCCCACAGAACTCAGAGCACTTTGGTTTCATTGATGGTCATCTCCACGTGTCATCTGCAGTATCCTCATCCAGACATGGTTAAGCTGAAGTTGTACTCAGCAACACAAGCGGCTGGTCCTTCCACCATTTCTCATTCCTCCTCTTTGGCATGGTCCCTTGCCCACCATCCTCTCCATGCTACACGCAGGAATTAATTCAATATTGACCACGTTCCCAGAGTGGTTTCCCATGGCTAGTTCCATGACTGAGGGCTACATCTTGAAAAGAGGAGGGACTTCTGGGCCAAGGATTGCATTGCAAGCCGTTGAGTCCTGGGGCTTAATGAGGCACTGCTTATCAGCAGAGCCTGCTTATCTGGAGCCTGCTGACAGTGTACCTGCTCCAGCCCCATCATGAGCGAACATGTTTTACCACCCAGTTGCAGGGAGCTGGGAGCATGGTCAGATGGCACAGTTCAGCTGATGTGTGGTAACTCGTGAAGCCGCAGCAACTTTATCACTTCACAACATCCATACATAGCCACAGCCTTGAATCTTCTCAGGGGAAGAAAGGATGATGAGTTACTGTTCTGGGATTTTCTCTCTGTCTCCAGTCAGTGGGAAGTGGTATGTGGAGCATTCATTTAATAAACCAGAGGGGAAAAGCTGTAGATCAGCTTCTCATTATTTCAGTGCTGGCTCACGCCATCACTTGGGCTTGTGCCTGACAGTTCAGTGTGTTATTTGAGGCCACTCAAGCATTCTGCAGAAATGATGCCACCCTCTTCTGAAAGTGTGGTGTTCGTCCAGGCAGGGAGGGCCTGATTCCATTAGTAGGTTTCCAGTGCTAGTTCATCTCGGTTTTAGGCCTGTTAGTGAAAAACGTATTCACTTTGGAGACTGATGAGATCCAGCACTCCAGCAGGAAAACTTTTGGAGATAGTTTTTCTGACATGGACCTCTGAAGTAAGGCAGCTGTGGGTGGATAAAAATGAACCAGTGGTGCTGGTTTGCAGGGAAAGTAGGGAGTCCTAAGTGGTCCAAAACTTAGGTGAGGGTCCTAGTGATGTGCACATAGACCTAAAGCCCCCTCATTAAAGGAAGCAACCTCTTTCTCTAGAAGGTATGATAAGGGACCACTGTGAGTGTATGTACCCAGTGTTTGCTAGTGTATTATAACTATGTTCAAGAAGGGGGGCCCTGACAACCCAGGTAGCAGGTGGGGGACTGATCAATTTACCAGGAGTAAAGAAGAGAGAAGAGCCCCTACCAAAGCTGTCAGGAAGCCTGTTCTGGTCCTGCCTACCTTGTATGTAGGGCTGCCAGGAACAGTGAAATTTCCACACTGCCTCAGCAAAGGTTTAGTCCAAGTTTATTGCTGAGCTTAAAAGACTGGAGAATGCAAATTGTAAATGTGATGACTTAAGAGCTCGTAAATTCAGTATACAACTCCATTCCAGAGAGCTTGCATGCAGTGCAGCCACACTGCCTTGGGCTCATGAGTTGTCCTTGCTCCCATAGCTCAAACCCCTGCTCTCCAGAGAGCCTTTCTGCCCTGCCTGGCTCCCAGTGCATCGGGCTGGGGATGCCATCCTGCCAAGGCACTCTGTGAATTTGCTGCTTATGTACAGGCATGGACTCCCTGTCACTGCTTCAGCCCAGAAACCAGTTCTAGTTCTGAACCAGCTTATCCCACTTGTGTCCCCCACTTTGGAGCTGGGTGGCCCCTGTAAGCAGAGGGCTGAGAAAAGCTTTTTGGAGGAGTGGTTAATGTGTCAAGCTGATTCTGGTATGAGTTCTGATTAGTTTTCTACGTCTGAGTCATGGCTGTCACTGGGTTTGTCCAGGACAAAGTTCCTTAAATAAATTGCCTGGGTGTTGAAAGTACCTTTGGCATTATGTGCTTTTCCCTCTTTTCCTAGGAAGATGGAGAGCTGGAAACCAGCCTGCTCCTGGTTTTGGTCTGGCAGCCCTAACTGAAACCAATGTGTGGATGCAGCACCCAGAGCCAACCTGCTGACCTGCTGAGAGCAGAGCTTATGACACAGTCTGTCAAGGAGAGCTGGGGACAAATCCTGGGAGGACACCAGAAGATGTCATGGGATGACTTTCTCCCAAGCCAAGTGGACCAAACCCCCAGTGCATAGGAAGTGTGGAGGGGGTAAGCTCAGCAGTTCGTTAATGCAGACCTCATGGCTCCCCATCCTTCTGCAAGTGTCCAGGGGTCAGTGCTTGGGACAGGCTGTGCTTTATGGATGGCTCAGGTAAGGCCCAGACTGCAAAGGTAAGTATAGGTCAGTGCTAAGGCTTCCTTTGGGCACCAGGGTTCATTTTCAGGGTCCAGCACAGGGTCCAGCAGTAGTGCTTGCAATAATGCACACCAGTCTCTCATTGAAGCTGAGTCCATGAGTTCTTGGCATGTTTCTCTGAAGAAAGTAGTTTGGGCCTTGCAAACAGAGGCTTCCCATTTCCCAAGGTTCAGATCTGAAGCAGGCGGTTTCGTCAGTGTTTTGCCTCTGGGGCAGCTGAGGATGGTGTGGAGTATACCTGCTGTTTGCTCATTTCTCAGTCTTTTACCAAATGGGCAACAAGAAAAGGGAAGGTTGTATTCTTTAAATAATTTTTAATTGCTGTAAAATTCATATTCCTGATATTGCTTTTTGATCTGACTTGCAGTAGCTGTAGAGTTGATGCCACAAGAGCACATGTAAATGTAGAACTGTGTGTGCCCGTTTACTGCGTGGGAACGTGGCTGGTCAGAGGAAGCTCAGGGGGCACACGCAGCGGCAGTGGTCCTGCCAGAGCGGACTCAGAAACGCACTGCATATATTGGCCAAACCATTCTGCATTTTCCCACCCTGGCTGGAGTCTATTTGGCAGTGTTCTGGTCTGACAAGACTGTCTTCCCTTGCTTCCCTCCACCCAGACCCTTGAAAACTTTGGAAATTCACCTGAAATGTTTGCCATTCCTCAGCGCCCCATTTGTGTGACCCACCAGAACTGCCCTTTCCCGGGACTCCGTTCTGAATGCGGAGCAGAGATAACGTTTAACAGACAAGAGCAGATGAGGAGGAGATAAAGGAATAAGGGGAGGGAGGGAAAGGAGGCAGGAGAGGAGGAATGCAGAGGTATGTGGCTGCATGTTGTACTGTGTTTATGCATAAACAGGCACGCTTATCGATACCCAGATGTAAGCATGTGTGCGGGGTAATATCTCCTGAAACAATAGGCGCTGTTCGGCTCAGGGAGCGCTGCCGGAGCCTCCCTGTCAGATGCTGCCGTGTTATCAGGTTGCAGCAGGCGTTCCCATCTAATCGGGGATCTGAGCCCCGTGAGCCGCACCCGGGGGTTTCGAAGCCTCTCCTCCAGCCTTCAGCCCGCTCTGCTTTCTGAGGAGGGAGGGCAAGAGGGGACAAAAGGGGCCAAGCATCTCCGGAGGTGATGCCCGGTGTGTCTGGCCGCCTACCTTCACACCTTGACAGGGATGTGGGAGCTGGTGTTGCCACCACGTTTTGGCAGGAATGGCAGCGGGGTGACGCTGAGGACACAGACACCCCCTGCAAGGAGGGGAGAGCCTGGCCAGAGCTGCAGTAAAGTGCCCTCTTTGTTCACTGTGTGGCAGGGACCAAACTGGCCACTTCACCCCTATCCTCTGTGCTGAGGCAGGACAGGAACTGGCCCTGGGGGCAGCGCTGGCAGTCCGGAATCTTTTTTTATTTTCTTCTGCGTTTATGAGGCAGGCTTGAAGAACAAAAAAAAAAAAAAAAACTTATAAAACCTTCTTCCCCCACCGCTCCCTAGCACCAAAACGCAATGACCACTAATCTTACGTGGCTCATAACTGCAAATAGCTCTGGAACTAATTAATTTGACAGTGCGGCGGCTGCTTGCCTTTTTCACCAAAATCAATTAAGAAAACTCACATTTCCCCTTCTCCTCCCTCCCCTCCCCGCACCGCCTCACAGTGAGGCAGAGAGAAGGGGCAGTGAGGACTGGGCGCTGCTTTCCCAGGGCTCCTGGGGGGTCAGGGTGGGGAGTGGAGCATAGGAGCACAGTGAAAGGGGATTAACAAGGTGAAGGGGGGAGAGACGCCGCTGGTTCTCCACAACAGGAGCGGGGATGCTCCCTGGGGATGGGTGGCGGTGGGAAAGCTTGATTGCCACATGCAGCCACGCTGTGCCGCGTTCCTCCCTCCCTCCGTCCCGGCTCCCTGTAGACCCCCGTGAATTGTCATTCCTTGCCAGTGCAGGGAGGGAATTGGCCATCGGGCTCTCAGAGCATTTTTTATTTGCATGGCTAATGAGCCACTCCAGAAGAGGCTGCGTGGGGGAGGCAGGTGGGAATTTCGGCACTGTTTGCTTGCCAAGCGAGGGCAGAGGTTTGTCTTAAAAAGGGTTAGGCAAGAAATTTAGCGAAATGAATTTTGGCATTTTACATGAGGTAGTGGTATGAATTAGAGCGGGGTCTCATGCCATTTTTAAGGCTCCTAACCCTGGAGCTCCATGTCCAGGTGGATAAAGGGGGAGAGAGTGCCAGTGGGACTGTGGCTCACTCTCCCCTGGGCTGTGTATGGGGTGGGAGAGTCTGAGTTGGTGCGGTGTATCAGCATCACAGTGCTTCCCGAGAAATGCAGCAAGAACAGGACCACCCTCCATGCTTGTTCTTCTGGTTTCACTTCAACATGGAAAAGAGAGCCAGGTCTGGGGGAAACAGGTTGAGGAATAGCAGGGTTCCGTGAGGATGCAGCTCCCCCAAACACTCTTTTTGGGGAATGGGAGACAACTGTTCTTAGGACACAGTGTTGAGACACCTGATCAAGCTGGGTAAAACCACCTGAGCATTATTTCTGTAAATGCCTCCATTTGGTCCATATCACATCCTCCCATCTATACTGAAATGCCCTTCTATTAATAAATAACTCCATTCTCCATTACTCCAACTCCACAGCTCACGTTGAAGTAACTGGGAATTTGGGTTTGGTTTTTATAGACATTAGAAATAGATTTTATCTTTATTAAGGGCTCTGTCTCCACCGCCCCTACCTTTGCTCCATTCCATGGAGCACATCAGTGGCTGGAGCAGAGGAAGCAGATCCCTGGGCTGAGCTCAGGATGGAGAGAGAAAGGAGAACCTCTCCCTGGTTTTGGCTAGGGCAGAAGAGGTTTAAAATGGCCAGGTTCCTCCCCATGCATTGGTGACTTGTGAGCACATCTCTGTAGCATGGTGAAAAGTGCTTAAGAAAACAAGGGAGAAAATTTGAATGAATATTTAAGAAATTGTGGATCTGAAAGATTTAGTTCTCAAGGCTTTGTTTGTTTTTTCTTTGTGGTGTCTTGGGAAATACCAATCAGAAAACTTCCCTGAATATAGTCATGGTGCTGAGCCACTACATGAATTTGGGGAAGATTTTCTTTTTCTAAACTGTGGGTTGCAAACAATCCCTGGAAAATATTTGAGTTTTGAAGTGCATCAGTTGGTCATGATTGGGCAGGGAAGTCACAGGGCAGCATTTTTATTCCCAGCTTGGACAGCAGCATGGTTTCTGGCATGGAAATCAGTTCATGTAAATTAGAACTGTGGTTTTGATGAATACTATCATATATGGATTCGAAGCTGATTTTCCAAGAGCAGTCGTGCCAGGAAAACTTGTGCTCTCACATAGCCGCAGGCAGCAAACACAAGTGACACAAACATGGTGAGGGTAAGTTCATTTACAACTGTGACTGTTCAAAAACTATTTCTAAAATTTGCCTTCCCTGCTGTTCCTCCCCTGTCCCCCCTTCCTCCTCCCCTTTCAGCTATGCCAGAATGAGCTAGGAGGTTTGGTATCCAGCCTTACACAGCGGCTGGTGCTGGGCTGGCGGGGATCAGCGCCGCAGCCGTTGCGCACCTGGGTGCAGGTAAGTCTCCGGCAGGGTGGGGACTGGATTCCTTCCCGGCCCCTCTCAGCAAACAGCTCCTGCCCTGGAGCCCTGCGTTCCTCTGCCCTTATCTCCCTGCACAAGGCAAAGCTATAAATGTTATTGGCCATGAAGTTATTCATCCCCTTCAAAGTTACGCATATGCAAAACAGGCTCTCCTGCTGGAATGGGAGCCTTCGTACCAAATGTGAGTGTTTAAAGGTTATTTTTTCAAAATAAAAATCTCTAAGAAAGAAGTGCGTTAACATATAGCAACATTAATAACACTGGATCTGTATAAACCTAATTATATGTGTTACCACAAGTAAATAACCACAGTATTTCTTACAAGGTAAATATACTCTAGCTCCAGGACTGACAACATTGAGGTGCAGAGCAATGGTCCAGCTGGTCCATGTAGTTGGCAATGGAGAGAATAAGGAGGAGCTTAAGTTGGGACATAGGTCCTGCCCTCATCACAGGCACTCCTCAGATCTTGCTGTTCCCGTCCCAGCCATGTGGCACTGGTCCGGCCCCCCCAGTGTTCTGCAGCCACATTGGCACACAGCAGCCTCTGTCATGGTTGGATGCAGTGATACTCCTATCAGAGCAGCACACAGCACTAGGGGCTGTCAGCAGAGACTCTCAAACCTCAGAAGACCCCACCGCTGCCTTCTGGGAGTTTATAAAATTCATTCGGGTTCATACCTGTTGCTTTAAACTCATTCCTTTCTGAGGAATGACTCAGCTCAAGAAAGACAAGCAGCTATTTTACCTTTCTGATAACTAGTAGAATTCAATGATATATAATGAGATGGAAGATCTGTTACATCTCTGCCTCTGAAGCTGGAAGAAGCCATTCCCCCATTTATGGCATGTCTCCTATTTTATTAGGTTCATGCACAGGCTGTATCAGCTGTTCCCTGTTTTTCCCCCACTCTCTCTGTTGAGATAGATCAAGACCTTTGCAATGCTTCAAGCCAGCTGAGCCTAGAAACCTCTGGATGATCCAGGCAGCAGTACTCAATCACTCTGTCCCATCGCCTTCCCATCTCTCGCTGCAGGACAGCTCTCTGCAGAGGGTGGCAGTGCCAGGGTGAAGCGATGTGGGACAGGGCTTTTCTGGGAAGCAAAAGTGAGACCCTGGACAGCTTCTGTCCCACATTTCAACAGCCACAGCCCAACATCAAACATGTCACTGCAGCCTGAGCCCCCACGGGCCTGATGGAGGAGCAAAAAGAGAGGGCTGGAGGCAGCAGATCCTAATCTTTATTAAATAAGAACAAAGCTTATGCCGGCTAATGAGAAAAACAAACCGATGAAAGATCCGGCGAGCTCCTCAGAAAGACACAAAGAAATTCTCTCTGAACAAGAGCAGGCTAAAAATATTCCCGAATATTTATTTTGCTGGCAATGTCTTCACAGGCTCCAGATTCGATGCCGCCTCTTTGGGGACTGGCATGGCCACCAGAGTGATTTCAGAGGAGGGTGCTCCAAACTCTGCATGATGCCCAAAGTCACAGCAGAAACAGCTCTGCATCTCCATGACCTGCTGGGCTTTGCCAGCTCCAGGTCTCCACCCTGCAGCAAGCCACATCCTAAGCAGCCATTATCACCAAAGACAAGGGCATCTTTTGCAAGCAAATCTAAAGCCATGTGGAGTTGCCCAGATTGCACACATAGTGTTACAAACTCCAAAGTGCAGACCATGCCTGGGGAAACCATCAGGGCAGGGAGTGTTTCAGGAGGTCGTGATCAGCCCAGAGTGGGCTATGAACCCCAGCAAGGAAAACTGCACCCACAGAGGGCTTGGCAGAGATTCGGTCAGCCCAACTTTTCACATCTCCTGCTCTTCCCATGGGACCCTGCAACCCCTGTCCAGCCCATTATCTCCAGAGATGTTTAGCAGTAGGCAATGCCATCACAGTGCTGGGTCAGACCACCCAGCCGGGATCAGCAGCTGTGGGGGCTGCTCAGAAATCAACTCCTAGCTTCACAGCTGCCCCCACTTTCCCATGCAGGTTGAACCCCAAACCTCAGCATCAACTTGGCTGAAAACATTCCTTCTAAAAGCAAAAGCAATGCAATGACAAGACCTGCAGTTCTTCCTCCACTTCTGCCATTGCTGACCATGAAACTTCAGCCTCTGCTCTTTTAATGTACTGTGGCTGAACTTGCTGCCAGCAGGTCAAAGGGAACATAATTTACTCAGGCTTTGATGCATTTGATACAGTTTGGGGTGAAAAGGAAGAGGGGGAGGACAGGAGACAAAGGGAATAAGCAGTGGCAGGGGAGCAAAGAGGTTGCCTGTTTGTATGGGAACTGGATTAGTATGAAGATGATGGAACCACTTTCTAGCCAAAAGGGATTTAGCGATAACCAAGAGGGTTTTGACCAGAGTGGGAACTCCATGTGCTCAGATCGGTGTGGTGGGGAGGAGGCAGCCAGAGTGCTTGTCTGCAGGGCACTTTTTATCTTTTTCCCTGATTAGGAGATTGGCAAGGGGAGGGAGGTTTTTGTATTCTGTATTGCTTGGAGAGTCCTTTTACTGCCAGGCAGGATCATGAAATGGTCACAGTTCCCTTTCTGGCTGCTAACTCTCATCATGTTTGCACCTCCTTAACACCGTCCTCATTTTAGACCCTTTACCAGCTGCATCATGAAGCCTCCCTGCCCATTTTCCTGCTGGAAGGAGGCTGCAAGGCATGAAACAGGTAAATGAAGCCATGTGGTACCACCAATTGGTGCCTGTGTTCAGAGTACAGGCTCTGGAGGTGGGCTGAAATCAGGGGAACACAGCCCTATCCTCACATTGCTTCTGACTGTACCTTTTTAACATCAAGCTGGTCCGGCTTAACTCACCAGCCTTACACCCGCTGGTGCTATGAAAACCCCAAAATACTGTAAAAACCCCCACCCTTTACCCTCCTTATTCCTCTAGTCACCACTGTCAGCCTTACAGATGTCAGGGGTCATCTCTCAGTGTAGGGTTTTCTGCAGGTACCTGAGCTGTATCTTGGCTATAGGCTTCAGGGCAGGACTGAACTAAAAGCAGGAGCCAGCAGATTTGTAGAGAGCTCTCCTGACGGCAATGCTTCTGGGTCACCTCATGCACCTCATTGGGCTGCAAGCTCTTGGGCCAGCCTAATGCTCTCAAACACAGGTTTGCTTCCCTCTTTTTTTGTGGTGGGAAAGAGAGGAAAAGGGCAACATCTCTTGTGAGAACCTCAATATTTTTCTCTCCTACTTTTGTCCTGACTGGCTGGTGTTTACACAGGGGTGAAGAGGCTGGGAGGAAGTGAAGCGATGTGGCTGCTGTGGTTTCAGTTCTCACTCCACCTTGCTACCGAGAAACTGGACCTGTGGTTTGGTTTGTGGCTGAGGGGGAAGAGGAATGGTCCTTGGATCCAAACCCTGCTGGGTAGGCTCTCTCAGTCCCACAGATCCACCAGCAACACTGATGGGGAGTGGAGCAAGAGGAGAGAAAACCAGCTCCCAACAAACCCTACTCCAGCAGCTCATGGTGCATTAATATTCACTATAGAGTGAGGGGTGTAAATTCACTGCTATCTCCTCAGAGTTTGCCGTTTATGCCGTTCATTTCACATAGATGTCACTACTGCCTTATGAGCACTCCTCTGAGCCAGCCGCTTAAATGGACCCAGTGCATTATAGTAATGGAGTAACTGTATAAAAACAATGAAATCCAATCTCTTTAAACTGATTTGATGTCTGCCTGAACCACAACATTTCCTGCTAATGGCTTCCTTCATTTTGTAACCGTGATCTCCACCTGATCAGATTACAGCTGTTTTTAATTACAAAGCTAATAGAGTTTGTAGGCAGTGTCAGGCAGACAGCGCATGCCTGGGGTGGGCACAGGGTGGAGGGGAGCTGGTGGGGGCTCTGGGTGACTCTGCGAACACACTCAGCCCATCAGGCTGACTGTCAAAACACAAGGAGCAGGGGGCAACTAGGAGGGACAGTGATATTTTTCAGCATGGAGCCAGCATGCTGCTCTCTGGGTCAGTCTGCATGACAGCAGACAGCCCTGGGTTGTGCTCCTGCTCTATGTTCTTGTCACCAGGCTGGGCAGCTGGTGATGCCCAGGAGATCCATGGCACGTTTGGTGCTCTTGCAAGGCAGGTGCCAGGAAGGCATGAGAAGGGCAGAGAGAACTTTTCTTGATGATGGAGTGCAAAAAGATCAAAGGAATTAAAGAAGAAAAGAATAAAAGACCAGAATAGGAATGCATGGTGCCATTTGACTTCTGCAACTGATGGGGCAGGAAAAAGCATTTCAGATAACTGACAGTGGAAAAAGCCCTTAAGATTGATGTCTTTCTTATGGGACAGGGTAGTCTGCTGCAATGTCTGCGTCCTCTGCCTCAGCCCAGGCAAAGAACCCCCAGGGATTGTGTCCATCGCACAGCCCTGTCCCCACTGGCCTTGTTTAGTCCAGCGGTTCATTTGTGTATTGATTGCTCCATCCCTCTTGGTTAGGGGCATGGATCAGCATAGCTGGAGGGAGAGGAGCAGTTTAAAAGAGCTACTCCCAAGCAGTGCTGGCTGGGGATATCTGTATCCAGCAGAGCATGTGCATGAGCTATAGGCGAGCCCCAGTTTGACTCTCTGAAGCTAGGAAAAAACTCTGTGTGTTACAGTTGTTGCTGGGGAACTTGTGTTGATGTTTAGGATTCAGCTGACGTTGTGCCCAGTTGAAGCTGGTTGAAAAATCTCAGCAGAGAAATGGCAGCATCTCACTCTTGTACCACCCTGTCCTGCCATGTCCAATCTCTTTCCTGGGTTGGCAAAGCTACTCTTGTCTACCAAAGCATGACGCCAAGCAAGTGGAATGGCTCAGTGGCAAGCAACCCACTTACAGCAGCTGGATAAGGTTGGGAGTGGGTAGGTGGAGCATTCCAACTCAGCCAAGGCTCTGTGGAGCTGTTCCTGGACCGTGTGACCCACTGAATCTGCCCTGCTGCAGGGGATGCTTGTCCCTTGCTGTTGCAATGCCAGAGCTGCACATGTTGGGTTATGCACCAGCCTTGTAAATGATTTAGGGTCCACATCAAGAGCCCATCAATTATGTACCCTGGGACTTAATTATTTAGCTTGACATGAGTCTTTCCCCTTAATTTCATTGTCTTCTCAGTCTCATTTCGCAGCAGAGCTGTGGATGCTCTGCTGGGAGGGATGCACTGTCAGATGTTTCTTCTCCTTCACAGTGTTGTCCAAACTCATCTGTTTTCCTTTTCTCTTACTGGATGAAGAAAACAAGACCCTGGTATGATTCCAGGGCAAGGTGAGGGTCTGGGCCTGTGCACCATCACTTCTGTGCTCTGCCCTTGAGTTATGTCAGGGACTAGACTCTGACACCAATCTAAATGAGCAAATTTAGGAGGTTTTGGGGATGCTGTAGGTGGGTGCTGGCATGAATTTTTGTGATTTCCAAAATCCTTTCTGCCACCCAGTCACCCACTAGCAGACAGAGAAGAGGTTTCCAGCAGCCTTTCCAGCCAGATGCTCCCTGGCAAGCACTGGAGATCCTGCCTGGGGCGTGCCTGCCCATCACACAGAGAGCCATCAGCACTGCGCCATCATTCAAGTCAGCACCTCACTCCTCTCCTCCCCCCTGCTCTTTTCTCCTCTTTCCACCTCTTCCTTTATCTGAACTTTTAAACTCTACTTCTGGTGCAGATTTTTACAGTAACTCAAGCCTTTGAGAATTGTTAATGCTGGGCTGTTTTCACAACGACATTAATATGCACTGCAAAAATGCTGAGTATCGGAAGTCGGTCGCTGCTGGCAGGAGGCTGCAGGTCACGGCAGCCACAGGAGAGCAGAGGCGAGGACATGGCCATGCTCGAGGGGCACAGTTCAGGCAGGCAAGGCCCCAGATTTGACAGGATTTCCTCTCCATGCCACCTCTTCGCCATGTCTTGGTATGTCTTTGAACATGTTTATTTTTCAACCCTTAAAAACTACCTTTTCCTGAAATAACTAAAACTAAGACCAAGAGTCCAGGATTTTAAAGCAACCCTACAATGACAAAGCAGAGTGTGCAGATCAGTTGTCACCAGCAACCCTATACAATAACAAAATAATGCACACATCCCCATACAACACTAAAACAACCACTATGGGCATGTGAGAAAGGAAATACGTTTTCCAGCATCAAGCTTAACAAAACTTTGTTCTGCAGTAAACTGCAGGGGTCAGAAGGGTGGTGTAAGGACCAAAACACCTTGAGTGGTGTAACTTTAATGTCACACAGCAGGCAGGGTCGTGGGACATGCAGCAAACACCACTTCGTTAGTGCACAGTTTAATAGTCTGGAAAAGGAAAAGAAAGCAAGGTTTTGCGATGAAACAGGAAGTTCCCTCGAATCCTGGAGCCTTTGAAGAATTGTCAAAGGAATGAGAAGTCTGAATGTTTGAAAAGGCTCTGGGTTGTGGAGCCAGAGGGGGCAGGGGGACACAGAGAGAGAGGCATCAAGCACAGACCTTCTCCAGTCCTACACTCCGCTCTTTGTTCCCCTTTTCTTTTTTTCTCAAATTAATAGATGGTTTTTTTCATTGCCTGATTTTTTTTCCTCTCTCACACACAAACACACTTTCTGAGGTTAGCCTGAGTTTTCTTATAGTTTGGGTAAAGCCCATATCCTACAGGGATTCATGGCATTCCCTACACCTTGCTGCAGAGCAGCACATGGAAGTGGCTCTGTGATCCAACCTCTGCTCATGCATGACACACAAACCATTTTTTTGAGGAAATGTTTTGGGAGTTTGAAAAGTTCTTGCTAGCTGCCTTTTTTCTATTTCTTTTCTTTTTCTCCCCCCCTCTTTTTTTTCTTTTTTCTTTTAATTCATTTCTTTCTACCCCTTTTTATTTTTTGTGCATGGCACTTCTGTGTGGTGGCCGGAGCAGATGGGCAGTGCCTCCACTTCTCATAGCACCTGGTCAGATGAATCACCAAAGAGAATTTCTATATTATATTCAACATATTTTCTCAGCATTTGAAATAGAAATATGCAGAGAAAGGGTAGTTCAGTGGCTTAGCTATTACTAGAGGGACCCTTGTTGTTGCTAAACATGGTGATGGTGATGATTATGGTAATGAAAGGCAAGTCACAACTGAGTTTAATGACCTGTTGTATGCCAGTAAAGGGGACTGGACACTAGATCTGAGACAGATTTTCAGCCAGTTGAAGGCATCAGGAGGATGTCCAGTGCTGGAGGGATGCCTGAGGGCATGTCTCTTCAGGGAATGGGTTTCATTTCCTTGCAAGCCCAAGGTGAGGAGGACCAGCTCTTTCTTCCTGTCTGCTGAGGGAAACAGGATCTTCCCTTCCCAGGCAAAAAATCCTGGTCATGAGTTGTCTTTTCCCCTTGCAGGGTGCCCTTCCCAGTGCCCAGAAATGGCAAGACATGAGCAGTGAGATGGCTGAGAGGAGCACCCAGCTGCTCTGCAGAGAGGGTGAACCTGGTGAAGGGAGACTGGAGGGAGGGCCAAGAGACTGTCATGACACCACTCTTTCCTCTGTGCTAATCGTACGCTTGGGACCAAATTTAGACTGGTACAGCTCTGCTGAAGTCAACAGGGATTAATTTGGCCTCTGGTTGCTCCATTGTTTTAGCTAAATGAGTCAGAAGAAGCAGCCTATTCTTATCTGCGCACAGTGGGGCAGTGGCAGTAATAGCTCAGTGAGGCAGACCCCAAAAGCAGCGTGACTAGGACCTGGGATTGGAGCTTCCACGAGACAAATGGGGCTGCAAGAGGAAATGTTTTGACATTTGGGTTATAGATGGAGGCAGGCTCGGCGTGGGTGCACTAGCAGCGCTCACCGCTGATGCAGGCAGAGGGGAAGGGGGCTGTCAGGTTCCCTGATTATTTGGCGGTGCCGTTTGGAGTTCCTCAATTCTTCAGCCACCGGAGAGGGAAGCTGTGGCTCTGGAAGGGGCACGTGGTGTCAAAGGGGACTTCACACCACTTTCCGGCCCAGTGAGAAAGGGAGCCCAGGTTGGAAATGTCCAAAAAGCACCGGCTACACCTCTGGGCTGCTCGTGCATCTGCCAGCAGCTGAGTGTGGAGAAGGAGTGATGGGATGGAGCACGGGTTTGCAATGGGCTGGAGAAGGTGTTTTGGGCACAAGTTTTGACTGCTGGTCCAAGGCAGCATGCTGGTTTAGTGTGCTTTGAATTCCCTCAGACTTCTGGAAAATTGAGAACGATTTGGGAAATTGTGATTTTTCCAGCCCACGTTCAGTGCAAGCTGTTTCCAAGCAGAGAGGTTCCTGCTGGATGGCCTGTGGGAACTGTGTACCTCACCCAGCCAACATCCAGCCTTGTGGCAGGCAGTTTTGGAGAGGAAATGGAGCAGGCAATGGAGATGAAACTGTTGTCCCCTTTCCCATGCCTGTTGCTGCACTCAGTCTCCCCTTTTCATGCCCACTGGGCAGACAAACACAAGACTTCAAGGCTGACAACCTGGCACATTTTGCCATGGCCAAGCACTCTTTAAAGTGATTACAAAGGCAGATCTCCTTCTAAAGATGGAGATAACAATAGGTAGGAAGACCTAATAGGAGCAGACCTGAAGGCTCGCTTCTCTCAGCTTTCCTGCACCTCCACAGCTTGAACGGGCGCATTCCCAGCGTCCGGGGCCGGATAATAAGCAGAGCCACAGCAGCTATTCAGGAGGCTCTGACCCTGGCTAGGTAACTACATAATGAGCCTGTTTGAATTGCTCCCGTCCCTGCCAAAGGGGTGGGGTCGGGGGATGCTTTTGTTTGCAGTAATGAACCTGTAATTATGCTACATTTCTTGGGTTTAGCCACATTTTTTATGTGTGTGTTGTTCTCTTTGTATTGACAGATTTATGGCTAGGATACTCTGCTGCACCACCAGCAGTACGGCACTGTGTGGAGACTGTCTGACTGTTGTCTCGGAAAGGTGTGGGGAGAGGGGGAGGAGAGTGGTCTTTGCACTACCTCAGTCCCCAAAGAGTTAAATAAATGTATTAAAATTAATGCAAATGGCAGAAGTGTTGCCTTTCCAAAAGTCATAGGTTTCAGCAAGGCAAAAAAAAACCCAAAACTTTTTTGAGCTCCAGGTAAATTAAAATTTAAAAAAAAAAAAAAGGGAACGAAATAAATAAACAGCACACACCAGATTTCAGCTCCAAGGCGTTCAATAAAATTACACTTTGAAATGCAAGGATTAAGCAGGGTAGGTGACAAGGTAACTTTGTTAACAGGCTAATCTCTTGCCTTAACAGAGACAGGGGATTTACATGTGACTGCACAAAACTGCTTTATGGTGTCTTTTTCCAGCTGGAGATGGTAGGAAGAGGGCAGGAGGAGCTGGGATGGGTTGGATGTTTTTGAGCCATTTGTAAAATGGGTTTAAACTGCGTTTTTCCTTTTTTAAAGATTTATTTGTGGATCTTTTAAGCAAGACTACATGGAAATGTGTCACCAATAATCAGCTGTTTCCAAACAGTTCAGGTAGGGAATGATGAAGATGTCACAGGATGATGAATAATTGGGTAAAACCATTTTTGGTGCCATGTCTCCCTAAATGGCTTTATTTGCTTTCTTATAAAAAGCCAGCCAGTATCATGTGCTATTCAAAATGTTATATCAGGACTACATTGCTCTGAGTCTTTCCCTGGATTTCAGCACTTCTTCACCAAGGAATGTGTGAAATCTAAATGTAAGGTACTTTTTTTCTAAATTCAGGGTACTTTTTTTCAAATGGCCCCTCTGTTCTTTGAGCAGGAAGGAAGGAAATTAAATAATAATAATAATAATAAATTAGAGCTGTAGGTCTTTGCATCTGTAACTGTAACTAAAACGAGACAGTGATGGGCAAATGAACCTGAAATGAGCCCCAGATCCCCCTGTGTGGGTTTGTACAATACGGTACCCACTTCTCTGGGCCCAGGGTCCAACTCTGCCATCTCTCTTCCCTGAAGCAGGCAGAGTGCTCCTTGCTTTTCCATTTAACTCCTTTGAGTGTTGGTGTGGATCTCCATGATGAATCAGAGGAGGTGGGGGGAGACAATCAGAAGTTCAATCCTTATCCAGACTTCTCTGTTTCTGGGTAAAAATGACAATGAGAAAACCATCTCCTCCATAGGGTTCATCTGAAATTCAACAGAAAACAGCAGGCTGAGCATGTTCTCCAGTTTTAAATAGATCTGGTGAAAGTATTTATCATGCTGGATTTGTTGCAGCATTTCTGGGGTATTTGTGGTGGCTGCAGGCAGAGGGACTGATTCTTGAAGGAAACTTGGTGTCAGATCCCGAGCCCATTTACAGATTCATGTGCTAGACCATTTCTGGATGAGATTTTGGCTTTTTTGAGTGGGCAAAGATGATCTCAGCTATGAGGGCATGAAAACAGAGATCCTAGTGAGGGAGGCTCTGTCACTGGGTTAGGGGAAAGTTGCTTTTCCCTTTGCTTTGAGGCCTGGGTAGCAGGAGGGAAGATAATTTCACACAGAAGGGCTGTGCACCTCAATGGAGTACAATTGTTTAAACATTTCCAAACCATCATCCCAAAGAGTCTTGCCTATTAAGGCTGAAAAAAAAATAAATTATGTAGGTGAGCATTAACCCTCAGGGTTACTTCTATGCCTGTGTTTCAAGCTACCTTTGCAGGAAGGTGAATGTAAAGGCTCAGCAGTCCATCTGCCCTAAACAGCCATGGCCAGCATGCCCCTGAACATGCCAGTAGGTCATGGAGCCAATGGGAGTACAGGCAGAGGTCAGAACTTCAGTGGTGCGGTGGGAGGCGAGGTGGAGGGACAGGAGAGGGCTGTCACACAGCATGGCAGGTCACCTTTTCCCCTGGGGAGCCATCTGACTCTCCAAAGAAAATGTTTAACTTTGAGCTGAGTTGAGCGAACCTGATAGAAGAGCTGGTCCAAGCCACAGCCATGACTTGAGTCCCCTCTGCCCCTCAGCAGGGATAGTCAGAGCACATCCTCTGCACAGCTTTTGGGTGACAACACAGCTTGTTTGCTCGCTGCTGCCCAAGGGTTTGAGATTGCACAGGTCCTAGCAGGGCTCATCGGAAGTGAACTGCTGATTGTGACCACATCAAACACTTACTCAAGCATGGGTGGAACAAAAAGTATAAATCCCCCACTTTAAAATCAGACATAAGCCCAACTCTGAAGTTTATTTACCGTTTGGGTGCTAAAACATATTCAAATCTAGCAGCAGACACTTATTCTGTGCAGGAATCTGACCAATTGTTTCCCTTCTCTCTCTTGTCCTTATACCTTAAATCATTTTGACCTTTAATTGGCCCTAATTTGCCCACAGACGGCCCTGGGACCCTTCAACACATTTGCTTGTAATTGGGTCCCTTTGTTATTTTTCCAGAGAGCCACTGCTGGTTGTTTCTTTTTGAAAACACTGTGGCATATCATTGAGAGCGGAGCCGCTTTTAAATTAGCCCTGCTGGGGGCCAGGAGAGCCCTGTGAAAGCCCAGCAGAGAGAGACAGGGCTATCTAAACGCAATTATCATATCACTGTGAAAACGTGAAACCAGCCTGAGCTTAAGCAAACATAACCCGCCCCTGGGCTGAGGGTGGTAAAAGCTTTGCTGGGAGGTGCGGGGTTGAACCCATTGGAGGAGGTTATCCTTCCGTCGCACCTTGGCCCGGCAAAGCGGTGAATGTCTTTCTGCCTCTTGCTTGCTGCGGCTGGGCATGTAACTGGGCCATATGCTTTCCTTAGTGCTTTTATTTGAATTTTCCCTATTTCAGCGTGATGGTTTGCAAGCGATTGCTCTGGTACAGCTACGGGGCACCGCGCTGCGGAGCAGGAATGGGACAGCCCACGACAGGAGCCGACTGTGTTGGCAGACAGCACTTCCCCAGCCAGGCCCTGTGTGCGCCACTAATCTGGCTGTGGCCACAGTTTGCCCCTAGCCCCGCTCATAATGTCATCAAGATCTTAACTGTCCAGAGCGAAGTTAGAACAGCGAGGAATAATACCGCAGCTAGATAGCATCTGCGCTGCCTCCTGCGCTAATGGACGGCTGTGCTGTAACCGAGTCTCCCTGCTCGGTTAGCCCTGCAGCATGGAGACCTCGCTTTAATATTCTCTCCATGCAGACCTTGAAATCAAGTTAAACTACAACGCTATCGAGCCTCTGACCACAGGTTTTTATGGCTGTGGTCCTCCTGGAGATTGAAGCTGGCGACCAAGAAGCTGGGAACTGCAGAGTGTTCCATAAGGTCCTTTTAGTACCAGATCCCAAATAAATTTACCTTCTGTGGCTTAAGGCATTTATGCAGGCAGCACCCACAGATTCCACCACCCTGGCATATGTTAGCGAACTATATCTCATACTGTACAAAATATCAAGTGAGTTGTGGCTGGCAAGGCTGGATCTGAGGCTGGATTTCTGCCCTGCAGAGATGGGTTTTTCATCATGTCAGTCTATCCTCGTGTGGATCCAGCAAGGAAATAGCACTGCTGTTTTCACCTGGCTGATGCTAGTGGAGGTCAACTGCAACTGAAGAGGACACGCTCCTCTGCAAAGGTAGCAGGTACGATGATGCCTCCTCCCTCTCCAGGCCATGTACTGAGACATGCATGGCAAGGTGGTGATTATGCAATGTAAAAGGCACATGTTTGGAAGAAAGAGAGTCCTGTCCTACCAACCTGGTGGTTAAATGTTGCTGAAGCCAGCAGAGATGGACTCTGACAGGTCCTCCACTGCCCTGCATAATTCTTGATCTGAGGGGCTGGAAGCTGTAGTTTGTCATGGTCAAGGCATCCAGCTGGAGTTAGACATCTAATTAGGTGGATGGAATCAGCTCAGTAATGTGACCCTGAGATTAGTTCAGTTGTTTGGAGCATGGTGCTGTAGTGCTGAGGTTTGACTGCCTGTATGGGCCATTCACCTACGAGTTGGACTTGATGATCCTTGTGGGTCCCTTCTGTGATATTATGTGACTTTTAATAGGTGGCAGCAAGACTTCTAGTCGTTTAAAGCTCCTACTACAATTTGCCAACACCTAACTGGCTTTCATGTGCTGGGAGAAGTCCATTCAAGTGTTCCTCCTCCCCAGATCAGACCATGCTCTCCCAGAACCATGTGAAAGGGGCAGGACTCCTCTGCACAAACCTGCACCAGCAGGGGTGGTTCTCACAAAACATCAAGCTCCAAACTCTGAACGCAGCTGGCACAGAGAGACTCCAGGTGTGACTTGAATGCAGGTTCCAGCCTGGGGATCAACTGCAGTCAAGGAAAGTCCTTTTCTGAAGGTAACATGGAGCCAACAGGCCTGGGGGTGAGGTTAGCAGGGCTGAACAGGCTGAACACTCTTGAGTGTGCAACACTGAAGCTGGCCTGCATTTTGTAGTCTTCAAAATCTGCATATTTCTCCTGATTTTCATGTAATTTTTTTCTGGGTTTTTTCTGATGTTTCTGTTCAGGTTGCTTCGAATACAAGAAATTTTATTTCTGTTAATGAGGTTCTTGGTACATATAGGCTCTTACTGGGGTTCAGCAGTGGATCCCTGCTGTACAGCTCTAACACCCCAAAGCCTTCACAGTGCCCTGGCAGACACTGGTCCTCATAAGAAAGTTTAGATACATGATCCTTCCTCTCCAAGCTCAGTGTGCCCAGGGTTCTTGCATATGTAAATGTTTGCAAAGTCAGGGCTCTGTTTGCATTGCCTGTTTACTAATTTGAGTTTATATTTAAGCTTCTGATGTTCAGTTCTTTTTTTTTTTTAATCCATCCATCCATAATTGTAAGGATTTTTTTGCTTTGCTTTTTAAGCAGATGTCTGAAGTTCTTTGTGAGTTTAGCATGTTGTTGCCATCTGGGTTCAGTGCTTTGAGCTGGGGTCTCTAATTCTGAGCAATGGTGAAGGAGCAGGAGAACTGTACTGTACAAAGCTGTGTTATCCCAGCACTATTCTTGATGCTCTTTTGTCCCGTTGACTGTTAGGACGTGCTTTCTGATGTCAGACCATTATATGGGTCTGTGCTTGGTGCTGAGTCAGAAACTTTGAGCAAGACAGGCATAACAGGACTTACCTACATATGCCAGGTCCTCTGACAAGCCCAAAGCCTTTTGGGAAGCTTGAATATGTTCCCTGGCATAGTGAGGAGATGTCCATGTCATGGAAGCCATTTGCACCACATTGGTCAGACCCGGAGAAAAAAACAGTTGCTGGTAGGGAACAGTGGCACAGAAACTTGGTCCTGCTGTTCTCCGATGGCTGATGGAGCAGCAGAGGGTACTGGTCTTCAGGGCTGCCATTCAGCACTAAAAAATTCGCCTTTCAACAATTTTCTGTTTTATGAAAAAACAAGCCTGAATGCTTAGACAGGAAGAATTAATTTTTCCAAAATAGTCAGTGATGAATTTGGGAAAATTGGAGGGAGGCCAAGGAGTTACAGCAGAGACTGAAAGTTGGGTGACTTTCCTGGGAATGACCAGGGAAGCTTTCAAAGCCAGCAAAACCCCATTCCCCACGACTGCCACAGGAGAACTAAAATCTTGGCGGGCAGAGGAGCCACTGCCACTGCTGCTGCCTCCTTTTCTTGCTGCCAGATAAAGAGGACAGACTCTCCTTTTACAGCCCATTCTGCTCACACAATGGGAGAGGGGGATCAGCGCCAAAATTACAAGTGTGAGCCCTTAATGCATCAGGTTGAACAATGGGCTTTGGAGGCGTCTGTCTTGTCGGGAGCAGCAGTACAGCTAGTTCTGACTACCCAGTGCCATGGAAAAAAAACTCATTGTCCTGGCAAAGTGCTCCCCAGAATGAAAACACCCTCCTCCTCCTTTCTTCAGCTTCCTAATGGGAAGCAAAATAACAAACCAGGCCCACAATTAAACAAACATGCCACTAACCAAGCTGAGCTCAAGTGTAACAGATGTTGTTGCAGTTGGACCAGGCTGGAGGCCGGGAGCAAGCCACTCTGGCTGGCTGCGGCTCCTGAGATGCTGTTGCTGCAAGGGTTTATTTGCCACACCACATTTTCCCTGGTATTCCTTTTTCTTGCTCTCTCCTCCTCTTTTTGCATCCCTCCTGCTTGTCCTGCCCAGCCACCCCACTTCACCCCATCTCATTCATCACTTCATCAATTTCACTTTTTAACACTCAAACCCACAGGGTTTATTTCAGAAAAGCTCAAGAGATGGGGCAAAGCCACTTTAGTGAACTTTCAAAAGCCATATTAGTATAGGAGAATAAAACAATTATTTTGCTCCATTTCTTTTGCCTTGCTCTGCCTCCTCACCAGAACGTGGGCTCCATGAATTTGATGCAGTTCCTGCAACCTCCCTGAGTTTGATGGTTATGGTGCAGGTGGTTGTGAGGCCATAGATCAGCACATGTGAGATTCCCACCCCAAAAGTGCTTCTCCCATGAATATTACTGGCATCTCTGCAATACAAAACATTTGGTGTTTGAGAGGGAACAGAGATGGCTAAAGAAAAGAAAAAAAAAAAGGGAAGTTGTGTCTTTTCCATATCTGGCTGAATCCATCTTCTCTGGGGTTTCACAACTCTGGTACAATCCATGATGGGAGTCTTATTACGTCCAAGGTTTAAAGTCCCTAAGTCCCCACCTGATGTCAGCTGATGCGTCTGATAGCCCATGCATCCCTCACTTCACTGGGATCTGTTCCTTCCAACTCCATGTCAAAGCAACCAAAATAATCTGGCACATCCCAGAGCCAGAGGCTGCTTGGTCTTTCCCGTTTCCCTGTGCCAGGGTGCTAGGCTGTTGGAGGAACCAGAGGGACTCAGGAGCTGGGTGACAGCTCAGTGGCACTCCAAGGTTGGGAAGAGTCTTCACAGGCCTTTGCATCACTTCCTAGAATAAAACCTCCTTCTCTGATCAGGGAGCCATGGTCACTGACACCTTGCTGAGGTGTTTTGAAGATGAATACAAGGCTGTACACTGGGGCATCTGAGCCCACACACATTTTTGGCTTGTCTTTTGTTCTATTTTTTCTTGCAAGTACAAGGTCCTGTGCAGTGAGTTTTGCCTTGCCCCAGGCTGCTGTAGCACAATGACTTCTGTGACTGTTAATGGAAGTCCAAAGAAGTAAGAAAAGTTACCTCTCTTTCTCCTTGAAGCAGGAAAGCCAGAAGATTCCTGAGGTCTTTCCTGAAGTGTTTCAGAACACGGACTGGACCAGCCCAAAGACCCTCAGTGACACAGCTCACCAGCACAGTTTGAGAGTGGAGCATCCCCCACCTGCCATGCCCAGAAATTCTATATAGTGGAGCAGGTAAGCAGCTGAAAGTGAAGCCTTGCTTGGTTTACCCTGTTTGTTAGATGAGACAGGCTGGATACCCAGGGCACTGGCAATATTAAGCCCACACCACCTCTCAATGCTCTGCTTTGCTAAGGAACTGGCAAAATGCACAACCACTATGGATCAGGTCTGCTAGTTCAGCACTCCCATGGTCAGAGGAAGAGCAGCACAGACACAGACTGCTCCAGCCAGAACAGGTTCTTACATCCAATGACACAGTGCAAGGCTGAGTAGTATTTCCACACATACAACAAACTTAAGAACAAACAACAGGGAGCCTTTAGCAAAAAGCATCCTTTCTGTCAACCTCCCCTTCCAGTTAAAAATGAAAACCAAGTCCAGGCAAACATCCAGGTATTCCAGGCTAGGCTGGGGCTGGAGGTAAATCACATCAAGCCAGCCAACCACATATCAGTTTACTTATCACTTAAGATTCAGGGGGTTTATAATTTTGAACTACTTACACTTAGAAAAAGCACCTCAGATGGAAAATTTGATGGGAGTATTGGGTTTTACTTCCTTTTTCACAGTTGATACACACAATGTATGCACATATATGACTGCACATTTGATAAATACAGCAGTAATTTTACAAGATTTGCTCCATTAGAACAGTTGATGACTTGAGCTAAAATGGCTAGGAATTACCACACAGAAATGGGTGCAAAATTATCAGACTTCAAGAAACTCAGGAGAAATCCTGTCCTATAAAACAGTGGTGCTTTGTTCAAAAATGCATCCTTTTCCTCACTGCCCTTTATTCTTCACCCTGCTCCCTTTCTCTCATTTGAAACTCAAATTTACCTCTGTTCAGTTCCTGCTCTGTTGCTCACATCATCTTTTATTTTCACAGCAGCTTGGAAATGCAGATTTTGTGACTAAGACCTAGAGAGACACACCTTGTTACAGTAATGTATCTGGGCTGTGGCTGCACAGCAGCCTTCCCCCTCTCACTGGCTCCAGAGCTCTCTGGGTGCTGCTCTGAGCCTGTTCAGGAAGCTGAGCAGAAAAATTAAAGTAGTTTTTGATTCAGTTAGTTTTTTTATGTCAGCTCAATGTATTGAGGTAATTCTTTACAGGGTCAAGTGAGAAAGGGAGTGGAAAAGAGACCAAATAGAACAGTATGCTCAGCAGAGAGGTTGGGTAGGGATGCTGCAGAGCTGCTGGTTGCAGCCCTGTATTTTTTAATGTTGGTACATTAAATATCTTGTATTCATGTTTGTCCTGGTTCTTGCTCAAGGCATTGATCTGAACATACTGTTTAACAGCAGTTCTCCCCTTAGTCCCATCCCAGTAAAGGGCTATGTGGCATCTGTATTTGAAAGCCCATTTTATTCCGGTCTCCTGTAAGCAAGTCTATTTTGATAAAGCTGGGGAAGTGATGAAACAAATAGTTGATAACACAAATAGTTGTGCTGGCAGATCAGTAGAGGTGGCAACCTCTGGATGGGAGCCATGAAAAGCAGCTGTGGACAGACACCTCTTCATGGAGCTTGGCAGCAGCTGGAACGGGATGCACAACCTAGAGCTTCAGTCACCATTCTTTCAGGTCAAAGGAAGGGGCAGGGTGAATCAGTACAGAACAAATTAAAACTGTTCTGAATGCCTGCTCATAAAATGAAAGGGAACTTTTTTTGCTGAGATTCTAAAATTTTTGGCTAATCCTCCACAATTATTTTATTTGTGTTACCAATCTAGCACCTGGTTCAATTCCCATCCCAGACAAAACCAAAGATGCCAGCATACCACAAGTAGTTAGTGCTATAGCTCTTCAGGCCAGGTAGAAGCAGAAATAGTGGAGATTTCTCATTAATTATCCTCCTAGTTTCTAAAAGTGTGTCTGTACAGTCTTGAGTGTCTCAGCCTCTTCTAAAGCAGATACTGTAAGGGACCAGCAATAGCACCATATCTGATTGTGATTCATTCCGATTTGGGTGCAACATCTCAGATGCCTGAGATCCCAAGAGCTCTGGAGAGGTGTAATCTGTATGCATTGTTTCAATTCCAAGTGAATGCTTCCTGGAAAGAGAAAGTAAAGTGAAGGGAAACACCCTCTGTAACAGAGCAAGGGATGAAGGCAGGACTGAGCGGGACTATCCCTGTGGTGGCAACTCCCAACCATTGTAACAGCCCTCATGAGAGCTGCTACAAACCAGAATAGTTTGTAACAGCCCTGTGGGACCAGAGCCAGAGCAAGGGAGATATCAGCCAGCTTTGTCTCCCTCACAGAACTGGAGCTCAGCATGAATTGGAAAGCAAAGGATATGTTTTCTCTCTCTTGGAAACAGGGATCTAAGTATGACAGATGATTAGGGCTCTTCCGATGCAAAGTGCAAAATGGGAGTATCACATAATCCTGTGGTCTGTTCACCCCTAATCCAGTGATTGCTTTCTCTTTTAGATTCTTCTTCTGTCCCTCCTGGATGGAGCCCTTACTTTTGCAGAGCACTGGCAATGTGATACCACGTTCGTACAGGTCTGGAGGAGCCTTGCTTTTTCTAGTGCCACCATCAGGAGCAAAACGTGCCCTTTTTCTGCAGCCAGACCAGCCCTTAACCCTCAGGCCACTGGTGACAGCATGCCTGACATCCACATACGCCTCCAAGCATGCAGGGAGATCTCTCTGATGCAAAGCCCCTTTGGCCATGTGCTGCTGTGTGAGACAGCCTCCATGCTCTTTGCATTTCAATCGCATCCATCTACAGCCAATCACCCAGGAATCTTATCCTCACTTGTATAAAGTCCCCTCTGCTCCATAATTACAAGGGCCAAACTCAGAAGGTCCTTAAATCGTTTGTGAGTCAGGTGATCAGGATGTGACCTAAGGTATCAAAAGTTCCAGCAATAAAGGGGATACCATCTCATTGTTAGCTAACCTCCTTCAGGGGCTGGTATGTGGCAAGCACTGGAATGCACCACTTTTCTTCCTCTTGCTTGATATAATTACTTTCAGTGTTATTTAAAGCTCTGACTAATCACAGGCAATGGCCAGGTTTATAATGCAACAGTGTGTAGCCTGGAGCAAATTCTGACATAATTACGCTGTATAAATTCCCCCATTAGAAATGACACTACGTTGGCATTGTGTACAAAGCAGCCATGGTCCAGTCAACTGGCTCTGTGAAAATCTGTCTGACAATTGTTTACCCTGTTGGTATCTTATTGACACTTCCTACAATGATGAAACTGTGTACATGACAGTGAATGGGAGCCAAAGGATGAAGGAGTTTCTCCTTTCCCCTTGATGGCTTCAAGTGTGGTCATTTTCTTGCCTGTTTTTTTCTGAGTGATGGCTTGCTGGGTTCTGGTCTCTCTGAAATAGAAAAAGGAACATATGGTTATGGTACAAATCACAAAAACCCATAGACATCCTGGCTGGGGTTTCATCATCTGTCCCAAGGAGCAACTACTCCCCATAATCCTGTCCCTTCCCTGCAGCAGGATTATGGGCCATTTTAGGATTTGTTTTGACCTGGTATTGCCTTGTGCCATGACAGGATAACAAGAGCCAAGATGCTCTCCTGCTAGTTTTAGCACATGGGATGGGCTAATTTGTCAGATCCTGGTACACTGCTCTGCAAAGTGATTGCATGACATATTTGTTTCCCAGCACAGTCTCAAGCCTGTGGCACATTTGAATGACCTGGTGAGAGAGAGGCTGCCCTCTTGGTTGGGAGAAGGATGACAGGAGTCTCAGGGCTGCAGCCCCTGCCATTTGGGAAGAAGAAGCCAATCACATTTCCAGTTTTGGCACACTGACTCAGCATAGGTCAAGGAAGGATTCTGACCTTTCCAGCCACTATCTTGCATAAGGATAGGAAAAGAAAAATTAATAATCCAATTGAAATTCAATGACTATTGGCTACGAAAACAAAAACTTGTCGAGAGTTTCAAAGGCAGTTTTATCCCCTACCTGAGGAAGGATCAGGAGGGACCCACTGAAAACATATCTGAAGCAATAGACTTAAGAGATAAACAGAGGAGTTTTATTAAGTTACAGCAGTGGGGTAAGGGGAAGAAGAAGTTGAATACCTCTGTCCCTACTTATAGAGGATTGTTCCTTGCAGTATGTTTTCTATACCACTTCACTTACAAAATCCCAAAAGACTAAGTTTCTTTCCCAATGAAAAAGACTCTTCTTTAAAGGAGGTACTGACACATCCGTTTGGAATTCTTTGGGGCTTCATGCAAAACAAGTAACATTGGTGGCATTTGCCCATTTTCACCAGTTAAGACACCCCTACCATCCCAGAATCTGAAGCAATAACCCATGTCTTTTGTTTGTGTGTCTTCAGCATCATCAGGAACACTATGACTGGGATGCATCCGAGTCTCCTTCCCACGCAGTAAGTAATGCTCCTGAAAGATTCTTCCTGAGGGTATTCAGAGTAAAGTATTGAGATGCTGTGGCATGCATGGCAACAATGGTGTGGTCCCTTGCTTGTGTTCCCAAATTCCAGTGTCCCCACACTGAGCTGGATCCCTATGGGAATACAGTGTTTTTCCCCAGTCCCACTTGCAGTACTGTGGGACCTGAGCAGTCGTACCCTCTCTGGGGTGCATGTCCTTGCCTCAGTGAGGAACACCATGGAAGAAATCAGCACTGCTGTTCCCTATGGCAAACCAAGCTGTGGCTAAAGGAGTATTTAGATACCATGGGCTGCCAGTTCCTAAAACCAGCAGTAAAATTTGCCTCCGATTCCTTTTTAGGAAAAGAAGGCTGTAGTATAAAGTCCCATTTTCTAGGCATTAAAAGTTTACAACCCACACCATTAAAAGCAACATTCTGTGTCTAACTTAATGTTTGGTCTTCAGGAACAGCTAGGAGGAAAAGAGAAGGTTCCCTGTTTGTTCTACAAAACGGGAAAGTGGTTGCTTTCTATACTGTAACTATGCATTAGAAAGCTCTTATATAGGCTCGTGCTGGGGATTTGATGTTTTTAACTGACTACATTCCTTACATTTTTGTATAACTGCCAAGAAAGCTAAATAAAATGGCTTTTTTAGTGTTTTCTCTAAGAATAGCCCTGCTTCTTTGTAAATATAGCAAAGGAATTGTTGATAATAATTCTTTGGGAGAATAACTGGTGTTATTGATGTTAAAAGTAGAAAGATTTCTGTTTCTCTGTCTCAGAAATAGAGCTAAGTAAGTGGGCTGGGACTTCAGAAAGCCCAAGCATTCCTTGGCCAGTTGCTGAGATTAGACTGGTTTCATTCCTTGTGCCAGAAGGTGTAGAATCAGAGAAAACTGGCACCGGAACTCCAGCTGGAAAAAAAACAAAAAAAAAAAAAACTACAATAAAAAACTACAACAAAAAACAGCAACCTCCTAAGATTTGCATTTCCTTTCAGGATGAAAAACTGAAAGTTTTCCCTCCTTGTTTGCATTTCTTCATTTGCAGATGGTTCTGTCTCCTGCAATCTTTCCCTGAAAAGCTGGGGTTATTCTATTCAGTCTGACTAAAATATGCACAATTAACACTTGGGCACCCCTAAACCTCTACAGTGTTATGTGAAGTCCCATCCTCCTGAGCCAACAGCAGGCAAAGGCCATCATTGTCATCTGGAAGTTGATAAGTTGAACCAAATTTTGACTACAACACCCTGGCTGTTGCTGGTTTGACACCCATCATATGTATGCCAAGACCTTAGATGTGTTTTTTAATGGCATATGATAAACTGGTAGTAAAATCAGGAGTGCAACATGAGAATATGAACCAACCTGTGCCACGCTTTGACTGCTAAACATTCCTGCCATCCGGGATCACCAGAAGTGGAAGGCTCTTAATCCCCTCATATGTCACTTCCAGGAAACAAAAAAGCTACAATTATTTTTTTAGGGTTGACTGAAAGCATCTGCCTTCCCTATGGTTGAGGCAACCTTTCACAAAGGCTCCCTGTCATTAACCAGACCTGCCCTTCAGTTGAGCATGCAGAGATTTGGTGCTTGTTCAACTGGGCTTCGTCAGGGCTGGTAGCCCTCGTCAGGATTATTTTTCAAAACAGAGACTCGGTGGGGCCAGGCTGTAGCATACACTGCCCAGACACTGCCTTCTGTTTGTTCTGAGGCTGCCTCCTCCCAGCTTCCCCACGTGCTCTCTACCTTTGCCATAAAAGCTGTTCAACGGTTGTTCCTGATTCACCTTTGCCAGTGCCACACAGCAGTTTATAGCCCTCTATGATCTTCATTATTGCTTTTTTACTTCCCTCACTGAAATGCCCCAGTCTCTTCAGTTATTCCTCATAGAAATATAGTTGGTTAAAACAGGGTAATTTTAGGAAAAGAGGGAGGCATTCTGGCCTTCAGTGACTGTTTTTTCCCCTCTATTGTCAGTTTGGTTACTTGCTCTCGTTGTCAGTGAGACCTTCACTGTGCCAGATGGCATTTGAGGCCAAGCATCTTGGCATCTTTTGAACCAAAGGAATCATTCTGTGTTTTGCCTTCAAGCCTGTGTTTATGCCACAGCTTTGATGATATCCCCCACCCAAAGCTATGATATTTAGAATGACACCAAAATTCATGGAACCTGTAAGGGAAAGGCTTTTCATCATCTCTGCAAGTGACTAGTGAACGTGGGGTGAAGAAGGGTGGAAGGCAGAGCTCCCACTCTGTAAGGACTTTCAAGGCTTAAAAAGTTAAAACAGGTCCCAGTGGTTCCCTATATCTATCAGTTAAAACAAAACAAATGGAAAAAACCCAGCAATATCAAAAACTAGTTTGTTTTTATCAAGATTGAGAGATGCCACACAGGCTGACTACACTATTAATGAGCTTGTCCATGGTTTAGGAAATTAAGACTCAGATCCTTCTACTGTCTTTTCCAGTAAGCATCTGGGCTGTTGGCTGCTCTGCTTTTGTTCCTAGATCTCATGTTACTAATACTAGTTCCAAATTTGGGTTGAATCTCAAGCAGGTAGAACCTTGTTTGGGTCCTAGCCAACTTACTAGGCTCACAGAACTTCAATCCTGAATGAAGAAATCACTTGCCCCGTGATATTTCTGTCATTCAAAGCCAAATCCACATGGTAAACTTGATTTGTTTATTCATTTTACTGCCTTTTGGAAAAGTCTGAGGACTGTGATTAGGCCTGTGTGGAGTACAATGAGAGAAGAAAAGGTTAAATGTTGCAGATGTGCTCAAATTGGGGTTAAGGAGAGAACCCAACCTGGGATCTAAATCACTTTGTGACTTCTGCATAACTGGATAATTGAACTGTAATGGGATGCAGAGTGGCTGAGTTTGTCTGCCCTGAGAGACACAGCTTTTAAGTTGCCTGAACTACAGGCCCCAAACGATCTTGTACTAACTATAGGATAAAATAACTGTTGCCTCCCTGAATCCCTCCATGGGCCTAAGTAAGAGGACTAAAAGTGAGGGCTGAGTTCCCAGAGTGGGTGCAGGGAGCACAGTGTGAGAGCGTGCAATGCTGTTCAGAAGGATGGCTTAAGGTCAGACTCCACTCTAAAGCTTCCCCAGAATCCCAAATCCTCTTTTTATATGAGTTTCACTCAAACACAAACAATTAAAGAATTTCATCTTCTCCTCTACGGTGGGAAAGCCTGGATGCTTCTCTGGTCTCTTAACTTTATTAAAGAACCCCAGAGTGTTCCCTAGATGAGGGTCCTGCTTGGCTTCAGACAACACATATCTTTGTGTTTGATGTGGATAACTTGGTCACTGATGCCAGTTGGCAGTGGGGAAGAGAAACAGCACAGAAAAGGGAAAAAAAAAGAGAGAGAGCTATGAGCCTTGTGTCTGCTCATATGATTTGAATAATTTGACAAGGACTCCCATCAATGGCAGCTTTTCAGAGACCTCAGCATGGGCCATTGCACATCTCCACTATCTGTGTCCTTTTATGTTTTCCCTCCTAAAGACACCCATGCCAGCTTTCAAGCTTAAGCAGCATATGTTCTGAACCCTGCCTGGAGCACAGGGAGGTGATTTTTGTAGTTTTAATTTTGGAATTTGCCCCATTAATAGCACCTACCTGGTGGAATGGGGAGGAACATTCCTCCTGGGCCGGATTGCTCTGGTCTCCAGCAGCTCTCTCATCACCAGAGGTTTGTCAAAGCGTGCAGTATGCTAACATCCTGCCAGCTCACCTTTCGCAAGCTGAGTCAAAAGCATTAGTCCCACCAGTGCAAATAAGGTGTCTGCCACATGTCTGCTGGTTTCTCCCTGGTGCACTGAGGCAAAGCAGCCCTTCCTTGTCAGTCACAGACCAAAACTGTTGATTCTGGAACTACTGACTGTGCTGGCTGTAAAAGATGCCAAAACCTCTTGAAAGCTGGGAGGCAAAGGTATTTTCTTTTTAAATGAATTAAGCTGTAGAAGGAATTTTCTTAAGAGCTTGTTTGATATCTGGAGTAGAAATGGTTTTCCTTCTCCATCTCCACCTACTCAACACTGTAAGTCACATCCAGAGAGATTTTAGACACATTTCTCCTCTCCAGCCTCCTTGCATTGGAGTTCCACTGCATTTGTTTCTAGACAGATGACAAATGTTCCAGGTGAGTCCCACTTGAATTTGCTTGCTGAGTTAGTGTAATGGACTTAGTTCAGTCTAGGGAGAACGTAGCAGTTGGAGGGCACATCTTCTCTCAGACACTTCTGACAAGGCTGAGCTACAGGAAGTAAATTTAGTCCTGTTTGGTGAAACTGTTAAATCTCAGCCAGCTCCTGAACTGCTTGTTAAAGTTGGGCTCTGGTACATCCCACTTGATGCTCTGTGTTTTCCAGGGAGCTACCCCTGCTTTGTTTAGCAGGCAGTTTCCCCCTTACACTCCCCAACAGCAGGCTGAGAGGTAATTTTGGCCAGCTGCAGACCCCTGGGTCACCCAGACACCTTGACAATCTCCTACATCCCTAGAGAAACACATCTGTACAAAAGGAAAGCACAGGCAAATATATGTGTATGTCCAAAGCAGCAAGGACCTGTCATTGCTAAATGCTGTCACGGGTTGTGTGACTGAGGCAGGACCTTGCACTGCAAAAGGCACTTTGCAGGCACATAGGGGTGTAACCCCAATAAGACTGGCTTTTAAAAAACAGGTCTTATCGAGAGGAGTGGTAAACCCAGCTTTACCTGCACCTAAAGAAACAGATAACACCTGGTGGCACTGATAAAGCACTGGAACTGTGACACTAATGCCCCTTGGCTCCCAGAGGAAATAGGACCTCTACCAGCTTCCGTAAATAAATATCCCCCTGTGTCTTTACACACTTAAATACCTTTACAAACCTGGCTCCTTGCCTGTTTCCCATACTTGGCTGCTGCTTCTTCAGGTTTGCAGGGCAGCAGGAGCAAGTGCTCAGATGTAATTTGTGGTTCTGTTGTGCTATGTGCTGTGCAGGCATAGAACAAAAGACCCCTGATGGCTTCCCAGCACTGAGCTCCTGTTGTTTTAAAAAAACCCAAACTTCCTTGGGTTTTTTTGTTTTGTTTTTCGGGGGTTGTTGTTGTTTTGGTTTTTGTAATCTTTTATTCATTGTTTCATTGTTTTCTTGTTTCCTTTATATTCCTGATGCCTCCAAGCTAGAATACCTTTGCTGAGCTCCTGAGCCAGCCAGACCAAGCCGACCACATGGAAAGGATTTTTTACCTGTGTCCTGCTCACCTGCAGGTGGTGAGTGTGGCTGGAGTGAAGCTGCAAGAGCTGAAATGAAGGGTGTTACGGGTAATGCTGCACAACAAACTCTGTGCTTCGAGATTCCCACTGGAATTAGGGAACATGAGCACTGCTGGAATGAAAAGCAAAAGTTTAGACCATGGAGAACTGAGCAGATGCAAACGTGTGACACAAAACTGAAAAGCTGTGCTCCAAGAGAGGAAAATGCACACCAGCTGTGCCTGGAGAGGGTGGGTCATGCTTTTCAAGTGCCCAGGCTATTTATTCGACAGCAACTACCAAGATGGGATTTCCTCCAGCTTTACGTCAAGGAGCTTCATGTCATGTGTCTTGACCCTTAACTAGGTAAAAGTTACTGTATTAACAATCAACCAACCTTGGGTTCCAGTCTGAGTGATGATTTGCATCCATCCCCAGCTTACATAAACCTAAGTCACCATACTTTAAAGAGAAACTTACTGACCTGGTGTTTCTTGTGAACTCTCAATGGGAGAAGTGTGTTTTCTGGGTGCTTTGATGCATTTCAGGTTCATTGTGGGGCTCTGTAATTCATGGCAGCTGGTTCTCTGATTATTTCATATTAAGGACCAACTTCCAGTAACATCAGTGGGAGCAGGATTTTAGCTCTAAAGCTATTATTAACTAATGCAGCACAACAATGCCTGGCTTTCGTTCTGTTTTGTTTTCTCCCAGGGTCGGAACGTGTGTGTATCCCATTAACTCTGTCCTTGCTGCTCTCAAGATGTTCCGCACAAATGATTTTATTTTTTTTGTAAGAAAATATATTTTACTAGGCAGTTTTATGAGAGCTGACAAAATGCCTCATAAATAACCCAGCAGGAAATATGGGGTAAATAAAATTTTTACAACTTTATCATAAACCTGAGAAGTCTTTGGTTCCTTTTCGAATGGAATGAGCAAGGTATTTCATTAAAGCAAAAGACATGCTCTCCAAAGCCCAACAATTATAGACACAATGCCTTTTTAACCTGCAATTCAGTCAAACAGGTTTGGTGGCAGTGGAAAATGTTAAAGGCCCTGTTTTGACACTTTGGGTCATGCTCTCTACAGATCAATATGTGCTGTAGGTTCCCTACACAGCAGAGCTGGAGTACTGGTGTGTGCACGACCTGCTCCCAAAGTATCCAGGACCTCTAAGAAAACACGTATCTGGGAGAACCTGCTCAGGACAGGCTGAGACATTTCTGTTGCCTTTCTACATCTCCTACTAGAGGGGCTGTACTGAGCCCCTTAGTGCAAAGGAGTACAAATAAATATGGTCCTCAGGTCTTCAGCACAAGCCTGAAATGTGATGATTTGGTCAAAGACCAAGAGTCTGAAATAGAAACGCTTGGAACAAGCCTCAGTCCCTGAACTTTGCGTGAAAGGGGAATTCAGCTCTCAGCAGGAGGATCTTTGACGTGTGATATTTTGGTACTGTGGGAAGACAGGAGGGGGTGTCACTTCTAAATTCTTTTCACTTGTAAATATTCATATTGACATCCATGACTATTTTCTACTTACAGTGAAACAGAACTTTGGCAAAATACAACCTATTCCTGGGTGCATCAGAGGTATGGAAACAACTTCCCAAAACAAGTGATAAAGTGTCATTGTAGATCTACCTGGCTTGATGAAATACCAGAGGAAGTGATCTGGAGTGATGGTCTTTGCCGTTTCTCATACATCTGGTTCTCTGATCCTAACCCTATTTGTGTCTCTGAGCTGGCTGAATATTTGAGAGAGAACCATCAGGGAAAGTCTGGGCTTCACAGAAGCATTGGAGCTGTTCAAATAGGTATGTTATCTTCCCTTCATTAAGAGCAAGGCACTCAGACTCCTTGGAGAAAGACAGGAATGGACACCACAGCCTAGGCCTCACCTCGTTGGCATCACAGTTGTTCTGCACAGCTATGGCCCCCACCTCGCCTCCAGGGCATTCTTGCATAAAGCCCACCACCCAGGGTGGTATGGGCCCCACCTTTCCTTGGAGGCACTGTTGCATTCCCTGCCTTCCCTCCCAGTCCCTCCCTGCCAGATAGCCCTACCCCACCCATCCACCAGATCACCTAGGTCCTTAGGACATCTACAGCAACTTCCTACAGGAATGTCATGTCAGGAAAGCATCTAAAGCCTTTGTAGCTACAATGACATGTAAACAAGGAGGTAAGCTCCAAAATGCCTGTGATGTTGATTTTTTTAATGGTCACCAGCCACCCTTTGGTAATGAGGCACCGACAGGGGGTTTGGGGTCCTTCAGCCTGATCTTCTATAATGCTGAATACTCGGAGCCCCAGCTGGCTTCCTAGCCAAGTCACGGTGCCCTGGGAGCTTTGCCTGTATAAGGGCTCCAATGTCTGGCATGTAGTCTGGAAAGAGCTGTGTAAAGAAAGAGACAATTATCACAGCCCTTTCCCAAAAAGAAATTCCATATTGGCACTGAACAGCGCGGTAGTGTGGCAGAGCACAGCCCTGGCAGAGCACAGCCCTGGCAGAGCAGGCTGTGCAGTGTGTGCAGGGCTCTGCCCTCCCCCGGCAGTGGCTGACAGCACGTCAAGGGAAATTGACTTTTCAGTGGGACACACTGCTTTAGTGAGAGCCCATATGTTACTGAGTTATCTGCTCTGAATCCCTCTTATTATCCCCATGCCTCTGTCACCATCCCCCTGCCTCTACCCTCCCCTCAGGCCCTCACCACGATGCAGAGGTTAAATAAAATATCATTTCCTTCTGATTTAGCCTTTGTCTTTGGCAATCAAAATGCCCTTCAGGCCCCTGTGGATTCAACCTTCCAGGTCAGGGTAGGACATGGGAAACCCCTTCCCAGGCATTTCACTGTAGATAATGTCGTGGCTGATTCATGAGATCATGCAAAGCGCTGCCTTCCCTTGTGGCTGCTGCTTTCAGTGCTTGGGCTCTACCTCCTTTCCCCCCCCAGTGCCACCTCCCCTGGTCCAGTTTTACAAACCATCCCTTGGGAAGTTGGAAGCCGCAGGAGGCGCACTCAGGAGGAGAAAAAAAATAAAGGGCAAGTTAAGTCTACTGCAGCAAAGTTTACTTGCAGGGGAGAAACAGGATGTGTGAATCCAGAAAGACAGTGAACTCCGTCCCAGCTCCAGGAGTTGCTTTTGCAATCTTGCTGCTCCTGTCTGAGCCCTTGAGTATCAGAGTAGACAGAAGAAGCATGAGGACTTCTGTTGTCCAGTCAGCAGTGTATTCTGTTGTCCTAGCAGTGTATCCTACTGGGCAAATATAGGAAGAGATGGGGGAACATACGCAAACATGCCTATAGAAGCATCACCTGTGTGTTATTCCCTAGGCTGAGGGTGCAATACAAAGCAACGACATATATTTTTATTTATTATAAAATCTAATATCCTGCTTAGCGTCTTCCTGGAAACTCCCTCTAACATAACACCCAACAGAGATCATGCTGATAAAAGAACCAATGGTGTAAAAGGAAGACCTATAAAGGACAGTATACCATTTATTATGGAGCGCTGTTATTTTAACCTCTCCTTCCTTGTGCAGTTTTATATATTTGAGTTGAAAGTGCAAAAAGACAGCAGGGAGATAGAGAGCATGGACCTCACCTTGTAACGTGCAATACAGGTAAAAAGGGAGGAAGAGTGTTTTTTGTCTCCTGTGTGGTCTCCAAGGTAAGTAGGGTGAGTATGGAAAGCAAGTCTCTAGTGCTGTGTTCTATGGATTTTGCTGGCTGGGTTTGTCCATTTCTGACATGGTTAAATGTTCATGTATTTGTATGGGGAAAGCATGCTGCTGTCAGGGATGTACAGCAGGTATACACAGCGAAGCACTCTTGGTGACAGACTCTGTGAGTGCAGGGCCTTCATCCAACCTTTCTGCCTCATCAAAACTATTCTCACTCAGTGCCATGAGGGATCCATTTTGGTAGAAAATCATGCAAGTGAAAACTGTCCATGAGTTGTTAGCTGTCATTCCCAAACCAGTGTCTATGGGCATGGCTCAGTTACTGATACAACTGCCATGTGTCTAAAGATTTGTCCCCAAGTATCTCCTCACTGTCCACTCTCAGCAGGGGACGTGATAGGGATGAAGGTAAAGGCAAGCACTGAGTAAAGGACAAGATATGGGTGGTTTGTGTGCATCCATGGCATCAGAACTATATGAGAAATAAGAATCCTGTATCATTGGTGAACGAGTTGTACAAAATTAGTTAAGGAATTTGGGCTATGAGACTGCTTTTCCTTTCAGAAATAGAATCTATCTATCTATCTATCTATCTATCTATCTATCTATCTATCTATCTATCTATCTATCTATTCATCCATCTATCTATCCATCCATCTATCTATCCATCAGCAGCAACCTCCTAAATAACTATTTAAAGCATTTCAAAAAGCCAAGCTGGCAAGACGGGAAAATCAGATGGAGACAGCAGGGTGGGGAAAGCGCCTGAGAGCCGGGAATGGAGGACAAATGGTCCCCACCCCTGCAATGGACCCAGCCCCCATTCTCACCCTGCTAACATCCCTCCCTTTGGTAAACAGAGACAGGCAGGTTGGCACCTTGTCTCCCCAGACAAAGGAGCTGGCCCTTTGTTTCACTGTGTGACTCCCGGGCAGATGGGGGCTGGAGGGTGCCTGAGGGGTCTTGTTCAAGGAAAGGCTCCAGTATGCAAAATGCGCCCACAGGCAGACAGGAGAGCGATGAGTTTCTTCCTGTGAAAGAGCTGGGTGAAACAATTTCTGTCTCCTGATGGTTCTTTTTTGACTTTGAGAAAACATAAGTAGTCTGTAGTTTTCCTAACTAGGCCCTCTGTTTTTATAGGAACTGAGAGGGAAACCTGGGATTTGGAGCCAAACTTTATTTCTGAAGAGGGAGAAAGCCAAAATCCTGACGTCAGGAATGTGTGCATATTTTAAATATTTAAAATTCTTGTGCAAAATATTTTAGGAGGTGAGAATCTTGTCCATAAATCAGTGAAATGCAATAATTGCCAATCCTTACTTCCAACCCCAAGGGATTTACTAAGTTTTATTCTTTTTGCTTTCGAGGGTAAGCAAGGCAGACAGAGAGGAAACAGCCAAGCCAAGGGACAAGAGTTGATGAGAAGCCCATAGTTAGTTGGTCAGTTAGTTTATCACTCACCAGTGCATTTTATCCAGGTCTTCTTCCAAGGCCATTGTACCACATGTGTGGCCTAACCTTGATGTGCATGTGCTTTCTCCATCCTCTTACAAAACAAAAAGCCAGGCTGAGGCAATTAAATCACTGAAAATATATTGATTTCTTGCGGGAGAGTCAGGCACTGCATGGGAGATTCATTTCCATAGCCAGCTCTACTGCGATGGCAGCTGAGATCTGTCCTTGTCATCTGGGAGTCTCTGGGTTGAAACCAGTTGCTGTCAATTGACCTGTGCTGTTTCGGAGGTCTCAGACTAGCTGGTAACAGGAAGATGCCCACACTGCTGTTGGCATGATTTGTCCTCTTGTTTCATTATTTTCCTTCCCTACTCTGACCTATTATTAACAGACCCACCTTCTACCTAGTGTTTCTGTTTCCCCTGATATATTTGTAAAAGGCCTCTTATTCTCCTTAATCCCTTTGGCTATAATTAACTCATTCTGCATTTTTGCTGCCCTTATCTTTTCCCTGCAAGCCTTAACTGACTGAATATTCTTGTTTGGTTGCCTCCCTGTTTTCCATTTCTACTTAAGGTTTTCTTTTTAATCCTTAGATCTCTGAGAAGGCTTATTTTTTGCATTCTTCTTCTTTATTTTCTCTTCCTCTCCCACCTTGCTTACTGTGTCTGTAAGGACCCCATCTGCCTTACACATGGGTAGACCTAAGGACCAACTCACATGGCATGTTGCTTGCTCAATTTCTTAATTCCCTTCAATGCATTCACCTTTTTCTTTTGCATGATGCAGGTTTTTTTGCAATGTTGAATTTGTCCTTCCCACCTGGCAGATTCCCACATTCTCAGGCAATTGCTTTCCTTCACCCAATACCTTTTGTTCTACAGAAAAGATATGAAGTAAAAATTACTCCTTTTTCAGAAAATGTTGTTTAGGTAGGGTTTATTTTTGACTTGGAAAACTAGAAGGGCTGAATGTAGATTCAGTGCTCTCCAGGAAAGTGAAATTTTTGGCTCTTGATTCCAAAACTGTCTGTAAAGCTGGGGTCTTTATAACATCCTGATTTCTCTTTCCAATGGGACTCTCCAAACAGCTATTCCCTTTACTCCTCTCATTCCTCAGCCTTTCCACCCTTCATTTCAGCTGGATTTGCCTTTACCATGATGACTTTGAGCAGGTTTTTTTCTTCTGATGCATTTTAGCTCTTGTGTCAACAGCAATATCTTTGGGGGGTGGCACTCCTCCTACCAGGGACTTGTCTGGGAGATGGGGTGTTCCTCCACACTCAGAGGAACAAATGTGACCCACATGTTGGGGATCCATTGTGTTTACCTGAGGGGGAGGTCCTGGGGGCCAGGCTGATGCTGTGTGGCTGTGGATTGGGTTGGTAAAAGCCCACAAGGGATGGTGCAGGTTTGTTCACCATCACCTTGCTGTGGCAGCCTGTCCTGAGTCCGATTGTAGGGTGCAGAAGGAGGGGGCTTGGGCCATCCTCTTGCTCCTTAGTCTGCTGCTGACACCTGCCTTAGGAGTAAGTATGACAACAGGAAAATTTTACTGCAAACAAAGAGATATAAACAGAAGGAAGATGTCCAGCCATGCCTTTCCACTCCCTCCCAAGGAAACCCCAAGGAAACCCCAAGGAGAAGCTGCCAGGCTATGCAGGTACACCATGTAATTCAGTGAATGGTGATGAGGATAAGCAGCCCACTTTTTGGTCCCTGTTTTTGTGGAAACAGAAGCTAAAACAGACCCCCTTGGTGGAGAGGGCTGGCTGCCTGCTCCTCTCCATGCTCAATCCCAGGTGACAGCAGCAGCCACTGCAGGCAGCCATGCTCACAGCCAGTCTTACCAACCTTCGTCCCCACCAACACTCTTTGCAATGGCCATGAACACTTTTTTTGGCCTTTACTCTCCTCCAGTTTCAGGCTCTGCTGCTCCAGCGTGTGGTTGCACAGGGCAGAGTGGGGGAGGGAAGGAGGAAGAAGTTAGGGGGGTTGTTTAAAAAAAAAAAGAAAGAAGAAAAAAAAGTGAAAAGGCAGTCCTCCGGGGCCTGGACATGTTGGTGGTTTCACCACTTCCGTTGCCTGATCCACCTTTTCAGACACGCATGAGGGGACTTCTGAGAAACAGTCCTGAGCCGGCCCCGAGCGCTCCAGCATCGCGGTGTACACACATGCGGGCGAGCACAGGGCCAGGCTGGGAAGGGGACCGTGGGGCCAGGCTGCTCCCCAGCACACACTCACGCATGCACACCTACCATCCTCCTTCCACAAAAGAGGCTTCTTTCATTTCCTGCGAGAGGAGGAGGTGGGAGAGAGGGAACTCGAAGGCTGCAAATTCCTCAGCCACATATCTCGCCTCCCTCTCTTTTCCTATGCTGCCTGCCAGCTCCACGTTCACAGGAGCTGCAGCTCCTGCTTCCCATACAAATAGGCAAGGCTGAACAACTGTGCTTTTAAGCCTTGTGAGACATTCTGTTGCTTTGGGGGTTGTTTTTTTGTTTTGTTTTTTTTTTTTGTCTGACCCTTTGCCTGTCAGAGCCATAAGACTGCTCTAACTCTACAGGGCCAAGTCGCTGTGTAGCTGGTTAGGAGCACAGGCATGCCGTGTGCTGTGGTTTAAGCAATTTTTCCACCTGAGCTGTCCCCTTCTTGCCCCCAGTCAACCCCAGGAAGCTTGTCTTCATGCATATTGACAATTACCATGTGCTGGAGCAAGGCTTTTCCAAACAGTCATCACTAAACCTGCCATTTTAAAGGGATTTTGCTGTCAAGTACCCACCTTGTCACAAAACTGTGAGCTGGAGACACTAAAGCAGCAGGTGGTACCCAGGTGTGTTAGGCTAATCCTCAGCTTTTCTAAGGCAGGTTTACTTTCCCTCATGAGTAACTAGGACAAGCACAGCAGAGGCAGACTGTTTCTGTTTCAATTATTTGGCACTTGCAGGCACTCCTTTATATCCTACAAGGTAGGCTATGTTGCTTCTCCTGTGTCATGGACAGAGACATTAGGGATCTTGTTCTCTCTAGAGCAGTGGCAGAGCAGCTCACTCCAGCCATTCCAGGGCTGCCGTGGCCGTGGGGTGGTGTTTCTTAGCCCATTCAGAGCATCCTCATGCAGTGTTGTGGCTCAGTTAGAGTCACTGCTGATGTAGGGGGGAGTCCAGCTGTCTCTTCTGTTTCTTTGCCTGACACTGCAGGCATAAACAAGTGGTATCAATCAGAAACTGTGCCTGAAAATCAAGTAGATATTGTGTTCATCTAAACAGGGGAAATCCTGTGCACTGAGATTTCAGGACCTGGTGACTGGAGTGCAAAATGCATGGAGAGAAAGTGTGCTTCTGCAGAATGTTTCCCAAGGCATCCAAGGACTCTCTGAAACCCACAAAGCCTGCCCTAAAACCACAGCTGCAACAAAAGAGGAAGAATCCACAGCAGAACTCGGAGCATATTAAACCTTGCAAAATTGGTCTCCTTCTGTGGCGGAGGGGTATGTGTATAAATACCTATGTACATGTACATGAAGAGAGAGCTGGGTTTGTTCAGTATGGGGGCTAAAAGTGAAAGCAGCCTGCAGGAATGCTGAGAAGGGGTGGTGATTTCTGGCAGGGCTGGATCAAGTGGAGTGGCCCAAAGTGGTGGCTTTGCAAGGAGAATGATCAGTCTTCCCAGGACCTAGTGCAGTGGATGTAGAGGGCTCTGGCTGGTTTATGAGCCACAGAGGCAAATTCAGCCAGGATGTAAGTGGGAGAGTGAAACATTGGAAAGAGAGCACCAAGGAAGAGGGTGCAGATGGAAAGATGTCCAACGGGTGCATAGGGCAAAAGGAGTGTAATTTCCATGTGGCACTAAGGAAGAACATAGCAAAAAGAAAGTAAAAAGAGTGTGTTAAAATGTAGCCAGCTGTCCAGCATGACAGTACCATGTCTGTTCTTGTCAGTGCTGACCCCATGGAGTGCAGCCACCCCTGAGTTCTGAGCTGTGCAGGCTCCCATGAAGGCAATGTGCAAGGCTGGCCCCAGTGAGACTCTACCCGAGATGGCTGCATTCCTGGGCATTGAGTCAGGAGCTCGGCATTAACTCTTTCAAGGATGCAGGATATCTACTGAGCAGGTGTGTGTCCTTCATGGACAGCCTTGCTGGAGCTGGAATGACACTCCAAAGAGACCTTACCAAAAAAAAGGAAATTTATAGAGCCTGGACACAGTGTCTGTAAGAGCTGCTGCTTCATTTGGACAAGCCTCTGGGCCCACAGTGCTGGCACATACTTTGAGAACATGCCTATGGTATAGTTTGCAGTCAGAGCTGCATATTTTGCCTGTTGCATGTATTCAGCTTCAAGTTTCCAGTTGTGGGACGTGACCATGTCCAAGGCCTGCAGTAACACAGATTAATGGATTGCCACAACCCTATGGATGTAGAAAAATCCTGCCTTAACTGAATAGGCAGGGACACTAAGGCTCTGAGTTAAGCAGGTGTAGAGCCTATTCTAGACCTCAGGAGTCTATAGCTCCTGGGCAGAGTGGACTTGCCTCCTGGATGACTTTAGAAATCACAGAAGAAGGAAATGCACTGCTTCTATCTCAGTTCGTCTGAGCACAAGATCAGCAGATGAAACGCTACTCCATGCTATGTCTGGACTGCAGGCAGGCAGGCTCCACTGGGCAAGCCACAACCCTGGTTCCAAAACCATCTTATCCAGGCTAGGGATGTGGCTGGAGCTCCTTTAGCCCACACACCTAGTCCTTCTTCCCTGGAAGTCAGATCAGAGCTGCTGTAACCCTCAAGATGTGGCTCCAAGGAGCAGCTGAGACCAGGAGTGACAGTAGTGTTTCCATCTCTGGGATTATCTATGTCTTTCCTTCCACTGGAAAAAAAATAACTTCCACATCCCTCAAAGTCAGCCTGCAGCAGAATTGGTGGAGAGTGTAAAGCAGAAGACAATGCATCAGGGAAGCATTTCTTTGCATCTTTCCTGGGTAGAAGCATTGCCCCTGTTCCCATCACTTGCAGGACCAGCTGGGATTTCTGGCAATGCCAGACACAGCCATCACCCTCTGGGTTCCTTTCCCTTTCATTGTCCCTCTGGAGAACAGGACTCCTGTTAAAAACCCTGCAAGTATCATTGAGAGCCAGCTCTATTATTCACCAGCCAGTGAAGCAAGACAGGCATACTCTCCCACAACCTAGGGATGCCCCTCTGATCTATTAGCAATGGGGCTATCTTTAATGGGATCAGAGCCTGCCCTTTTTCACATCCCATAGGGACAACACCTGCCCACCAGAGAACAAAGCAGAAACCTGTTGTGATGGGAAAAAAAGACAGAGTCCTCCCAAGAGAGGCAGCAAGGCCATTTGATTAAGAGCATCTTTCTCCCAGCCAGCTGGTTTGCCAGCAAAACAACCAACTAAACTTCATCTTTATGCAAGAGAGAAAATCTCTGTGAAGCAAATGCCATGAGACCAGTTTTAGTCACCTCTACAAACCACAAGAAATCTGGGGAAATCATTGCAGAAAAAGACAGTAAGGAGTAAGAGGGAAAGTATTTCTGCCTAAAACCAGTAGTTAAAAAATACAATATTTGAAATGCTGCAGCGAAAAAATCTAACTAAAGGTTCATCTCTAACATGTCTTCCTCAAAAGGCACAACAGTTACAATTGCTGTAGATTTCTCTCTTGCACCAGTCTTTGCAGTGGTGCAGCATCCCAGTCAGGCAGGTCTGATTCCAGCTGTGCTTTCTGTATGAATGTCCTCTTGAGGCAGTCCTGTGTGTGCACATCTACCCAGGAGTGCTCTTTATCTGTAGCACTTCCAGATCTGAGGCAAGAAACCAGGATGGGACCAAACATCCCATAATTCCTCAACAGTGGTGTCAAACTCCAAACCAAATTCTGCTTTCTTTTTCTCTGCCCATTTCTCAAATCAGAGGCCATATGCTTGGTTGCTGATACTTATCTTATGAGTTGCCCAGAGCAAAACTGGTATATGAAAACGGGTGCAGGCTCCAAGG
Organism: Campylorhamphus procurvoides; assembly: GCA_013396655.1. Lineage (NCBI taxonomy): Eukaryota > Metazoa > Chordata > Aves > Passeriformes > Dendrocolaptidae > Campylorhamphus > Campylorhamphus procurvoides. The sequence continues at coordinate 460,648 of WBMV01016873.1, read as the reverse complement.
TGGTCAGAAGAAAGTTGACTGAGACCCAGGGGCCCCTCTGTGGTACATGCTTCATTAGCCCTGCCCAGTGTTGGAGGGGAAGGACTCAGGCATGCTTTGCTGTGTTTGTGCATCCTAGTTTCTTTGGCAGTTTTGTGATTCTGGCAGAAGCGTAATTGTGAGCAAAGCTTTATTCCAGTGGATGCAGCACGTAGCAAGAAGTTCACCTTCAGTTAGAGAGGCTCTTGATACGACCTTCTGTAGAAAAGGGTCATTGTTTTGAGTTGTTAAACAGCTGCTGTGTCCCACCCCACTAATGGTTGCAATTCAGGAGTGAATAATATCAGCCTTAGATAAACAGCCGGTAAAATAATTTGGGATCTTTCCTGGCTAGGGGAAGCAGGCAAGTTATTCAACAAAAATAAATTATTATTTTCACTGCCTAGGAAATGAAGTGTTCTCCATTTCATCACGAAGTGGGCTGTCACACAAAATCTCTTCCCGCCCTTCTGGAAGCAGCCCAATGCCATTTGCAGTGCTCACTTGCCACAGTCACTTTCATAGGAAGCAAGAGAGGGGTTTACTTTGGATTCATGCATCTTCTGTTCTCCCTTCCGACCTTTGTCTCCTTCTCCATCCCATCCCCAGCCTTACTAAAAATAGCCCTCCCAATCTGCCCTTCTGCTGTTCTGCACAGACACAAACACCATCTCCTTTCTTGAAGCAGCAACAACGTGATGGCAAGAGAAGCAAAAGTTTCCCCAAACCACTCCCTCCTGTGAAACGCCGGGTGTCTGTTTGGTACACGCTGTGTCTGCCTGGGCTGGGGCAGCACTGGAAAGAGCCGGGCCTTGGGTCTTGGCCTCCATCGGATGAACAATTTCCCGTTGAAGGTTACTCACTTCCTGTTTTCCGTATTTAGACAATCTGGGCCTATTGGGAGCTTTGATTTGTCGTAAACTTCAGCTGGTTTAAACGTTAAGTCGCGGGAGACCAAGGTGAGGGGGAGGATGGGAAAAGCCTGGAGACAAATTAGGGCTATTTAATACCACGGCTGTGTTCTCTTGCAGTTTTCTAGTGACCATTAGAGCATGTGAAAGGAAGGTCAGGGGCCGACAGCATGGGAGATGGTGAAAGGGCTGCTTCACAATGGGCCAGGGCTGGAGGCGGCGCGTGGGGCTCTCCCTGTGTGTGCGGGGACACAGTTGGAGCCAGCCGGGTGATGCACTCCAATGACTAATTTCTCCAGTGTGTCATTTTTGCCACAGACAACTGTACAGGGAGGCAAATGGCAGTGCAACAGCTCCACAATGAAGGCAGGGAGGAGCCCCCAACCTGGAGAGTGCTGAGCCCTTTCCCTGTGCCTATCAGTACACACCACACACTGACTTTTGTTAGAACTTGCCCAGAAGTTTGCTAGGCTGGAGCAAGTCAACACTTGTACGTAGCTGATAGGGCAGGTCATGTCTTTTTTGTGCCTGTTTTGCAAGGGTAAACTGAGGCAAAGAGTGCTGTAACTTTGCTTGTTATCAGAAAGTGAGTGTGCAAGGGACTGGGGTGAGTCCTGGCACCAGTCAGGTATTGGTCTGTCTGCAGAGATGTGCTTCTTCATGAAGAACATCTTCCCTGTGCTCGTGGGAGTTATGCTTGGAAAGAGAAAAACGCTGTGCAGTCCAGAGTGCCTGTGGCTCAAAGGTTATGTGAGTGATTTTGATCTGCTCCTTTTTGTTCATCTAGTTCTCTTCTAAAAGATTAACTCTCATACTCTTCCAAATTTTACAAGGATCTACAAAAAAAGAGAAGAAAAATAATACAGGGGCTGAAATACAGCAGGAGATGGTAAATTCATATGAATTTTACAGCAAAATCCAGTTGGGATTTTCCAGGGATGCCTTGAAATCACTCTAGCGGTATAACCTGCTACCAGAATGCCAATATGGAGAGTTGAGAGTGAATTAAAGAACCAGAGATAAAAAATCACAAGCAAAATAGACAACAAAATGTCCGAGGTAAAGAAATCTGCCATGTACACTCTGCCTGACAGAGAACAGGCAGGAGCTGAATCAAGAGCCAGAGCAAAATAAAAGCACTGGGGAATACTTTGGTGAAGCACTGAAGTGTTTAGGAAAAACAAGGGTCCATGTTCACACTCTGGCATTGATAGGCCCAGCTCCAAATGATTTACACAGGCTCTTGACCCTCCTGAGCCAGAGTCAACTTTCCTCCAAATAACTCCCTGCAGCCCAGAGTGCAGAACCACACAGAGAGGCGCATGGGAGCAGGATGCAGGCAGGTAGCTGTTCTCTGCTTGGTATTGCTACACAGGCTGGGTTAACATTTTACTTCCCTGATTCAGTTTTTATAGACCAAAGAGTAGCAGTTCCTTCCCTCAGTGGTATGTTGAAGCCTTTCCCTGAAGGAGGGGTTAGTTCTGCATTGTCGCTCTACCTGCTGAATGTTTGCTCTGCTCTGTCCTCGCTCTGTGACTGTATTTTGTTTAGCTGAGCTTTCAGTGCTCAGAAATGCACCTTAGTCCTTAGTGCAAATGCTGGGTAGTTCTGCAGTCTCCCCCATAAGTTTCCTCTGACAGGGCTCTCAACCTCCCAGCAGCACCTTGGTGCAGTTTGAGCCCTGGATTTCGGACAAGCTCTGGGTCTGACAGGGACTCATCAGACTCAATTGGAATTCACTGCAAAGCCAGCACCACAGAGAATTGCACCCAAAGCTGTTCAAGCAAATGGTGTCTCTGAACTGGCACCAGTCGGCTGCCCTGATGCTGAGGTTTGATCTGTTAGATCCAGAGCAGCCTGGTTCGCACTCATATCACCATGCTTAAAGAACAGTCACTTAATCTCACTTAGAAATGTTTACTTGCAAGGACCAGATGGCCCAGGGAGTTGGGCTAAACAAAGCATTTTACTTCTAGGTCATGCATTCTAATCCAGTCCAGGTTGGTGATAAATGAACATACTCACCTGATAGCCACTTTTGGCTTTATTTTTGGTTGTTTTTCAGGCTAATTTCCAAGGGGAGATGTCACACCACAAAATCTCCCTCTGTGCCCTGCCACAGTTGGTACTGATTTGACTGTCTCTGTGGAGAAGCCAAGGATCAAATGCTCCATGGCGCCAGACTGTTTTCTTTTGCAGGCTGCAGGTAAGGGGAAGTTTTCCTGTGTCTGGCTGTGTCACGCCTGCTCTGAGGATGGGCAGGATTTCAGTTTGCTAACCCCCTCCACCAACATGAAATTAATTTTTAAAAAAATGGGAAAATGTTTAATTGCAGTTGACATATAGGCATTCTCTGCGATGAACTTTACACGCAATCACAGATAACAGCATCAGAATTAATGCTTGCTTCCCACTTGTCCTGCTATAAGCAATAAACGTTTGGCAAGTCAGTAAATAACAAAATTCTCATGTGGCCATCTACAGGTCACCAGGATACTTAAGAAGTTTGCGTTAATTATACCATGTTTGCCATCAAAGAGGGGATATTAACCCTTTCAAGCTATTGCAGGAAAGCAGTGAAGTCATTCGAAAGTAAGCAAATGAAATCTTGCCACTAAAAGTGCAACCTTTGCGAAATAATAACAATAAAAAAGGGATTTTTGAGGCAAAGACCTCACTAGACATCATGGAAAATACGGCACCTTTTCAGCTTTCCTTTTATTTATTTTGTATTTTGACATCAAACACTCCCTGTAACCTAATCTGCTTGGCTTTTGATGTGGCCGTGGAGACATGACAATTAAGCACGGCTTAAAACAATAATCCCAACAACGGGAACCAAAGGCAAGTAATGTCAAGGTTCCCCCCTCACAAAAAGCCTGTCCCCCAGTGTTTGGTGGTAGTGAAAGGACTGTAAATCCCAATTTGTTGTGTCGATATCTGCTCTGTGCTTACAGTTTATGTTGAACTTTACACACTTGCTCCATTTCCATTCCCTGCTGTTTGTTTTTCTTCTGCTATGCAAAATGTCTGGAGACAAACATAATACACACGTTGCAGAGAGATGGTTTGATCTTTCACAGATTAGTGCCACCTGACAAACACGGGATTATTTATTATCTTTGTTGCAGGAACTGCTGAAGCCCCTGCTCAGAGAGACACGCTCCTCCGGGCACTGGGGGATGCACCACCCCTCCTGACAGACAACCCAATGGATTATGGCCCCGATTCTGTGAGCGGATCCAACCAACCCAGCAAAAATACCTGCAGAGAGGCAGCCCCGAGGTAAGCCCTCATCACAACTTGAACGGGTGTGTAGTGTGCAACCAAAGCAAATAGCTTGATTATTTTAAAATATTCTAAAGGGATGTTAGTTCTCCTGTTTCAGCTACTCAGGGATGGAGGGGAGAGTGGCTGAGTTTAGTTATAACCCTGTTTTAAATCTGTCTGAAAAAGAGCATGTCTCTTTTTAAATGAAGCTTGCACGGTATGCTATAAACTGTATAAACAGCCTTTTCTTTTCTTTCTTTTTTTTAATGAGTGTTTGCACTAAGCCTTGCTAAACAAGTTAGAGAGATGATTAACTCGTCTGAAACGATGCAGGAAGGCCTCATCCCAGTTGCGTGTTCTTCCCTCAGCACATCTAGAGCTGCTGCGGCGTCCTGTGATTTGTAAGCAGGGCTTGCAACCAGGGCTGGGCAGGAGGCTGCACAGGTTAAGAGAAGCACTGATAGGAAGGGCTGGAATTCACACACAGAACTGAATATGCACAGAGCCAAAAAGGGAACTCACGTTATTTTTTTTCTTAATGAGTAAAGAGTGATTCCCAAGTTGGTTTCCACAGAAGTGACACACATCTCCCAGGGGGTCAGAGGAGGAAACCCGAAGTTCATTAGCAGTTTTCTTGAAAATAATTGTTTCAGCAGCAGTGCCCACCCTTACACATGGTAGGGGCCTTTGCAAGACTATGCTACACTTTGGAAGACCCCAAGAAGTTCCTTGGTCAGACTCGACTGTGTGATGAAAGGAGCCACCAAGTTTTGGCCACGGGAGATCTGTCTGGCAAGCACTCTTCCCCATCCTCACGTGCCAGCCAATGTGCACACCCCCTGCTCCCACGGCTGCACCCCTTGTTCCTAAGGCAGCACTGAGCAGTCCCCCACTGGCCATCCCCCCTTGCTCCCCCTCACGCCACTGATAATGGCAAATGGCAAGAAACAGGTTTCCAGGCTGACTGTTACTGAGAACTTTGCCTAGTCTAGTACAGGTCCTGCCTTGAAACCCATTAGGCATTTTCTACATTTATGGTGCTTTTAAAATGTGTTTTAATTTGGAAAGTATTTTCTCCAAACATTTTTAAAAAGTCTCAGGGAAACCACAGTTCATCATCAGCGATGTGGCTGCTGCTGCAGATTTTTAAACTGGTTTAGAAACTTTAGCACACTTAACTGCGTGACCTCGTCACCCCAAAACAAGACTGGAGAATGAGCTTTTGTACCTGTGCTTTTAATACAAAACCATTCATCAACTACTGTTTGTCCTACCCTGGTAGATTTCTGAAATATCAATAGACAGCTCTGCATTAAGTTTAAGCTAATAATTCTACTGGCAACAATGACGACAATAATTTTTCCCCTCTACCTCCTAAAAGTGGCTTTTGTGACACGAAGCTGGGCACAGGTAGTTTCACAAAAAAGGTATTTTATTATTCTTAGCAATATTCACCTTGAAGGAATATGAGGAAAGCATACACTTTTTACAGACAATATATAAACATGTTGTACATAATTAACAATAACTTAGTTCACTAATCCAAAAATAAGCAAAATAAAAATTAAAAATAAAACCAGAAAATACTGAAGAATTTTTTTTTATGCTGATACAAGTACAAAATAATTTAAATCTCGACTGCTGTTGTCTATGCTGCAGTGATTGACAATATATTGCACTTTGTCAACTGTATCAGTAATCCCTGTCTTCCACCCACGTCCCTTCCCCTCCGCCCAAATCCTACAGAAATTTGAGTTGGGTACAAATAATGTACAACTGTACCATTGTAAAGGTAAAAAGTAAAAGGACCTACTTTTTTACCTCAGTAGATCAAAAATTCTTATGATTTTTCCCAACCAATTTAGTTTCCCATTTATTTCCACTTTACAAAGTGCACCTATATGCCTACGCAGACCAAAAGAAAAGGAGGAAAGCAGGTTTTCATGGCTGCTTGGTTCTTAGTTATAAAATACTAGAATTACATATTTAGAAAAAAATTAGCATACATCCATTTTTGTTTTGTTCTGTTCTTTTCTTCAAAGCAGGACTTTTGCAGTAAAGATACAATTTGGCTTGATCCAAAAAAAAAAAAAAAAGAAAAACCCAACAACAAAATAGTTAAAATTTAAAAAAATAAAATAAAAAGCTTGTCACAGAGTTAAGCTTACGTGGTTTACATTATCAAACCCCTCTGTTCATTGGGGCATTTTCATCAGAAGTATAGCTAAATATGTACACTGTATGTTATACTGGAGCTTGTGTTCACGAGAGGCATCAGATCATAACAATCAATAGAATACACTTCACATTGGCAATAGCTTTGTTTTCGGTCATTTACGTACAGTATGGTTTAATAATGGGAGATTTAAATTTTCTTTTTTCTTTTTTTTTTTTTCATATAAAATCCACTATGGAAAACAAACGTTCCCCTTACAGAACGATGCTTTCCCTCGTCTCATCAGCTGTCGCTGTGTCTGGGACTTGACGGATGTGTGAAGCTCAAACTGATTGTCTCTCTTTTTCCCCTCTCCAGTGATCTCAACCCCATTTCTGCCCTTCTTCCCTGTGAAGTCCACCGGGGCCTGGATGCCGGAGACAGCACACACGCTGGCCCGGCTGCGTGCGGACCTGGTGGCCACACTGCCCTAAGTTTACCCAAGCAGCTAATCTGCATTTTTAAGAGACAGCTGCCAACACAACAGAACAAAAATACTTCAACCTCTAAAGTTTGTGAGTTGGATGTTTTTTATGCCCTGTGATGGTTTTGGCTGTGCTAGAAGTTAGCTGCAACACAGTTTGGTAAACGCATGTATCTCACCCCTCGCTAGTGCAGCATTGCCTTCCCAAGAGGTTTTTTCCAAAGTTTTTCTGATCTAGGTGTCTGTTTTGAGGAGCAATAGGGTAGTTGGGAGAGGGGCTGTTTTTTTTTTTAAAATCTTTCATGTTAGGGAAAAGAATGAAGAAATTGTGTCAAAATAATCACCATCTTGGGCACATTAAAATCCCGTATTACAGATAAATTTTTGCTTTGTTCCTCCCCCCTCGAAATCTTTTGCCCTTTACTATTAATTTTGGTATGGAAGATAGATGGAGCTAATCCAAGAGGGCTGTCTGGTATCTTTCCCCTCTCCTCCTTGTTTTAAAGGCAGCTTTTCTTACAAGGTAGCCATTGCAAACAACAGCACAAAAACATGCAATCAGAGGGGTTGAGGCTTTTTGTGAAAAACAAAATAAATATGACTTTGTGTCTGATTTTAAAAATTATGAGTTTATAAAGATGTCCTTTTCTTTCTTTTTTTTTTCTCCTTTCTTTTTCTTCTTTTTTTTCCCCATCCCAAACAGAGTTCACGATAGAAATCCAGCATGTCTGGCTTCCAGTGAGCCAATTCCATCCTGGGAGGCTGCTTTTATCTCTTTACAATATTCACAGTAACAACAAAGAGAGAAAGGAAAGCCAGTTCCAAGCTTTTTCCTTCAGCTTCTGCCACCTTTTGCTTCCTGCTGGACCATTAGGTATCGAACAGGTGAGTTCTTTTTTCTTATACCTGAGGGGGCAAAGTGCATTACAGGCACCACTACACATTTCTGCAGAAGACCCATCATTTGCAAGGTTTTAGTCCAGCATTAAGAGTTAAACCACATGGGAGCAAAGATGCCCTTCTTTCATCCCTACATTCGCTTCTTGGCAGAACATTTTCTTACTTGGTGTCATCTTAGGCAAAGCCCCATGTTCTCAATCTCTGCGTGGGTCTCTTGGTAATCAGGTTTTATCCCATGGCTGTAACCATGCTGGATGGGTGTGGATGTCCAAATGAGATGCTGGAAGATGGGTGGATGGGGGTAGGTGTTGGTAGGATGTGTCCAGAATGGCTGAAAGGGGGCAAATGCCCCATGGGTGCCATGTGACTGGCAAGGGCAGCAGCACTGAAGGGAGACGACTTCTCCTGCATGCACTTGGACAGTTCCTCAAAACATTCAGAGCCTTTCTTGCTTTTCTTTGATTTGTTGGACATTTTCCTATTCCTGGTCTGAATTCCTTCCTTTTTCATGGTCAGAGGCCTGTTCACCTGCAAGAAATGAGAAAATCAGGCTCATGCAGACAAAATGACCTTATTGTGCAAAAATGAAAATATTTGGACAGCCCCCATGTGTTTTTCCTGGATGGAGACCTTTTTCTGGCCAAAAAAAATGGTGTTTCTCTCTGCAGAACTTGTTTATATTGATTTGTTTAATAAAACCACACACACAAAAAAACCCCAGACATGAAAAACAAATTGAACTGAATTTGGCATCTGATGACTCTCTTTCCCGTAGGCTTACCCTCAGTCCTCATTCATTTCCTAATAGAAGATGAACCTAGGAGGCACATCCTGACCGAAATTCAGTCCTAAGACATGAGCAATCTTGTACCAGTAACCTCTGTTACTTACAGTTTAAATAACGTTCCAACATGTCAAGTGATTCCTGCTTAGGATTAATTTCTTAAAAAAAAAAGAAAAATAACACAACAAAGCCTTAGATATAATTATTTTTTTAAAAGGCAGAATGAAGATAGCCCATCAGGATTAATTTGTGCATGGAGCCAATTCCAAATGGCCTCTCTTTCTGAAGGGAAACAGCACACAAAACATAGTTAAACCCAAGTGTGGTAGCTCTATTTTGCCTGGTTTGCCCAAGCGTTAGAAGCCAAGCTAATACATTGTAATGTCACTGAACTTAGCATCACTATGCTGACAAAGAACGGCTGTCACTTCCCAGGGGAACCTTAGAGACGGGGAAGGAATAAAACAACAACCAAACCCCTGAAACCAATAAAAGCCTAGTGTACACCATGCAGTTAAGACATCAATCCCGGACAGGCAAGCAGCGACACATGAGATGAGTAAATACTCACATTGTGCAATTTATAGTAGAGTCCGCAGGCATTACAAACTGGGTCCCCGTTTGCATTACGTCGCCATAAGGTCGTGGTGGTTGTCTGACAGTTGGCACAACAAGTCCCTGCTCTCCTGGCCGCTGACTAACCAAAAGAAAAAGAAAATTAAAACGTATCACCAGGAGGAGGGAGATCATGAGAAAGGTCAAATTGGACTCAATATTTAGGCTGGGAAGAACTAGTTACTAAGATTTGACAGAGGATCGGGGCTGGAGGAAAGCTGCTGTCAGTTTTACGTTTTATAGCCGTTAGGTTTTTGTTTGAATTTAAATATTTTACTATGCATGCTGCAGTTTGAAGCTCAGCACTCCGTGTGCAGAGGAAGTAAGGAGAGAAACAATGAATCTCTTAACTCCACAAACAAAAATTTTAGAAGGAGGAAAAATAATCTGATTTTTTCAGATTTTCCCCTTGCAGGATCCTAGAATGCATCATGAAAATGCATTTGCCTTTTTTCTTTAGTGACCAGTTTAGTTTGTGCCAATGTTGAGACTGGGTTTGAAAAGGGGGAATGATCTTAAAGAATGTGATTTTTACCCCTACTCTGGCCCTTGAAAGGTGGACACAAAAGAAAACCAACCACATTACTTAGTTGGGTGCAGTATTTATCAGAGCCATCACTGAAAATTCAGTTTGCATTTACAAGTGAAAGGGAGAAAACAAAACCGGCTCCAACTTTCTTTAAATATTTAGCAAACCAAATTTCATGCCTTGCAGCAATGATTCCGCTGACCCGTCTGCCGCCTCTGTCCCTGCTCAGTTCCTTGGCTGACAAGCCCTCAAACAACTGTCTTGAAAGAAAATAAAACCACCAAAAAAATCCACCAACCCTTCCTATAACTATTGTGCTGCCGAAACCAAGATGAGGGGAAAAGAAAAATGCCCAAACATTCACCCACCTCCCAAAACAAGAATAGGAAAAGTAGAACAGCAGGCAGCCAGTGATTCCTGGATGGGCCCTTGTCTACCAGACCCCACGATAATGCATTCTTTGTGAACGGATGATGATGTGTAAAGTGCTATCGACAGACTAACTGCACCCCGTATTTTTGGAAAATAATTTTGTATTAGAAAGCTTCAGCCCTGCCTCTGGAAGTGGTCAAAATTCTGTGCTACTGAATTAATGCTGAGGACTCATATATTTTCTTAAATGTAGACTTTACTTCTTAAAGCGTATCAACCGTGGTCATTATTCCCTGGAGGCCTTGCTCCCTGGATATTTTTGCCCTTAGCCACCGAGAGCCATTGAGTGATGCCCCCGCAAAGCTCACATTAGCACAGATCATCTCCATGAGTCCTAGGGCGGTGGGTTTCCCAGAGAACCCTGTGAGCTTCCCTGCCTGCCGGCCCCAGTGGGGAGCTGGCGCCTCTGGAAGCACAGCCCGACCCTCTCGCCAAAGAGGAGCCCAGGGTTCTGTTCTCACTTGTTCCTGATTTACACCATGGTACTCTGTAACTTTCCCAAAACTGGTGGACGGTTTAGAGGCTTTGGGCAAGAATCAGACCCTCCGAGACTCATATTTTAGTCCCTTACTCGCCTGTGAGAACAGGCCAAAGGCAGAAAGAGGGGGTACCCCCTACTGCAAATGCACTCATGCAACCCAAACACAATTAATGCCAGACGTCCAAACGCTGACATTACTAATATGATCACTTTGCTATTGCATCGCAGATGAACAAATTCCCAAAGATGGCCATCTCCTCTCCCCCGCAAACAAGCAAACTACAGTGGAAAAAGGGGCAATAAACAAAGCTGTAAATCAATTAAAACAAAACAAAACATTAAAACAACTACACTAAAAGAAAACTTCTCTAGTGCACCCCAAACCCTGCACAGTGAGCTAAGTATAACAGTCTCCCAACACAGTGGAAGGTGGAGACCTATGTTTGCATATTTGAGATGGCTTACTGATACTCAACTATGCTGCTTAACTCTATGGCCTGTCCCATTCAGTCTGGAAAGCACTTGAGCCTGAGAGACGATAATGTTACACTGTTGTCTTAACATTTTTCTATATGTCAGTCACTTTAGAAGGCAAGTCATTAAGAAGCTTGCATAGTTGAAATTCTGACTCACGAAATCTTCTGTATCCCATCCCAGTGTTAGAGCAGCAATGACAATTTTCTGCTCTCCAAACCTCATTGAAACGTGCCCACAAATAGCTGAGAGACTTAGGCACCATAAATCACAAAGCTCCAAAAAATATATTTATTATTCTTAGCATTTTACGCATTATTTGTGGAGTAGAGTGTATTAGAAATTTCAAAACAGCAAGCATGACTGGCAAGGCTTGCCTATAGAAACTCTCAAAAGCTTTTAGAGCCAGGAAACAGATACACAAAGTTTCCTTATCTTTAACGTACAGATATCCGGATAGGAAACTACTACCAGGAGCTTAGAAAGGACTTTTTTTTTTTAATCACTCAAATGAAAATACAAAGTATAGGTGACTCCATGGAAAAATAATAGGATTTTTTTTTAACAGTAGGGGATTGTCTGGGGAGGGAACCAATATTAATATTGCCAGAGAATATAAGAGTGAAAATTACTTCATGGCTTTTATACAAATAATTATTAAGTAAGGAGCAGTAGCTTTGACTCATCTGATTTGTTTTGGTTTTTGGAGCTGGAACTTTTTTTTTTTAGTACACGGTGGAGGACATTCGTGCTCATAACCCTTTAGCTCCCAAGTATGCGCCCAAAACGTCCCGAGAGGCCAAATAAATGAGGAATTAAATTAAAAGCTGTCATCCGAGGATAAACGGGGAGACGGATACACGATATCCCGCATGTATTGTGAGCAGCAGGGAGGCTCGGGACAGAGGCGCTCGGCGGCGCGGTGGTCTGAGCCGGGGATGGGGGTGGAGGGGGGAGATGTGCCCCGAGGCACGGCAGTGACCTCGCCGTGACTGACCCCCGTGTACAGTACAGCTCGGCTCCACGCAGGGGCTGAGCAGAGATGAGACACGTTTGACTCGTGCCTGTGTGTGGTCCCTTTGCCTTATTTATCCCCAAACCCAGGAGAAATAGAGACACCTACCAGCCTTCGCTTAGGTTTAATGAGAGGTCGGTTTTGACCGTTCATTTTGTGGTAGAGCCCGCAGGCGTTACACAGGTAATGCCCAGTGCCGTCTCTTCTCCAGAGAGGGGTAGCAGTTGCTCCGCAGTTCACACACTCTCTGCCTTCTAAATGGAAACACGAAGAAACCGGATTTCTTTCTTTAAAAACAAATTCACAAAAGCTTTTTGCATTGTCCTTTAGGCATTTTTCAGAAGTCAAAACAGTGTGTTAATTCAAGCACATTCAGACAGCAGTGACATCTACAGCACATGCAGCAAGAAGCTCGGTGTTTCGAGCTTCAGTGAGACTCCAGTGAGTATTTTATGTCATGATCAGAAATAGGCAGCGCTCTCTGCAAAGTGAGAAAGAGTGACACTCTTATTGTGTCAGATGGAAGTTATCGTTTCAGTAACGAGAACCCCCCTTCGTCTGCACGGGGCACCACTCCCCTCCCGTATCTATTGCACTGCGGTGGTTTAAGATCCTGTGTTCTCCTGCCACAAACACACACGTACACGTGTACACAAACACACACATCTGCAAACACACATGTTGAAGTGAGAGTCAAAGGAAGAGGTTTTCTAGAATTAAATCTAAGCAAAAAGACCTCCCATTCTGTGCTTTCTTTTTTGTTGCAAACGCTACAGGATGAGAAAGTAGAGCGAGCAGACTGGGAATGGATACAGAATGCCAGAGGCTCAGTTATTATTTTTGTTCTAAAAGCAAAAAAACGCTGTTAATGCTGATCTTTGAGAAAGTTCAGTTTCAACAAGCACTCTGGAAATTACTGTAAAAAATGGACTTTGAGTGCTTTTCAGTTTCTGTGATTTTTCTACAATCTTGGTTGGATTTGGTAGGGAGCAGTTTTACCTTATTACTGCTTCATTATTAGTTTTAGTAGCACAACTTGCTTAACACAGCATTGCAGAATGGCTGTTTTAAATAAAACCCAGCCTACAACTCCTAGATATCTGTTTCTTCCTTCGAAAGCTCTCTGCTAAAAGTTCATTTGCCTCAGATGGTTTGAGGGCAGGTCTGCTTAATATAGAAATCTCTCTTAATATAGTTTATGCAAATCCCACAGTATTTAACTGGAGAGGAAATTCTTTTTGCTAATAACTGAAGCAGGCCACGTTGAGTTCAGCAGGGTTTGTGTCTCCTTTAATCTAGGGAGTGGGTAGCTTTTAAACAACACAGTCTACAGTGAAAAATGAGGGGAGCTCTGCGGCGCTGCATTTGTAGCTTTTGTCCCTCCTAGGGCAGGAAGCTGCAGGAGTCGTTGTGTCGTGAGTCTTAGTTTTCCTACAAAAACACTGAGTGGTCACGAACTTTCCCCAGTTCCTTGCACTGGGAGCTCCCTTACAGAAGAGAAAAAAAAAAGGCAACAGCAAAACAAAACAAAAAGCTCCCTGCTTCCCCGATCTAAAAATCATTGGCAGCTACAAGACAAAAATAAAAAGGCTACTTGAGATCCGTCTATCTTCAGAAATCTGAATCTTGAATCAGTTTCCAAACTCAGCCGGTTCAATCTGCCAACTGTCTTTAGTTTCTACTCTCGGCACTACCGAAAAATACCTACACACAGCAGCAACTGCCTTGAACAAATGGCAGAGAAAGAGTGTATTTTTCCCCTCAGAGGAGCCATTTGAAACAGATTATGAGATTGTAAAATAGCTGGTATTTTTGTTGCAAAACTTGTAAGAGATTACATTTCTAAATTATTGTCTACTTAAATAAAAACATGTAGTGTACTCATAAACAAATATGTGAGATGGAACACATATACAAACACTTATAGAGCCATGTATTTTCAAAGGACTGTCTAAATTCAGTCCCAATATATTGTAGTTAATCTCCTTCCATTGGTGAGGATGTTAAACAAGGAAGGTCAGAAGAATTATACAAATTGTCTTAATTCGTCTGTCTAGTTGTATAACTGCTGTGATTTCAAAGTGGGATCAAAATTTGGTCCATCGCCTAATTTGCTGATTTAGGACTGTATTTTTAGGGAGAAATGCACAGAGGGGTTGCGAACACGGGAAAGGTTTGAAGGCAGTCGTTTGGAAGCAAAGATATATCTGGTTCGGGGGGGTGGTGGTGGGGAAGAGTATTTTCTAGTTAAAGTTAGGCTGGAGCAAGTTAGCAATGACTGGACACCTTACTCTTTTGCACTGGTATGTAAACTATATTTGAACTTTTGCTCTTGTAAAATGTGAAGGGAAGAAGGCCCTCTGCGATCTGAAGGGGACCGGCCAGGGAAGTTTCGCTTTCATCCTGCACTGGAGCCTTGGATGGCATTAATGAAGAGATGTGGAAATTACGGAGGGAGAAATACCTATCACCAGACAGTAACCCACATATCATCTGCAGGGGTTTGCCTGACTCCGGGGAGTAGGGTCGGGCCCGGGTCCCTCGGGAGGCTGAGGCCTGCTTGCCTCCGAGGAAAACTTTTTTTTCATCTGAATCCCTCTTTGTACAACACACTCTGCTGGCTCAGACTGCCCCGGTCCTGTGCCCCGCGGCCCCTTCGAGCGCCCTGGGGACAGTGCCCGGGTGCGCTGGCACCCACAGGAGCCTGGTCCAAGCTCCATTTCCTAGTTTAAAACCCTAGAAAATCGGGACCAAGCAGTCACCTGCCCCTCTGCCCCGAAGAGGGCTGACACAACCAGCCATGCATCCTCACCCCAAGAGCCAGCGCAGCCACCCCCCACCCACAGGCAGCCCCGGTGTTCGCGCTCCTGCACCCGGGACACGGCCGGTGTGCGGTGGGGAGACCACGGGCTGCGACACTTACCCGAACAGGACCTGGCCTTGCTCCGCGGCTTGGGGGTGAAGCTGGACGCCGGGCCCCCCAGGAAGCTGCCCGGGTGGAAGAGGCTGCTGCTGTAGTCGTGGGCTGCTGGCACGTAGGAGGGGTAGGTGGGTATGGGGTGGTGGGTGGAGGGCTGGGCCCCCATGCTGGTGAGGCTGCTTCTGAGCGGGCTGGCGCTCTCCATCTTCATCCCCTCCGACAGCGACACTTGGTACTTAATGCTGTCTTTGTCCTCCTGCCGAGCCCCGGCAGAGGAAGAAGGGGAGGCGGCACTGGTGGAGTTGGGGTCGGGGGACACTTCCTTGGGAGGGGTCGGGGGGAAGCCGAAGAGGTGGGAGCCGGAGTGTGAAGCCGGGGTGAGCGAAGACACGGAGGCGGTGCTGGAGGTGCTGCTACCCGGGTACACCGAGATGGCCCCAGGCGCTCCGGCTGCCGAGGGGTGCAGGGGTGTCTTGGTGAATGGACTGACGGTCCAGGGATTGTGGTGATGGGCAGACAGTGCCGCCTTGCTGCTGTCCAGCCAAGGGATCCCGGGGCTGTGGATAAGATGAGGCCGGCACATTTGACTCCCGGTCAGGCGGGCTGTAGGAACACAAGAGCGATTGGGATCAGCGTGAGGCGGCTCAGCCCGGAGCGACTCTGAGAAATACCCCAGCTCCCCTTGGCTGGGCAGCTCCTCGGTCTATGGGCAGCCGAAGGACAGCCGGCCACAGGAGAGACTTCACAACCCGGGGAATAGAAGCCAGGCCGGCGCAGCAGCCCCTTCACCCTGTCCCAGACAAGGGAGATACCAGCCAGCCCGGGGAAATGGAGCAATGGGAGCAGGAGGGGGACCAAAGCACCCGCTTTCCTCCCATCCACCCCACCTCTGGGAATAAGCAGCAACCCCCTTTCTGCTCTATCTTCTGAGCTGTCATAACGCACTCTCTTCGGCTCCTAAAACCACTCCCAAATAAAATCCATCGCCGGTTTGAGTCGGTCTGTATTATGCATCCGGGAAGTAGCCGTGTCTGAGAAGTTTTAGCCTGTGCTCGCACTATTTCCCCTTCCTCTCTCACCTCCCCCCTTTCTTTCCCTCCCCTCCGCCAGTCCTTGCTTATCCCTAGGGTTAAAATACACCCGTGCCTCCTTTTCCATCCTGTCTTAGATCTCCTTTTCCCCGGCTCCGACGCTCCGAAGCGGCCCCGAATGAAACTTCTTGCCCCTGCACAGGACGCCCGCGGCCCGTACAGAGGGGCCCGGAGCCCTGGAGGAGACGGCGGGGAAGGGGTGCTGATTTACCGTGTGCCTGGCTGTAGGAGACCCTGGCCCGGGCATGGGCGGAATTGGCGTAGTAAGGGTTGCCTTGTGAGTCCAGGTGGTTAAAGAAGACGTCGACTTCATCCGGAGGTAGGAGCTGCGCTGGTTCCATGTAGTTGTGAGCCAGTCCGGGGTGGTGGCTCTCGGGGTGCTGCCCGTTGAGCACAGCGTGATGGGCCATCCAACGAGGCTGGTCCGTGGCCACCTCCATGGCCTCGGGCCTCCCCACCTGCCCACCCCCGGGCCAGGAGCGAGTGGCGCTCGGTGGGGGTGGTGGTGCTGTTCGGGGGGTGGCTTTTGGCGCTGCCGGTGGGTTTTAGGAGATGAGGTGGCTTTTCTTAGAAATAAAACCGCCGGGTGACTGGAGTGGTGGGGGAGGACCCCCGAAGTCAGCGTGTCCCTCTGTCAACAGGCGGGTGGCGTAGGGAGGTCAGGGGAAGCGCCGGGGCAGCACCTGTAGGGAGAAACGGAGGGCTAGCGGCTCGGCAGCCCGGTGTACGCTGCCCGCCGGACCGGCTCCCGGCCGGCTTCTTTTCCCAGAGGTACAAGGATGGGGAGGGGGAAGCAGAGCCCCTCCCCCCTTCCAAAAATATCCTCTCCCCAAAAGTCCTTGCCCTGCGCCCTCCCTGTTCATTGCCCCACAAAATAAACAGAGATCCCATTTCAAACTCTTTACCAAAACCAACAAAATCCCCCAAAACAAAACAAAAAGAAAAAAAAGGAAAAAGCTTTCTTCCCACCCTCCCAGCTCTCGCTACAAACGTCAACAGGAGTTTTTCCAGCTGGCTTCAAAAGCGGGGTAAAAAAGGAAAAACGGCAGAATTAATACAGTGTAGTTCTAATAAGAACTCCGACTGACACAAGAGGAAAAGGAGGGGGAGAAATGGGAAGGGGAGAGAGAAGAGCGGGGAGAAGGGTGTTTAGAGAAAGCAGCGAGTGCGACCTGGCAGCGGCGCGGCGACCCCCCGCCCCGCGCCCCACACTTACCCGGCGCGGGAGGCTGGGTGGCGATGGATGCCGGCGTGGAGGATGCGAGTGCCGCGAAGAGGGGGAGAACGCAGGGGGAATAAAAAAAGCGAA